>CM022762.1:22161877-22426877 GCA_012411365.1 Ameiurus melas | reverse complement strand
AAAGATTGGACAAGGAACAGAAAGTAAACAAGGTACTTGCAACAGGGTGAAGCCAAACATCTGCTACGGAGACAAGGCAATGTATATCGCCTTTAACTTCAATGTAAAACTGTGGGGAACTGGAGGGAATTTACATTTCCAACACATTCACACACCCATTCACACACAAAGGACAGTTTGGAAATGCCAATCAGCCATCAATGCATGGGAGGAAGAAACTGTGGTAATGGGAGAAAACTCCCAAAACACAGGATTTGGCATTTTGGCAGACACCCTTATCCAGCATGACTTATAATTCTCTCATGAGGGTACAATAGTGAGTTTAGAACCTTGCTCAAGGGCTCAGCAGTGTCAGCTTGGTGTTACTGGTATTTGAACTTATGACCTTCCGATCAAAAGTCCAACGTCCTAACCACTGAGCTTCCACTTCCCTAACATACAAACTCCATGCACACAGGGCAGAGATGGGCATCAAACACCCAACCCTGGAGGTATATACTGTATATATATAGGTGCATCTCAAAAAATTTGAATATTGTAGAAAAGTGAACTTTTTTCCATAATTTAATTTAAAAAGTTGAACTTTCATATATTTTAATTTCATTACACATAAAGTGAAATATTTCAAGCCTTTTTGTGTTTTAATCTTGATAATTACAGCTTACAGCTCATGGAAATAAAAAAATCCAGTATCTCAAAATATTAGAATAAAGAATTTATAATACAGAAATGTTGACCTTCTGAAAAGTATGTTAATTTATGTCTTTCCTTTCGCATGAATTACTGCATGAATGTGGCGTGGCATGGAGGCGATCAGCCTGTGGCACTGCTGAGGTGTTCTGGAAGCCCAGGTTGCTTTGATAGCGGCCTTCAGCTCATCTTTATTGTTGGGTCTGGTGTCTCTCATAGATTCTCTATGGGGTTCAGGTCAGGCGATTTGTCTGGCCAATCAAGCACAGTAATACCATAGTCAGCAAACCAGTTACTAGTAGTTTTGGCACTGTGGGCCGGTGCCAAGTCCTGCTGGAAAAGGACATCAGCATCTCCATAAAGCTCGTCAGCAGATGGAAGCATTAAGTGTTCTAAAATCTCCTGGTAGACGTTGCATTGACTCTCGACTTGAGAAAACACAGTGGATCAACACCAGCAGGTGACATGGCACCCCAAATCCTCACTGACTGTGGAGACTTCACACTGGACTTCAAGCAACTTGGATTCTGTGTCTCGCCACTCTTCTTCCAGACTCTGGAACCTTGATTTCCAAATGAAATGCACAATTTACTTTCATCTTCTCCATGATTCTGGTTGTGTACTGATCCAGACTGAGAGATTAAAGCCACAGGAAACCTTTGCAGGTGTTTTGAGTTAATTATCTGATTAGAGTCTTCTCAGGTCGACATTCCTGTATTATAAATTCTTTATTATAATATTTTGAGATACTGGATTTTTGATTTCCATGAACTGTAAGCTGTAATAATCAAGATTAAAACAAAAAAGGCTTTACATTTTTCACTTTAAATGTAATGAATCAATAATATATGCAAGTTTCACTTTATGAATTAAATGAAGGGAAAAAATTAACTTTTTCCACGATATAAAATTTTTTGGAGATATATATACACACACACACACACTGTATAAACTTATATTTATATATTTATCTTATTTTCTCATTTCAGTCAGCTTGGCTCATTTAGGCTACCACGAATAAGTGTGCAAGTACATCTAACGTGTACGAGCCTTCGTTTTCTGTAAAGTAATGAAGTCCATTCAGAGTCAGTACATCATGTGCAGCACTCCGAGCGCTGTGACATTTTGTGAGACCTTTCAAGGGTCAACTGAGTTTTTGAATTGACCTCTAATGGGTTCAATGAAGAGATCTCATTGGATAAATGGATTAGAAATCTGTTTCCGATGCAGAAACCTGACCCCTCCTGTCCTTTACTTTTAAAGCCTTCAGCCTGCTAATCTGCCTCACTGACGTAGCAAAGGTTGTGTGAGGTTACCTGCATTGAAGCTTGGGCTAATTGGGGACACAAATGAGGATTTGGATTTGCATGCTGTGTTTTAGACTGTTGGATTGATAAGTAGGGTTAACTGCGTGTGTGTGTGTGTGTGTGTGTGTGTGTGTGTGTGTTTACAAGATGACAATGCATGTTTGGTTGCTTGATTGAGGTCAAACCTCTTTTTATCTAAGTAACAGCATTTTAACCTCGATGAGACTGTGAGCAGCACAGAGGTGAATGAAGAGGGTGAGAGCAGAAGAAAACGGAGGGAGGGAGATGAGAGAAGAGAGAAAAGAAGCAGAGAAAAGCTGTATTGACATCTGTGAGAGAGAGAAAAAAAGGAAGGGCCAGCCCATGATCTCTTTATACCACTCACGGGGACAACGTATTCAAATGAGAAGCGGATGTTTGGAGTAAATTAGTTGACCTTCACCCTGTGGGTCAGTGCCCTCTGTGTGTTTGAGTGTGTGTGAGTGAGTGAGATAGAAAGAAAGTATGCTTTAGAAGAAGGGTAGGGTGGGGGATATTAATCCATTCTGCAGCCTGTGATTGACAGGCCCTGTCACTGTTTTCCGACACTGAGTGTTTTTCCCAGGCATCAGAGCGTCACCAACGTCCTCACATTCAGCAGATGCTGGAGCTTTATGGCACCTTGTTTTCCCACCACTGCTTTTCATTTCACTCACTTGTTCGCTATTTTATGCCAGACTCATATCTTAGATAAGAAAATATGCTGTAGCATGTAGTATAACACGTATATTAGTTCTGGCAAAATAAAAACTAACTACAATGACATACAATGACACTTGAGTGGAGAAAAACTAAACAGTACACCTGTACCACATTTGCATGGTTGCTCGTTATATCAAACACAGTTCACAGTGTGTGAAGTTACATTTGATATGAAATTTCACGATAAATCACGATTTATCAATATATATGTGTACTGCTCAAAAAAATAAAGGGTACACTTGGAGTTACATTGTGCTGTTTAAGTGTTCCCTTTATTTTTTTAGCAGTATATATATATATATATATATATATATATATATATATATATATATATATATATACACACACACACACACACACACACACACACACACACACACACAGGCAGTTGTGCCCAAAAGTTTGCATATACCTTGTAGAATTGGCTAATAACAAACAAAATAAGTGGGATCATAAAAATCCCATGTTGTTGTTTATTTAGTCCTGCTTTGAATTAACTATTTCACATAACAGATGTTTACATATAGTCCACAAGACAATAGGATGATTGGTGTTATTATAATTGTTATTATTTTGTTTAAAGATCTTTTTTTTTCTTCATTTAGTACTGCCCTTCAGATGCTAAATAATATCGTTACATGACTCCCAGAAGATAAAATACTAACAATTTACACCATTCATCCTGTTCAATAGTTTAGGGACTAAATAAAGGACTAAATAAAAAACAACATGGGATTTTTATGAACCCACTTATTTTGTTAACCTCCAGAAAATCTGTAGGGTTTGTAGAGACGCTATCTACAAGACGAGTCTAATGATACTTCTACATAATGTCTACAAAAATAAATATAACGCCATAATGCATGAATCAACTCAGCTGTTTCCATGCTTCCAATCAGTTTGTAATGATTAAAAATATATATTTAAAGATATCACAATATGGCAGAAAAGTGTATTGTAACATAATTTATCATGATATCGATATATCATCATATTGCACAGCCTTATATCGTTACAAAACATTATTAAATAAAAATGAGTACAATTGCTGCACTCAGGTTTCATTATCATTACGATGATCAGCGCAGCATATGCAGCTGACTCGGTCACCAGTTCCTCTGATCTTCTTCATCTCTAGCTCAGGCTAGAGGCTCAGTTAAGCATGGCCTCATCACCCCTATATTCACAGGCTTCAACAACAGTACAGGCCGCCCTTTGACCCCTGGGGGTGTGACACTCAACCTTTGCCTCAACCTTCTGAGTGGCATTCACAGCTGCGTCCGAACATTGGGGGTTGGGAGCGTGCAGTCTTGAGAAAGGTGGACTCAGTAAAAGGAGACAAATGGCCAAGCCGAGATCCTCTATGTTCAGCCTCTTTTGTCTTTCATCTTTTGTTTGATTCAAGCAAAGGGCCAGATCTTTGCAGGGAGCGTGTTTTTTTTTGCACGGCAGAATAAATACATGACCTTTGGTAAACACTGCTCCCATTTTCTCGCGATCTGTTCATCCCAGTGTTCCCACAAAGACGCCCTTAAACGAGCAAGCTTATATGCACCTAATAATATCACAGAATGGCTTGTAAAAAAAAAAAAACTCATTAGCCCTAGGGTGGTTTATACAGAGAACTTTAAAGGACACTTAAGTCATTGCTTTGCAAAAAACTTAACAGGGTATTTTCATTCAAACAACTAAATGAAACTTTTCATTGTGAAAAAGAAAAAAAAAGTAAAATTTTTCTCAGTGTCCATTACTTTAATATGCCCTCTTGAGCTTAAGTTACATAGAATGCTAAAATAGTTTTTATTGCAGTTATAAGCTAGTTTATAAAATGTGTTTTAGAGCACTGTCTCCTCCTTCTTCCACTCCAGCGCCTCCAGCGTGGTTTTTAGTTCAGCCAGTTGAGACTCGTGACGTTCCTGCATAGCTGTCATTTGTCGCTCGATCCTCCACAGCTGCTCGTGATGCTTTTTGCGAGCACTCCTGCATGCACTCATGGCTTTACTGCGAAAAGGAAAGCCTCAGATTAATCCGACCGTTCATAATCGCCCTATTCATCAGTACAGGCTTTAAAGCAAGAGTTTGGTGGAAAATCTCAATGTTATTTTTTTTTATAATGTACGAAAGTTACAAGGCTAATGTAGCTAACAAGTAATGGAGGCATATGGCCTATTCCGATCTACTACACTTTCATTCATTTATGGGGACTATCATGAAGAATAAAAATCAAATATTGCATCTTGTCTTACATTTACTTGTAAATGTAAATAAAAGTAATGTTCTGTGTAAAAAATAAAAAAAAGAATGAATTTAAGAAAGTATTTCAGAACAATGTTATGGGTTGGCATTAGACATTTGTCAAGGACCATGATTGAGACCAATCTTATTTTATTCTCACAATGTCAAATTGCATCTTTTTTTTTCTAATCTAACAAACACAAATACATCATTACTACACTTAGTGATAAATAGCTATGCTATGCTATCTTGTAAACATATAGTTTAACAAGCCATAAGCTTTGAGTAAGCTATAAATAAGCTATAAATGAGAAACTGAAAAAAGGCCATTCTTAAAAGATTTTCTTAAAATATCCTTTCTATAGTACCTCTGTAATAAAAGACAACAAATGCAACAAAACAAAACATTGGTTACACACCCAGTTAATGGATACCCATTTTCCATACTACTTATCCTACACTGCATTGCCAGGGAGCCCGGAGCCTATCCCAGAGAACGGGGGAGGTACAGGGTGCCAACCCACCACAGGGCACAATCACGGAGTCGGAGTTGGGAGTCGAACCCCCAACCCTGTCGGTTTTATATATATTTTTTAAATTAATATTATTCAATTTGTGAGTTCACAATGTTGCACTTTCGTAGATTTTAACAGGTTTATTAGTTTCCCTGAATGTAGAATACAGAACCTTTTAAACTGAGTGTCGGGTAAATTCCTTCAAATACCTTTAACATCAACCGAAGTCCAGCAACAACACACAACAAAAATGAGTTGTAGTCTAAAGTGAATGTGTAGTCTAGTTTAGTCTTGAAACTTCTTTGGTCATGACTCATTTATTCACTTTAAGCCTCAATACAATGCTTTCTCACTATGAGTCAGTAATTCATGATAATGACAATGAGTCGTTATTGGTCACATATAGAGTGAAATTCTTTTCTTTGCAAGTTGGGGTCAGAGCGCAAGGGCCAGCCATGATACACCTGGAGCAGAGAGGGTTAAGGGCCTTGCTCAAGGGCCCAACAGTGGCAGCTTGGCAGTGCTGGGGCTTGAACCCCCGACCTTCTGAGCAGTAGACCCAGAGCCTTAACCTCGAAGCCACCACTGCCCACAATATATTGAAGCTTGTCTGTGCAGCTTTATATAAAAATGTGTTACCATTGTAAACACTCAAAGTGTAGTGTATGAAGCTGCTTTCTGCATATCGGGTTTAGAATCATTTAGAATAATGTTTATTAAGGTTAACACATAGACTATATATTTATCATTATCTATGCTGCATATTCTGGAAGCGTTAAATATTCCACCTTGATTTATTCTTTCATCACAAAATGGTTAAAAAGTTACAGGTCACATCAAACCTGTTGGTTACTCCTCCTCTTCCTCCTCCTCCTCTTATTATTATTATTATTATTATTATTATTATTAATATCATCAGAGAGCAAGGATTTTGTGTCGTGAATGATTCTCATTTCATTATAGGTCAAATAGACGAAAATGTATTTAGTGCACCTTGCTGCATTTTCTTCTCTTTCATATTTCCGCTAACTTAACAACTTCCGTTGTACCATAATGTATAGGTTTTCTAAATCCAAAACTTTAATCAGATTACAGTCTTTTCTGTGAAGCATTAAGCATTACCCATGATGCTCTCTGTCCTGTAATCCTAAGGCTAAACCTAAAAGTAGCCCTAATCCCTCAGCATCACCCAGACCATAAGAGTTCACCAGACAAAAAAAAAAAGTAGTTTCTGAAATACTTGTGACAGAACAAGAAGCGTGCCACTTCTTCCTTATTAACTCTCCTCTGTGTGGCGCCGTCCGACATCGCTGTGTCCAACAATTCTCGTAAGGATGTCACTCTCCTCTTTAATGTCTGTTCCCTGCAGAAGAAATCAGGAAAGAAACTTTAGTTAATCAGCCTTTATGACAAAAGTATTATTAAATCAACAGTTATACATTTTAATTCACAGCTTGGTTGAGTGTGACTTTTGAAAAAATTTTGCACCTTTGTAGTATTGCCTGAAGTTCTCTCATGATGGCGTGACTCCGTGGCCCAGGAATTCCCGCTCCACTCTCCAGCTTGGCCTGAATCTCATCTATCCTCTGAAAGAAACAGAAGAAAGGTCTTGATTTGAAATTGCAGTGAACACTAGCTGATGGAGCATAATGTAATCATAATTTTAAATGCCCTTCTGTTCGCACATTAATTTTCAATGAATATGAATAACAACAAACTTCTCTCTAAAAATGTTGCCTTGCACAAGTATGTCCAGGGCTTATGATGTGTTCAAGTCCTCCTGGGACGTTCATATTTACATTTAAGGCATTTGGCAGACTCGCTTATCCAGAGTGACTTACATCTATACAACAGAGCAATTGAAGGTTAAGGGCCTTGCCCCAGGGCCCACCATTGGTAGCTTGGCAGTGCTGGGGCTTGAACTCCTGACCTTCTGATCAGTAGCCCACAGCCTTTAACCACTGAGTCATCACTGCCCCATATTTATTAGTCGGGAAGTCATAACTACAACATCAGGTGCATCACTTTGGACGGAGCTAGATCACGGTGTAGCTGCTCTTAATTAACTACAAAAAAAACAGCAAGGTTTTTAACTCTAAGAAAATGAAGAGTTAAGGTGTGTTTATCTTTGTTATGTTTTTGATCGATTTATGAAGCCACTGTAAACGTTGTTGTTACAAGTTATCATAATTGTATAATGCTATCATATTTTGTGCAGGAAATTAGCTTGTTTTATTGTAAGTTATTGTAAAAAAGCAATTTGGTTGTATTTCAATAACTTTCTGCATATACCAAACACATAATAACTGAAATCAGCTTCTGAGGTGAGTAAACATTCAATTTCAACAAATATACCAGCAACTACAGATGTTGCATCTATTGATTCGGCCATGTTTTCTTACAGACACACCCCAACTCAGAGCTTAAAGGAAATTTCCCACTGCGAAATACGACTTTGTGCTGGCGTTCATGTGCTGTCAACATTCTTCAAGCCTGATATCATATTGAAGTAAAGAGTGAGTTTTCCAGTTTACATGAAGATTTTCAATGGAAAGATTCAATTCCATTTCACAAAGTGACCCAGGATCACTTTTTTAGTTCTGTATTGAGTATTTCTTACATCAGACTGCTACAAATGCCATTTCAAAACCTTATTCATGGGCATGTTTAGAAGAGAAATCCTGAGAAAGTATTTAAAAGCAATTTTTGAAAAACATTTTAGATTTTGAAACATCAAACAGGCATTTTTGGAACTCTGGAAAAGTCATACATCAAAGCATGATCCAAGTCAGCGCAACTTTGGCATCTCAAGTTGACCATCCCTACCGCTCCAATATACACTTACTGGCAACATGTTCCCTTGCTCATTCATGTAATTATCTAATCAGCCAAGCATGAATGATACAAAAAAAACATCCACATTTGGGTGGAAATGCGTTGTTCATGAGAGAGGTCAGAGGAGATCCAAGCTAGTTAAAGTTGACAGTAAAGCTATGGTAATTCAATTCACCACTCTTTACAACCATGCCGAGCAGAAAAGCATTTCAGAGGTGGATTGGCTACAACAGCAGAAGACAACATCATGTTCCAGCCCTGTCAGCCAAGAATAGGAATCTGAGGCTATATTTGGCACAGGTTCAAGTTGAAGACTGGCAAAACATCACCTGGTAATTTTCTAATCTTCAACTGTCCAGTTTCACTCCCTCAACTGTGCATAAGTGCAAGACTTTTAGACAACTGAAGTCTTTAAACACATCAGTCGTCATTGTGCAAACATTTTAATGATCAAAAAATAACCCAGTCAAGGTGTATAGCTGCCTAAAAGCATTTGTCAACACTGATAAACTGCAGCATTCTTGGCTTTGAATGATATGTGTTTGCTTGGTATGATATCAGTCACAAATGATGTAACCCTCATATAAGTGGCTTCTTCAGTTCTACTCTATGATTGGGAAAAAACCTGGCATTTAAAACACTGTGTGTGACTCACACCTATGATGTCATCAGTCTGGTTAATTTAACGTGGCATTTACACCGAGATGTGAATTGATACTGCATACTGTATATCACAGCAACACAGCCTTAAAAGTATTCTGTTAAAAGTGTGTAGGTAGCATGGGTCTGAACAGGTTGTGAACAGTATCATGTCATGCGTTAATGCTAATTAGCCCATGTGGAAGAAAACAAAACAAAACACCTGTTGTTCTGCTCTCCTGTCCTCCAGCTCTGCTCGCAGGCTGTGTGCCATGGCAGCTGCAGCTGAGTCCTGACACCTATGGGCCACCAGAGAAAACTCCAAAGAGCGCCGTTCCTTCTCCTTCAGCCTGTTGAGTCCCCGCAGCTCAGATATCTCCTCCTACCAAATTGCCCAGAAAAACATCATTATGACTATAACATAACACAAATATTATATATGGGTATTAAGTTCAGGTGTTTATTGCTGCTGTGTAACATTTTTGGTTGCTGGTGTTGTTGAAAACTAAATAATAGCAATTCTTAGTCCCTTAGGCCCTGCTGAAAAAACTAAAGAAAACCTAATAGAATTTGTAATAGTGTTACTGGTATTAATGGGAATTGTATTGGTTTTAATGATAACTGTAATGGTCCCTGTGGGTCTCTACTGGTAAATTGGTGAATAGAATACCACCAATAACAATTCTATTGCAATTTTATAGCAATTCTATAGCAATTCTATTGGTGGTATGTTATGCCTAGTGAATACCATTAAGGACTAGTAATGGTAATGGTGTTAACGGGTAGCTGATGGTATTAGTAGTGGAAACCATTAGAATTTCTGCAAAGGTTTCTATTGTTTTTTTTTTTCTCCAGCAGCGAGGGTTTCTCATCTCTGGGTTGGAGGAGTTTTCTGGGCACGTCTCATACATCACAAATATTTCCATCCTTAGAGAGAAATCATAGAACCATTTTGAAGTTCAGAGAACAATATAGAAATCCTAGAAGCTTCACAGAGATCTAGTGGTGGCTACTCAGCCAACGTTAACTACCTAAAAGGCCAGAGAATTAAAAACAAATAGACAGAGGACACATATCAGGTAATGCAAATACACCCACTGAAGGTCACCAGGCGTGTGTGTTTTGTTCTCCATACTACCTAGCTAATCTTACCCCACTAGGTCAATACCAACAGCCTCAGAGCTACACAAAGCCCAGTATAAAGCAAACTGTGCTTGTGTTTGAGCTGAGAGATCATAACAGAAAAGCACTTTCCCATCAACAAGAGCATGTGTTTTAATTAGTTACCTAGCTAAAATTAACCAGCTAGCTTGATCTGTCTGCCTGTGTGTACAGTTACACATTGTTAATGGACTCAGAATAGAGCATACACAGTTTACATAGACAGCACTCACATGCCAGCTAGCACGAGCAACCTAATTAAAAGACAAGATCATGTTTTACATTTACATTAATATTAACTGAAGCACTTCGCCTGTATCTGCATGATTTTATGCACTGAATTCCTGCCACCCAATTGGCTGATTGGAGAACTGAATGAGCAGGTGTACAGATGCTCCTATTAAATTGGTTGTATGTTATATGCTAAATGAACAACTATACAAGAAAAAAAAATCAACTGAAAGCATGCAAGTAATTTGGATGGGTTTGTCTAAATAATATGCAATTAGCATAAGAAAAAGTGTGAGAAAAGGAAGATTTCTTTCAGTGTTCTTCAGTCATCTGAAATGTAAATTCTGCTTATCATTGGGATCTTGGAGTCTTGAGCCAAATTTTATGACGATAGCTCACCTTGACCTTGACTAGCTCATACATCAGTGCTGTTTTCTCTTCTTTGGGATTGTTTGAGGATAGAAAGCTTAGCCTCCTCGCTCCAGCCAGCGTGCCCGTATCAGGGCTGAGCTTCCCTTCTCCTGTCCTGGTCTGCTGTGGAATACACACTGCCATCCTGTCCTGCTTCAGACGGGTGATCCTCTGCCGAATGACTCCAGACTTATCTTTAAACTCCTCTGTAGACAAACTAAGAACAACAAATAGATTAATAATTTTATTTTATACACTGAAGACACTCCACAGTAAAGACATGGATATTCCAGTCAAAGCACACACAAACTGTTTGCATTTTAGAGATGAAACCTATTTTCTTATTTTTCCTATTAACCTATTTATTGTAATGTATTCATTTTTATTTTGCAAATGAGTCATTAAGAATGAAGACTAAGATGATCTTTGTGACCTGTTCTGGGTGGTCACTGTTGTACAGGATGACTCCTCATTAGCAGGATTCACATTGCCAGTGTGTTCTGGGGTAGACGGCTCTGTAATGAGAAATTGGAGCGAGATTAGAAAGAGGAATTGGGGGGGTGAGAGCGAGCCAGAGAGGATTACCAGACACATTTTCTCTGTGTGTGTGTGTGTGTGTATGTTTGTGAGGGAGAGAGAGAGAGAGAGAGAGAGAGAGAGAGAGTCTGAGTTGGTCAGTGACGGGGATTTGTAGGAGAAGTAGCAAAAAAAGAAGAAAAAAAAAGAGTTTTTTGTCCAAATCTAAGATGGTGGAAAATTTGGCAGAAATTTACATCATCGGTGCTAGAGTGTTATCAACACTTGGCCCAAACTTGGTCAGAATGTTCCTTAGACCCGCCCCAATCAGTGTACCAAATTTCATCAGTTTTTACCAAACAGTTCCATGGGATGCCATAGAAACCTTAGCCGGAAGAAGAAGCAGAAGCAGAAGAAGAAGCAGAATAATAATAATAAGAATCAGAAGAAGAAGAAGCAGAAAAAGCAGTAGTAGTAGTAGAATAACAGTAGGGTGCTTATGCAACTTCGCTGCTTGTCCCCCTAATTAAACAAGTATGCATGTAATCAGGATTTTCTTTTTTATTGAGTTATTGAGCTAGCATTCCTAATGATCTATGGAACACTATTCCATATTTGTAGGTGCAATGTAAGAAATACACTAAGGATGTATTTTTATTATTATTATTAATTATTATTAATGCTTTAGTGTTCTGCATTTATTTCCAAATGCCTGACTGGATTTTAGCAGAGGAGATGGTTGCTTGCTAGCAGACAATCTGCTATGATTTCTAATTTCTCCATCTGGGGATTAATACTGTATTATCTTATCTTATCTTGTACCTCTTCCCAGTACAAGAGATAAAAATAAAAATATATAAATATATATAACTATAACAGCAGGCTTCACAGATTCATTAACATCTCTTGTCATTCTTACAAAATCTATTACAGTATTTATTAAAATACAAATTACTGTATACATTTGACAAATTTTTATATTTCTGGATTCAAACTGAGAGAGAGAGAGAGAGAGAGAGAGAGAGAGAGAGAGAGAGAGAGAAACTAACAGACAATGACAAAAAATATGTGTGTGTGTGTGTGTGTATATGTGCGTGCGTGCTTGAGAGAGACACTTGACACATAACAAATGTGTGTGTAAGGTACCTGCTAACACAGCATTCTGTCGTTTCCTGGCTTCATACAAGGACAAAAGATCAGAGTATGCCTCTTCACATTCTTCACTGTCCGTCAAAAAAAATCTGTTAGTTACTCTCTCATACAAACACTAATAAAACTTTGTTACTGCTAAACATTTTTAGTGAGAATTTAATCTCACATCAACACACCGTTTGTCAAATCAGTGCCTGCTATAACATACACAGTGCTGGAGTAGGCAACAACAGCTCACCAGTATGTGAGGGCCATGTGCAGTGCTGAGTAGTCAGCCTCGTGGCGGCTCAGAGCCATGCTGACCTGCTCTGACTCGCTCTTCCGTCTCTCTAGAGCTGTGGTCAGGCGCTCATTTCTTGCTTTCAGCCTCTCCAAGGACCTACACAGCAAATCATAGGTAAAACCAAAAGATGCTGGTGTCCTTAATACATATTTACAATATCCTATTTTATACATAAATTAAAATACATATTACTGCATAATCTGGAATGGCAAATCCATGCCTCACCTCTGGAGACGCTCCGTCTCGGTATCCAGAACTGAGCTGGCAGAACTGGGTCTTGGTGGCGTGGACGGAGAGCCGGGAGGTGAGATGGGCATTCTACGTGAGAAAAGAGGAGACGCAGGGATCGTAGGAGATGCCCAACAGGGGCTTGGGATCCTGCTAAAGGCCAAGGATGGACTTCTGGGAGGGGAACAACTAGCCGTAATCAGCCATTTGTTTTTCAGCTCGTCCAACTATTTCCAAAAGGTGCATTTTAGAGGCCATTAGACATTTGGCAAATTGCTCAACAAAACATATTTTGAATCTGAAGTCTAGAGCTACCAGGCCAACGTAGCTAGCAAAGTTGCCTAAAAAGTTGCAAAACTAATCCAAGCGAATGTACACAAAACAAGTCCTGGCTATTTTACTACATTTGGGCAAAAAACTAAATAAATCTTTGGCCAAACTAAAGGACTTTTTAAGGTCTGATTGATTATAGCATGCTGTGAAACCTTCTCTCGAAGTCTTCTCTTCTCTTCCTCCATCTCCAAAATGGCTCCTTCCATGTTCTTCTGTTCTTCTTGACGTTTCTGCAGGCTGCTGCTCAGATCCCGGTTGAGTTTACCCAGTGACACAACCTCTTTTTGATACTTTTGACGCTCTTCAGTGGGTAATGCAGATAGGTAAGAGATTCCAAGCTCCCTCTCCATTTCCTCTAATACCTGAGATAGCAGTTAAATGTAGGGAAAAAATTATATCTTGCAAATAAGAGTACAAAAAGCAATTGGGGAAGAAATGCTTTGTCATTAGTAACATCTTGTTAACATTGTTAGTATTATTGGGGTGAACCATTTCTTAAACTGGGGCTTGGTGTTTATTATCTCCTGAGAATGTGGAATGGGAGAACCTTACTTGTGTGGCCTGAACCCAGGTATCACGCGCTGCAGTAATATGCTCTTCCTGGGTTTTTTCATCATCATGAATGTGAGGGGCGACCAACTTTCTCCCTCTGCTGGCAGATGACTCCAAAGTAGACAAAACCTGCTGGAGCTTCGTCCATAGCTCTCCACTGCCCCCTGTGGCCAAAAATGATAAGTGCAATATGAAGATTATGGATATTGAGTAAAGTTTATTTTTATTGTCACCTCATACATATTTATGTACGTTCAGTTCATTGCAAAAAAATAAATAAAATAGGTTCGAATAACTTTAAGACAAAATGAAGGAGATACATTTAATTTCTAAAACGTTTTACTGTTTTGGATTTCACAGATGTCTCTTTGTTGTTCAAAAAAAACCAAACACAAAAATGACCAAATAGTGTATGTTAAAATATTAAAAGTAAAAAATTCTAAATGATATCATTTTTCATTTCCCTTTCTAAACATTCTCTAATAACTTAATAAGCCTTCAAACCTCAACTTCTCTTTTGCCATTGGTGTCTAAACTTGTTTACAAAAAAAATATTCTGCTGTTTTTGTCTAGTTTTTGGTTTGTTGTATGCTGGATTTACTCACATTTGACTTTTAACATATTATATATCTTCTGGAGATAAATTGACAAATAGAGATTTTTTTTAAATTCTCCTTTTCTCACAAAGACCATGTGGATCAACACTATATAGAGGGATTAACGATAAGCCAGACCAGTGACCAAAAATACAAAACATATTCAGGGGCTTTCTGTGTGTGACGTGTATGCCAAGAGCAATGTAGATAACTACAGGTATGATTATGTCTTTTGCATGTGTCTAATATGTAAGAAATCTTAGATATTACTGCTCTGCTGTTCTATTGGGTTAAAATCAACAAGAGGGTGATGCAGCTCAATGCAAAGCAGAACACAAAATGCTGCAAAGTTTTTATTAAACCCTCCTATTATGTTGGGGGAAAAAAAGTTACATAAATTATGTTATGGGTCAAAATGACTTCCACAGTTTAAATGCACTCGAAAACAGCAAAGTACAGCTTAAAACAGTAAACCTTTATTATGGCTTGTCCATGACATGCCATAAGAAAAATATTTGCATATAAGTTCGTAACTGTAAATGAGGAAATTCAAAATCTCAAATGTGAAAATGGGTCAAATTGACCCATAACATAGTATGAGGGTTTAGGAACGACACATTGTATTTTTTAATCTGTTTATAGTCATGTTTTAATGTTGTAAAATGTCCACCAAACAAGTTCCTGTTATTGCACGTTATAGCAGCCTGTCATGTTAACAAGGAAGTGCAAAGTCCATCATCCTAAAGGCTATCCCATATCAATAAATCAACAGTTTTAAGTCTGACGGTTACAAAAGCATAATACTGGAGACTCCTTCCAAAAATGCTAAATAAACATATCCTACCAAAAACTTTTCTATATCAGCAATTGCAAATGTTTATTTTTTGTTTACTTTTTGTTGGTTATCATTATTAAGATGTGATTTGAATTACAGCTGGAACTACTGAATGACCAATTCCTATAATCTGACTGAGAATTCAACAGTGCTGTGTTCGCTCACCATCTACACTGTATAATAGAGGGGGGGAAATGAAAACTCTCCATCAGGACCAAACATGTGGTAGTGTTTGAAATACACAAAATGACTTAAGTAGCACCCATTTTAGCATGGCTGATGCCGTTTAAATAAAACATTTGTTTAAATAAAACATGCCTTCATATTCCCCAAAGTATTGCTTAGTGACAGTCTCCACCGATACTGTTCCAACATGAGCCACTGGGCTGCTCTGTGGTGCTGGGGGACTGGAGTTCAGGTCTGAAACTGGCTTGCAGGCTTGATTCTGTCTCTCATAGTCCTTTCGACCCCTGATGTGCAAAAAAAAAAAAGGAAAAAAAAAAAGGATAATCCTGATAAGTTTTAGGTGTGTACCCAGTATAAAGCTATTTTCTTCTAAACACAGGTGCGACTGTGTGTTTACCCTGGTATTTTCAGGGCTCCCATCTTCACGTTAAGCTCAGATATGATTTGGAGCAAATTGCCCACCTCGGCCTCGCACTGTGCCAGCTCTGAGTCAGCACACACCAGGCTGTCGGTCATCTAAGAGACACAATTCACATACGTCTCAATTAAATCAATATTAAACACTGAACAATTCTTTTCAGTTAAAATGAACTACTCATCTACGGTACTAACCCTTACCCTCAGGATTTGAAGTTTGTCCAACAGTTTGTTCAGGATACACAAAGATCAGTCATAACATTAAACATTAAATACAAATATTGTTTAGGTCCCACTTGTGCTGTTTAAACAGCTCTGACCTGTCGAGGTATGGACTCCACAAGAGCTTTGAAGGTGTGCTGTGGGATCTGGCACCAAAACCTTAGCAGCAGATCCTTTAAGTTCTTTGAGGTAGGTGGTGAATCCACAAGAAAGCCACAAGAAACGACCCAAGGTTTCCCAGCAAAACTTTGCCCAGAGCATCACACCTGCCTCCACCAACTTGCCTTCTTTGCATAGTGCATCTTGGTGTCATCTCTTCCACAGGTAAGCAACACACACACACGGCCATCCACATGATGTAAAAGAAAACCTGATTCATCAGACCAGGCCACCTTCTTCTATTGCTCCATGGTCCAGTTCTGATGCTCACTTGCCCATTGTAGACACTTTCTGTGTTGGACACTCTGGTGGTAGAACAGGTTGTCCCCCCCCACTAATCGTAGGGTTGGCGGTTCAATTCCTGGCCCACATGCCAAAGTGTCCTTGGGCAAAACACTGAACCCCAAGTTACTCCCCATGCCAAGCTAGCGACTTGCATGGCAACTTTGCTACCATTGGTGTGTGCGTGAATGGGTAAATGGGAACTAGTGTAAAGCACTTTGTAGAACCGCTAAAGTTATAAAAGCGCTATATAAGTGCAGACCATTTACATTTACATTCCAACACAAAAAGTAAAATAATTTCAAGAGTATACTTAAAAAAGGACACCAGTGTTTTTTTTTCTGTGACCCTCTACATCAGCAGACCTGAGTTGAAGATATTAAGGAGGTTTAATTTTACAACTGAGTTTTTCCGATGATATAAAGGAGATGGGAGGAATAAAAGGTGAGCATATAAGATGGAATATATTTGTAAAGGAGATGCAAAGTTATCAGCTTTAATTTTCACCTTAAGATATGTTATTCGATATTCTAAGTTACTTATCAAAATGAAGGAACATCTGCGACACCTAACACACTAAATGTCTTCGCGGTGTCCGTGGGTGTGCAAACTTTTGCACAGAAATATTGCTGTGGATGAAAAACATCCATGGATGAAAACATTACTGTTAGTGTACAGCCTTTTGTTTTGAGCAAAGGAAACAGAGGAAATGCACATCCTGTAAGCATACTTCCTGCATCTGTTGTGTTGACCACAAATTCTTGTAAAAATATTTCATTCTTACTTCTTGTTGTCCTTATTAATGTATAAACGTGTTAGACACATGAGGTTTCAAATTCATTTCTGAAAAAAAAGCAGTTTATCCCTTTTCTTCCCCCATGGGTTGTAAAGTGAAACAGAAATGCACTAGTCATGTAGTTTATTCACATAACCGCAAACATCCTGATATTAAAATTCATTATATGTATGTCATCTATGTCTATAAAATGGTTTCCCTACACACAGGCCTTACTCCACTGAAACCAGACAATAAAGAGAGAAACATTACTCATCCATAATTCAACATGCAAAAGAAAGAAACTCACCTCTGTCATTCTGGTTCTCTATGCTACACTTTTCTGTCCGACCCCTTGCTTAAAAACACAATAAAATCACACACCAGAGCTGTACTCTTCTGGACAGGAGCTGACGTCCTTTTGCTCAGGGTGTGATTATAGGCTTGAGTAGATCCACACAGTGCCCGTCTCGTGGCATGCAGCTCTGTCGGATCAGGAAGAGGTGGTTTTGTTTTTTCCCCCATCCCACCTCTTTGCTAGCCTGTTGTTGCTCTGACTCTGTTCAAAGAGGTTCATTTTCTCTTCTACATTGTGATAAAGACATCTGGTAACTAATGGAAGCCATGATTACAGCCCCCACCCATGTTCTTATGTGATCTTTTCCTGTTTTCGTTTAGACTTGTTTGCCTCTGTTGAAAGGTAGTGTTGAAAACCCAGCAAAAGAGTGTGTTGGAGAAAAGCATTATTTTTACAGTATGGTCCAGGATGAAATGAAGGATTATGGCACTGTCCTTAGGCTACTAGGAAAAGAAAAAAAAGTACACAAAAGGTATACGAGTTATTGTACCATTCTAGCAAATGAAGATTCCTCTTCCTTCATTTTGAAGAAACATTTTCAGATTTAGCTTTGTAAATCTGTGGTATGTTTATCGTTTAATAGGGACAGTCACTGCTTTCATACAAGCTACATCCAGTAACTATTTGAGTAATGGGTTTTGGAAAGAATCTCAATTTACATGTGTAGTGTTGACCCTACATCTTTTCAAGTAAAGAGAAAGGTCAAGAAAAAGGTTGACCAAATGCTGTTCAGTTCTATATTGGGGAAAAACTTCACTAAATCACCACATTAGAAAAACAATGAATGAATTCTTATCAAAATAATGGACTCTACACTGAATAACACCTTTAATATGAATTGGTTTTGTTTTCGAAACCCTAACCTCATTTTTAATGTCTTCCATATTTTGCCATATTTTATTGGTGTTATTTTTAATTTTTTTTTTCGTATGTTGATTGTAAAAAAAAAAAAAAAAAAAAATCTAATTGTCAGCATGGTCAGGTCTTCATGTCATGAAATACAAGTGATACAAATACAAGCAAACTTTTTTACCTTATAGGTATTTCATATGAAACAAGGGTTAGGGTTAAGCAATGGTCATAAGTCTATATTCCTGGAATATTGCTTTTATATTAATGGATCATTTATTTAATAAGAACCAATGAGATATGCCACCAATCTGACACCCAGGATTGTTATGGGGACAATACCAGCCAAAAAAAAAAAAAAAAAGGAGGATCAGAAATTGTGTATATGTAGTTTCCTGTAGTTTAAGTAATTTGGTTTAAAAAATCATTTTAAAGCTTAGTAGCTTTTAAAGAAAATACCGATATCATTATACTTAAGGCTTCAGTATCAGTCTTGGTTTCTGTTATGATACAGGGCTTGGAGACAGGAAGTAAGCGCAGGAGAGCAGTCTTTATTGTGCCACTTAAATCAATACACGAGGAGACAAGAAACCAGGTCTAAACATAAAACTAACCTAGAGAATGGACACTTCACGTACCTAGAAAATGAACACATAATTTAACTAAAGCAGGAACCTCCCATTTAACTAGAACAGGAACATCTCACTTAACTTAAACAGGATACAAACACTCAACTATGACAGCGTACCAACTAAAGAACAGGAAAATAGACAGCATGGCAGTATCGCAACCTGGCACCATTATACATTCCGCCGTCTTCTCGGTTAGTCTTTTCTCCTGCTTGCTTGGCTCGGCTGTACTGCAACTCTTTAGCTTAGTTTATTTTGGTTCGGGTTAATGCCACGCGATGTGTGCAGCAAGGCGAGGGTTTTAGTTCATTGCCGCAGGTGGCGACACTTAACCCAGTTGTAGTGTCCATGCACACGTCACTCACACGCATGTGCACGTTCTCAAGCTGCTCTTGCATGTTGTCACCACGGCACCATCTCCCGGCGGTACCGTAGCAGAACCCCGCCTCGGGCTGGAGCTCCGGAGCTGAGATCTCCCCGTAGGTCTTGGGCTGGAGCTCTGAGTTGGCCAAGTTGACCTCAGACGGGGGCTCAGAGATCACCAGGTTAACCTCGGGCTGGAGCACTGAGGCTGAGACCTCCCCGTAGGTCTCGGGCTGGAGCTCCGAGGTCGCCCTGTTGACCTCGGGCTGGATCTCTGCACGGGCTCGCATGTAGTAGTGGGTAAATGGCAGGACAGGTTTGCCTGCTAGACTTACCCCCCCAAAAGATATTCTAGCTCAGCCCTTGCTTCTGGACTCCAGAACCGCGCCATGAACTCCTTCACAAACTTTTCTGCACGGTCAAGGCTCCTACTATCTTTAGCTAATAGGAGCTGCACCCACTGACAGGCCAGACCAAAGAACCGAGACCACATGATTTGGAACCATTACTTCTCCTCTGGCTTGGGGTCTAACAGGCTGGAGAAATAATACTGACAATCTACAAGAAAATCTTCTGGGTAGACGAAAAACCCATCAAAATGATCTGGAAGCTCCATGAATGTCCACTGTGCAAATTGTTGGAGTCTAAAGCAGGGACAGTTGGCATCCTCTGTGGAGACTGCACAGACTTTTACCACGGCCAGTAGTTGGAGCGCTTCCCAACCAGGTAATCTCCTGCTACTTCCATGTTTCGGCCCGGCATTCCGTTACCAACTAAAGAACAGGAAGACAGACAGAGCATGGCAGTATCACAACCTTGCACCATTATACATTTTGCCATCTTCTCGGTTAGCCTTGCCCTTGCCTTGCCCTTGCCTTGCCCTTGTCCTGCCCTTGCCTTGCCCTTGCCTTGCCCTGCCCTTGCCTTGCCTTGCCTTGCCTTGCCCTTGCCTTGCCCTTGCCCTTGCCTTGCCCTTGCCTTGCCCTTGCCTTGCTCTTGCCTCTTTAGCTTAGTGTATTTTGGTTCGGGTTAATGCCACACGATGTGTGCAGCAAGGCGAGGGGTTTAAGTAAACAGACCATTGATTGCCAGGAGCTGGCGACTTAACCCAGTTTTAGCATCCATGCGCACTTCACCCACGCGCATGTGCACGTTCTCAAGCTGCTCTTGCATGTTGTCGCCACAGCGCCATCTGCCGGCGGTACCGTAACAGTTTTGATAAATAAAAAGGTGAGTCATGCCACATCGACAGTAGAGTGGATAGCTTTTGACTTCTGAACAATTTTTGACTCAGTATAGTATCCCTGTAGTTTATACAACAGTCTTTGGTGCAGTGCCTTCTGGCATCTGTATGGCATTTATGGACAACAGTTATTGTTGGTACATTTTGCTGTGTTTCAGATTTGCTTCTCAGATCATTCTCATAACAATAAATTGTCAATAAGGACTCTTTCCCAAAAAGACATTTATAAATTCCAAATGTCGCACTGTTGTGAATTGATTTCTTGATGGTGATTCATGGAGAGAGAAAAAAACGATACATTAAAACTTTTTCATAGAATATACCCATATAAAATGTAGTTTCAAATTAAAACAACGATCTATTTTTTCGATATATAAAATTCCATCTAAACAGCAACATATTTTTTTTAGGTGTAACTTTTTTCCAAAACCTTTTCTCATTGAAAATATTGACGAGCATTTTGTAATGTAATGTAAGACACCTAAGACAGTGCTACAGGGAGACAGGAAGGACAGCTGATCGTCCTTGTAGTGGAAAATTACATGTAACCACTTGTGTGTGTCCCCAGACGTGATTGAGAACTTGTAAGTGCCTTGGTGGAAGAGTGGAGTAACATCTCACAGCAAGAACTGGTGCAGTCCATGAGAATGAGATGCACTGTAGTACTTAAAGCAGCTGGAGGACACCAGATACTGACTGTTGCTTTTAATATTGACACACACCCACCCCCACCCCCATTATTCCATTTCTGTTCCTCAAATGTCCGTGAAACCTCTTCAGTTGTTGAATCTTTTCATGTCGATTCAAATATTTACACACGTTCAGAAACTTGTTGTAAATTAAAGTAGTTGAATGTGAGAGGACGTGTCTTTTTCTTTTTTTCTTTATTTTTGCTGAGTATATATACTCTCCCTAGCACGATGCTATCTTAACTTATTTATACTTCTTCTTGTATTTGATGAGACCAATTAAATAAAAAAGAAAGAGAAGAAAAAAAGGAAAGAAGGAAATGTTGCTTTGATGTAACGCGAAAGTTTGGCCACTAGGTGGCGGTAGCGCTCTTCACCGTCGTCTTCGCCTGTCAACGAAGTAGAGCTGCATGAGGAAGTGTTGAGGAAATTTATTTCACGCATCTGTTGGTTGCTACCTTTTGATTGATTTTTGGTAAGCCATATCAACGATTTCCTTCGGATAACGTTTCTGCTAAGTCAACTGTTCTTACTGCGCATTAGCTAGCATTTTCTGACACTGTTGCGGCCGGTTAAAAAGCTTGTCAGCTGGATCGTACACAGCTATAGAATAGACATTTATGTCGCAGTTAGCAAGGCTGTGTGTCAAACGGCTCTATGTAGTAGATGTAGTGCACTACATGTGAGTCAGAAACCTACGCTCTTTAACCCTATGTAGTGAGCGGATAAAGGGTGTACAGGGGATTTGGAGTGCGCAGACACCGCTCTGGCTGAGATATTGACCATTCTGGTCAATATCTCAGCCAGAGCGGTGTCTGCGCACTCCAAATATACACGTCAAATATAAAAAATTGGTAACGTCAAATAAAGCAATAAATCACGTGAGTACGTGATCTACAGTGATTTTTGATCAGGCGCAAGGAGTTGCCAAAATCACATTATCTGTGGTGTCATGAGTGTAAAGCACGCCCTCGAGTGGTCTATGGCTTACTTTCTCACATTTCAGAAAAGCATCACCTTTTCTATCAAATGCCCATCGACTGATGTTCATCGATTATGGTTTATTATGTACACGTTTTCTGGCGAAATCTTTATTCGCAAGAATTGCGGTATTTGATCAGGGAAATCCCGTTAAAATCCAGTCCTTTTAGCAAACAGACCTGGCACGGAAGAAACCCTCAAAGCACTGGGAGAACGCACACGCTCTGTACACACAGAGGGTAGAGACGGGACTCGAACCCCCAGCTCCGGAGGTGGGAGGCATACGTGCTAACCACCACGCCACCGTGCCTCCTGAGCTGATCATCCTGGGGGAAAACCACACGACAATGCGCATTTATACTATTTCAGGTTTAAAAAGAGTACAGGAGGGTGTGATAATATTCCCAGCTGTGCAGGCGGGAACTGCTTACTGGCAGAATCTGTCGCAGTGAACCAAAGTCGAAATGTTTAGGTGGAACATACAGTGAGCAGTAAGCAAACAAGAAAGATATAACAGTACATTTTCACTATAATCTGGAGATCGATTTTAAGATAAGGTTAACCTTCGAAAGAAACTTTCTTTTGTAAATTATTGTGATGGTATTTTCAAAGTGAAATTAGCGTCGTTTGCTGATTCTTGGTGCGTGCCAACTGGTGAGCAGGCGTGATGGAGAGCACAGATCCAAGCCCAGCAGATGGAGAGGAGCGAATGGCCGAGCTGCGACCGAGGACACGGTCCAATCCAGAGGGAGCGGAGGACAGACGGAGCAGTAATGGTGGTCTGAACAGTCCTCCACCCTCACAACCTACTGTGGGAAGTCGAGTGGAGGGAGAAGGAGAAGCGGCCAGCACTGACAGTCCTCCAGGTTCTACGTCCACCATTACGACTACTATTTCTGCCCCCATCGCTGCTGCAGCCACTAGCGCAGCAAGCGTCATGTCCAATTCAGTGCCTGCTTCAATGGCTGCTGCCAAAGAAAGGCCCAAACCAAGTCAGCCCTCATTGGCATCGCAGATTCCTCCAGCTGCAGAACTCCAGCTGCGAGCACCAAGAGTCAACTGCCCTGAAAAAGTGGTGAGTCGAGACATTTAGATAAACGAAGACCTACATTTTGCTTACTTGTTAAGTCATTGCAGTGATGGTGTGTATTATGTCTCCAAAATAGATCATCTGTTTGGATTTGTCAGAGGAGATGTCCCTACAGAAGCTGGAGTCCTTCAACGGGTAATATTCTTCAATCCACTTTACATTCGACCAGATTTACGATCTCATAGAAATCTTTATGTTTGAAATGAGTCCTCCGTTTCAGATCCAAGACGAACGCTCTCAATATCTCCCAGAAGATGATTGAAATGTTTGTGAGAACAAAGCACAAAATAGACAAGAGGCACGAGTTCGCCTTGGTGGTGGTCAATGACGATGCCTTGTGGGTGAGTCGTAAACGAGTAACTGATCGTAACCTACGATAGTAAACAAAACGCTTCAGAATCTGATCGACTGTCCAGATGTTTGTGTTCAAACAGTGTGACACTGGAGTGAGATTTAAAATCGGTTAACAGCACCACATCTTTAAAAGTTATTAAAGACTTGTGTGTGAAATGCATAGTGGTCATAGTGGTCACCATCAAGCAGACCAATCTATAGTAGAGGTTGACCGATAGTTTCCAGCAAAAATCCAGAGCCATAGTTTATCCAGGTTGTGATGAAAGAGTCCGCTGTCATTATACAGTACGAGAGCGGCCTCGAGACGTGAAATTAAAACTCACTCACTTCGCTTACATGGACAGCAGTAATGTAATTATTGACCTTATTCTGAAGAAGACAATATTGTGATTAAGGTGTTTACATGAGTAGCTTTTAGAATATTCCTTTAATGTTCCCATTTTACGTTATAGAACATAGATCGGTTAACGGCACACGTCATTACGTCCCCACGCCACGCCGTCCGACGTTCATCCAGAATTTCACATACAATTGGCCTTCGTTATGGAGCCGTATACAGTTTTGGGGTTTTCATTTTTCATTTTACAAAAGCTTCAGGTGCAGTTAATTATTTGTCATGCTATACGTGCTAATAGACGACTGCTTGAAGCTGAGGGCTGCGTCCCAAACCGCGTCCTTACCTACTATATAGTAGCAGAAATGCATGTATTTAGTAGGTAAGTATGAGGTTTCGGACACAGCTGTGCTCTCTTGTTTGTCATCAAACGGTTGAACTCTGCCGTGTGTGTGTACGTGTCCTGTCACAAATTGTGGTGAAAACTCCCACACGACGTTAATGGATTGATTAAGGTGTGTACATGTCTGTAATGCGACTTAAACAGGAATACTCTACACGTCTTAATTCGATTTGTGTTTACTTTGAGTTTGACTTTGGTCAGATTAAGGTAATCTATAATCGCTGTTTACATGCTAGTGTCTTAATCAGAGTATCGTCTTAATATCAGATTATTGTTATTCATGTAAACGTACCGACTGACATTTTTTTGTGTTATTTGAAGTGTTTTTAATTTATTTATTATTATTCATTTTGGATGCATCTATTTTTATTTGAAGTGTTACTTTTTGGTTCTGTTTGGATGTATATATTTGTATTTACTTTAATATTTATTAATAATGAATATATATATTAATATTTATATATTTATTTCATTATTTTTTGTAATGAAATTCAGCAATAATTTACTTTGAATGTTATGTTCGGTTGTTATCGGTAGGAAATTGGGTCCTGTAACGGTCAACCTCTAATGTATAGATTAAACTGGATTAGACAGGACTGTTTATTGGCAGGTTCTTGACACACACACGAACGTTTTGTTTATTAATTTCCAATAACAGCACATCCCAAAGCATTTTATTTATCTTATACCACAGCAATTTGCCAACGCAAAAAGTTGTTTATTTAAAAATTTATTTTTTTAAGAACAACACATCCACATATCCAATTATGTCCACAAGCAGTTGGACCATAAATAGCCGTTTCAGAACTATTTTCTGTAACTATGAGAAAAAAAAAAAATTTGATCACCACCTTCTGACCAATCAGCATCGAGAATTCAACAGTGCTGTGGTATAAATGTACCCATATGCAAATTAGAGTGTGTGTCACTGTGTTTAAAAGTTTGTGTTGATCCAGTTCAACAAAAAGTGGCAATTTTTGTAAATCCTAATCAGGGAATTAAAACTCGTTGTTCTGGACTTCTTTCTTGTACCTAGTTATCAGGCTTCACCTCTGACCCACGGGAGCTGTGTAGCTGTTTGTATGATCTTGAAACAAACGTCTGCGAATCTTTCAGTATCCTTTTCACATCCATAATAATCAATGTTTGCATTAACTGC
The DNA here is from genome assembly GCA_012411365.1 of Ameiurus melas. NCBI lineage: Eukaryota > Metazoa > Chordata > Actinopteri > Siluriformes > Ictaluridae > Ameiurus > Ameiurus melas. The sequence continues at coordinate 22,401,124 of CM022762.1, read as the reverse complement.
CCTGTTACAAGATGGTATTGCATGATTGCTGTAGAAAAAGATTCTTTCTTAACATTTTAATCTAGACCTGGAGGATCTTCTCAATGTAATGTAAGTGTGTTGTTGCAATCTTGTGATACAGTTGAAGACAAAGGTCTGCAAACACCTAGGCCAAAGATATTTAATTTCAGTTTTTTATAACTCCACACATTTCATATCAACCTTCATTTCTATTGGTAAGTTGATTAGCGATCTACTTGGCTCACATCAGAGGTCACTTCAAAACAATCGATTAGAGATTTATATCAACTTTAATTCACTGTATCAGAATTCCAGTAGGTTGAAAGGTTACATACACACAAGTTGACTGTCTACATCCATTTCTGGAATCTTCCAGACTGTTTAAAGACCGACTTGTAAAAGCTTCTGATTGGCCAATTGTCATATTTAGGAGTTAATGGGAGTGCTCCTGTAGCTGTATTTAAGGGCCTAGCTTTAGAAACATTAGCTTTTTGCCCTTGATACATTGCAAAATCTAAGCAACTCAGCCAAGGTCTTAGAAGAAAAGACCTCCACAAGTCTGGTTCCCCCTTAGGACCAATTGCCCAGCAACTGAAGGTTCCACAAGCATCTGCACGAACAATTGTATGAAAATAACCACGCAGACACTTTAGGAAAGAAGCACAAATGAACTCCCATGGATGAACAATCTTTGGTCCACAACAAAGGAACTGGTGAAGGAGTTGGCCAAAGTATCTGGTCAGGTGATATAAAAATGTAACTGTTTGTTTGGTCATAATGATCTGTGGTGCGTCTGGTGGGAAAAGGCTGAGGATTTTAATCCAAAGAACACCATTCCAACTGTAAAGCATGGCGGTGGCAACATTGTGTCGTGAGGGAGTTTTGCTGGAAAGGGGACTGAATTGCATCATGAGGCAGGGGGAATATCTAGAAATACTGAAGAAAAACCTCAAGACATACACCAGAACGTTAGAACTTTGCAGCTGGGCCTTAAAGCACATGGCCCAGCTGCAAAGCTGACAGTGATCCTAAGCATGTCTGCAAAGTTATAACAAAATGGCTTAAAGACAACAAAGTAAAACGACTGACTTAACACTGATTGGTATGGGAACATGGACTGTGTGAAGTTTAGCCTAGGTGTATGTAAACGTTTGGCCTCAACTGTAGTTTCCTGTACATGTTTTATACTATAGAAACTACATGTACACACAATAAGGGTCTAATAGAATTGAATGACCATTATTTATTTTTGAGCCAGAAATTTGTTGGTGAGTATTCCAGGAATTCTACATTTGAGATGTGTGGAAAAGAATAGAGTATGCACAGTTGAACAAATAGTGCAACAAATTCACCATAGTGTAATCAGTATGGGCGGCTGTTGCTCAGGTGGTAGAGCGGGTTGTCCACTAATCGTAGGGTTGGCGGTTCGATTCCCGGCCCACATGACTGCACATGCCAAAGTGTCCTTGGGCAAGCCACTGAACCCGATGGCAAGTTTGCGCCTTGCATGGCAGCTCTACTACCGTTTGGGGGTGAATGAGAACCAGTGTAAAACGCTTTGGAAACGCCAAGGTTAAAAAAGCACTATATAAGTGCAGACCATTTACCAGTACATTGAAGCCTGGCTATATGTATATATGACTTTAGGCTCAAAAAGTGTAATCATTTAGAACTTTACAAGACTACTCTTTATATAATGTGGTGTACTGTTAAGTACTGACAGATTTGCATCCATTAATTCCTATGTCTGGGAAAGTACATATGTACAATAATATTACATTAACAGTATAATTATATGGTATAAAACCTCTACTGTTTTTTTCTATAGTCTCCAGAAAATTGATCTTCCAATGATGGACAATGTTCAGACGATCCCACCACCCTTTGTGGTTCGTACTCTCCTCATTTACAGTCGGCACGCAGGCCAGCTGCAGTTTAACCCATCAGATGCTGTCAGTGTAAGTCAGCATGTCTTATGCCAAACTTGTCGTTATTAAAGCCTTCACTACTGACGTGGTATGCTTTTTGCTCAACTAATTTGCTTTTCAAATGAAATCTTGAAATGTTGTGTTACAGAAAATGCTACGCTCTCCGTACTTCTTCTTTGATGTCATTTACCTTCATAATGGTGCAGACGAGCAAATGGATGATAACAGCTGGAGGGTAATTTTATTTTCACTGTCCCTCTGTTCTAAAGGCTTAGCTTAAAATAGTTATAATACAATACCCAATCTTGTTACAGTTAAGCACAAATGTTTGCATCCAGTTTCGTTTTTTTTTTTTTTTTTTTTTGCTTTTTTAATGGAAAAGATGAAAATATGATGTTTATTTTACAATCTTTTTTGTAGTATTTTTGGAAGGAGTCTCCAATGTCAGCAGCTGTGAGAAATCAAGATTTCTCCAATTGGAGAAAGTTGCATTTTCAGTTGAATTTGGGGAAACCACTTGAAGCATTCATTGTGTTGAACTATTTCAATGCATCCTGTAAGAGTTTTCGTGAATCCATCTCTCCTCTCTGCAGGACACGTATGAATCCTTCTCGAAGTTGGATTCTAAGGGGATGTGCTACCGTTTCGAAGTGTCGCTGTGCGGCCCAGCCATCGAGCTGCATAACTGCATGGCTAAGCTGCTGTGTCACCCGTTGCAGAGGCCCTTCCAGAGCCATGCGTCTTACAGCCTGCTAGAGGGCGACGAGCCACCAGAGATCGAGGCCACAGTGTAGATCACTGCTCACTAACCCTGCTCCTGGAAATCACACTGTAGAACTTAGTTCCAATACTGCTGTAACACTGCTACGACTGGATAATCAGTGTCCATGATATGCCAGATCAGTCGTGTTGGATTTGCCTTGGAGTGTCGAGTTCTGTAAGAAGATGCAGTAGATCTCCATGAACAGGATTAATGAAGGACTAGCATCACTGACGAAGCGTCTTCCCTTAAGATTGTCTATTAATGATGGACACTTTCTCTGCTGGGGGAAAGAACAAGAGAGCAAAATGTCTTCACATGTGGACTGTTTGTGGATTTTCTTTAGATTTGAGACATTCAGGGGGAGGGAGGTTGCTTTTTATTCACTGGTTCCATTCAGCATAAACCCTTCAGGCTAGATTGGTGAATGTGGAAAGACGATTGTCGAGTAAGGATGTGGTTAAATAAATGATAAAAGTCAAGAACATGGTGCATTGAAATGAGTTTGTTTAATGCATTTCTAAAAAAAAAAAAAAAATTTTTAACTTTTATTAAAGACAAAATGTGTCTCATTCACCCATTCACACACACACACACCAATGGTAGCAGAGCTGCCATGTAAAGTGCTAACTTGCCATTGGGAGCAACTTGGGGTTCAGTGTCTTGCCCAAGGACACTTTGGCATGTGCAGTCATGTGGGCCGGGAATCGAACAGCCAACCCTACGATTAGTGGACAACCCGCTCTACCACCTAATCCACAGACGCCCCATATGAAGAGCTCAAACCAGTCTGGCCATCCTCCTCTGACCTGTTTCTGCCTACAGCTGAAACTGCTTTTTTTTTGTTGTTGTTTTTTAATCTATCACACAATTCTTTGTAAACTCTAGAGATTGATGTGAAGATCAGCAGTTTCTCAAATACTCAAACCAGCTCATCTGATACCAACATCCACAGTCAGTCACTGAGCTCATATTTTTCCTCATTCTAACCCTAACCCTAAAATCACAGCCTACAACAATGTTAAACACAGCTTTATCTTCCCGCATCTGAAAGGTAATATCCGATCGTGTATTATTTGTTTTTGTGGATTTGGTAACAGTTCTTATGATCTTTATATTTACATAACACAAAATGTACAGATATGAGCAACTTTATTTCAACGATTATCCTTCAGCCTCATTGCGCTTGAATCATAGACGTCATAACGATACTGCTAGTTCATTTCTGTTGTACTTATTTCTTCCCATTCGGCATCCAACACACACAAGGAGTCCATGTCTGTCTGTAATCTAATTGTCTTTCACGTTGTTGTTTGCTGTATTTGTTCTGAACAAACTGTTTTGAACTTTCTGAGCTTGTTTGTATGTAAACGCCAACACAGCTTTGAAGTTGCATCCTGCCATTTAAGCTTGACATGTGCACAGTTCACTAAATAATTGTCGGAAGAGTTTTAATGCTTGCGTTAATCTCGGCTATAATTTCCTTTCTTTAAACCGATAATTAGGAACCTCAAACATCTGGAACCTCCTCGTTTCTCAGAAACGCGGTACGCCAGCCCAAATTCAAGTCCCGGCTTTTGCACACGTTCCCAGAAAGGGAGCTGCGCATTTGCCCTACTGTGATCTAACGTGACCTCTCCCCACAAACGCTTAGTACACAATGGTGTGTTTGTGTTGTAATAATGAAACAATCTCAACAAGCCAACAATGCCATCTAACCCAGCTGTTGTACCTATTAATGTACCTTGTTATTGTTTTAACAAAAGCGATGTTCGTTTTGTGAAATTTAACGTGTGTTTATTATGCATTACCTTCTCAATGCAAAAGTAAAATTACTCTTGAATTTTAAACAAAAGAGAATGTACCTTTAGTTGCATTAATGTTACCACCACTCCATATACATAAGATTAATTAGCCATTAAAAAAAGTTAATGGTGCGTAAGCCAAACTGATGTTCAAAATAAATAAGAATAAGTAATCCTAAAACCATAGAAAAAAATTTTTTGCTCCAATTTGAAAAGAGTTCATGCAAGACGTTCAAAGCCAAACTAATTACAGAAATGAACAACTTCAATGAACATGAATCGTTCTCAGGTCAATCATCCTGTTTGTCTTAAAATTGATCTGTTATCTGTTCGGAACCTTTATTACATTCTGCCCTTTTTAAAAAGGTTCCCCCTAAATTATGCTTTCCTCTGAGGACGCATTGGAGTGGAGACAATAGACTGCAGGAAAACCCCTGGCTTTCGCTATTTTCCCTTTTCACACCCGTCCTGGACAGGATATTGGGCTCTGAACGTCATCGCTGCAAACAAGAATGCAGAGGATCAAACGTGCTTGCTACCACCTCCTGCATGGCTGGGAATATTTGTTATTCGTTCCATCTAAAAAAAAAAAAAAAAAAGCTGACAGGTCACTATTGTTGTCCTTCTTGTCCCGCTGACAATTACAGCAGCAGCACGGGAAGCTGAATTTTCGATGGCTTATTTTGAACGCTCGTGTTTATGTGTGGCTTTTGATCAAGGAAGAGATAGAGGGAGGCTTGGATGCTGTCATTTACTTTTCCTGTGCGACATAATGACGACTGCTCAAAGTTTACACTTTGGGAGGAAAAGGTCAGGAGATGGAAATAAATCGGAAGAATGGGTAAACAAAGTGGCCACACACTCAAAACCACACACCTGTTTGTTTGTTTTTCTTTCTTTTAGCTAGCACTTGAATCTTGATGTGAGGTTTAAAAGGCACAGCATACGCGTGCATAAGATGAAGGTGAAGGTTTGATTGCAGATGCTGATTTACAGTTTGAAACAGTAAACTAACGCAAGAAGCTTTTTGTTAGAGAACAAAGCGTTTGCTGACTGAAAAAGGAAAATGTACTTGTTGAACATGTACACAATCACATCAACAGCTGCGTTTACATGGACAACAATAATCCACTCTTAATCCGATTAAGACCATACTCTAATTAAAAAACTACCACGTAAACAGCAATTTTTACTTAACTTAATCTAATTAAGGCCATAATCGAAGTAAGCTCTAATCGAATTAAGACGTGTGGAGTATTCCTGTTTTAGTCGCATTATGGACGTGTATTTCAGACATGTAAACACCTTAATCACATTCTGAAAGTCGTGTGAGAGTTTTCACCATTTTTTGCGATAGTACACGATAACACACGGCAGCGTAACCCGCTTTACGGCGAACAAGAGAGTTCGGCTGTGTCCCAAATCGCATACTGCTTACTATAGGCCTGTAGTGGTGGGAAATACATGTATCTCGGCTACTATATAGACGGTAACTACGCGATTTGGGACACATCCACGGCTTCAAGCAATTGTGTATTAGCACGTACAGCATGACAAATAATTAACTGCACTTAAAGCGTTCGTAAAAAATGTAATAAAAACACCCAAAACTGTATACGGTCCCACAACGAAGACGAACTGTATGTTGATACGTGAAATTCCTGAGGGACATCGTAAGGCGTTGCGCGGTGACGTAATGAGCTGTTAAATCTAATTATGTTCTAAAACATGTAAAACGGGAACATGACAAGAGTATTCTAAAAGTGACTCATGTAAACACCTTAATCACATTATTATCTTAATCAGATTACGGTCAATATTTAGATTACTGCTGTCCATGTAAACGTTGTGCTGTCGAGATTGTCGACTTGCTTCATTTTCATACAATCCAGGCCTAGCTAAAAGTGCAAAACAACAAGCTTCACTCTCAACAATCAACAATCAATGAATAAACAGGAAAGACTTTCCTGAACTGAAGGAATAAACTGAAAAAACTTGGGCGGGGCAATTCAAGGAGGAATCCCCTTCCTGATAGGTTGGCCATGAACCACGGATAAACACCAAAAGTAACTAAGAACACCAACACTAGAGAGTGTATGTCATTATTAGAATATTGCTCTTTACAGTGCTGATCTGGTAATATGAGAAGATAACTTATAAATCCTATTTTTCATTGTCTGCTTCTACCCTGAACAAGGAGTAAGTGGTAGAAGATGGATGGATGCTTCGATCATCCTGGGAAACAGCGTTTCTATTCTTGTTTTCAGTGACCCAATCACTCAACATGATCCAACAAAAATAAACACAGTGGTGCTTGAAAGTTTGTGAAAATTGTAGAATTTTCTATAGATTTGTTTAAATATGACATAAAACATCACACAAGTCCTAAAAGTAGATCAAGAGAACCCAATTACACAAATAAGACAAAAGTATTATACTTGGTCATTTACTTGCTGTATGACCAACTTTCTCTTGAGATTCAGATCATGGACAGATGTCCTGCAAAACAGGCCGGAACTATGATACTACCACCACCATGTTTCACAGATGGGATAAGGTTCTTATGCTGGAATGCACTTTTCCTTTCTCATTTAAACCAAAAATTCTATTTTGGTCTCATCGGTCCACCATACATTTTCCAATAGTCTTCTGGCTTGTCCATAGGATCTTTAGCAAACTGCAGAAGGGCAGCAATGTTCTTTTTGGAGAGCAGTGGCTTTTTCCTTGTAACCCTGCCATGCACATCATTGTTGTTCAGTGTTCTCCTGATGGTGGACTCATGACCATTAACATTAGCCAATGTGAGAGTTGCTTAGAAGTTACCCTGGGTTCCTTTGTGATCTTGTGGACTATTACACGTCTTGCTCTTGGAGTGATCTTGGAGTTGGTCGACCACTCCTAGGAAGGGTAACAACGGACTTGAATTTCCTCCATTCGTACACAATCTGTCTGACTGTGGATTGGTGGAGTCCAAACTCTTTAGAGATGGTTTTGTAACCTTTTCCTTCCTGATGAGCATCAACACCTCTTTTTCTGAGGTCTTCAGAAATCTGTTTGTGCTGTGATACACTTCCACAAACATGTGTTGTGAAGATCAGACTTTGATAGATACCTGTTCTTTAAATAAAACTGGGCGCTCACTCACACCTGATTTTCATGGCATTGATTGAAAACCACCAAACACTAATTTCACCGTCAAATTAAACTGCTAATCCTAGAGGTTCATATACTTTTGCCACTCACAGATATGCAATATTGGATACTTTTCCTCAATAAATAAATGACCAGGTATAATATTTGTATCTCATTTGTTTAATTGGGTTCTCTTTGTCTACTTTTAGGACTTGAAAATCGGATGATGGTTTATTTCATATTTATGCAGAAATATAGAAAATTCTAAATTACAACAAGAATATACCAACATCTTTCTGATATAACCTTTTCAAGGAATAAAACACGACAGGGTGTGCGGTCATCGGAATACAGAATGCTTACACCACAAAGTTAATCAAAAAATTAAGTGGAAAAAAAAACTTACAGTAACCTGGTTGCATAAGTGTGCACACCCCTAAACTAATACTATACTGACGCACCAATTTATTTTATTACACCATTCAGTCTTTTTGGGTAAGAGCCTATCAGTGTGGCACAGCTTGACTTGGCAATATTTTCCCACTGTTTCTTACAAAAACATTCCAGAGCCATCAAATTGTAAGAGAATCTCCTGTGTACAGCCCGCTTCAGGTCACCCCACAGATTTTTTAGTTGGATTCAGGTCTGGGTCTGGATAGATCATTCTAAAACATTGATCTACTTTTGGTTAACCAATTCCTTTGTTGATTTGGATGCATGCTTTCGGTCACTGTCACGCTGAAAGGTGAAATTCTTTTTCATCTTCAGCTTTCTAGCAGATACCTGAAAGTTTTGCACTAAAATCAACTTGTATTTGTAGCTATACATGATTCCCTCTACCTTGATTAAAACACCAGTCCTGGCTGAAGAAAAGCAGCCCTAAAGCATGATGCTGCCAGCACTGTGCTTCATCGTGGGTATGGTGTTCTTTTGGTGATGTGCTTTATTTTGCACCAAACATACCTTTTGGAATTATGGAATTATTATACTTTAATAATAATTCCTCATCGGGTCATGACACATTTTGCTGCATAGTTTGGGGTGGTTTATTTGGGCTTGGAAGTTTTTTGTGGGAAAGGGCTTCCCTCTAGCCATCCTACCCCAAAGCCCAGACATGTGAAGAATATGAGATTGTTGTCACATGCACAGAGAAATCAGTACTTGTCAGATATTCCTGCAGCTCCTTTACTATTGCCGTAGGACTCTTGGCAGCCTCCCTGGTAAGTTTTTTTCTTGTCTGTTATATATTTTGGAGGGACATCCTGTTCTTAGTGATGTTCTATTTTCTTTATTCAATGATGATGGCCTTCATGGTGTTCCCTGGTAAATTTAATGTTTTGGACATACTTTTATACCCCTGTGAAATACTATGCATCGCGAACCAGGGTTTCAGCAGTCGCACAAAACCAAAAGGATGTGAAGAAAATCCTACAGAAACAGCTGGTGTTTATTTGGGGTTAATCAAAATAATTTCATTGGTGACAGCTGTATGATAATTACTTCTGAACACTTTTAAATGTAATTGGTTCATTCTGAACACAGCCACATCCCCAATGTTAAAGAAGTCTGCACACATATGCAACCAGGTTATTGTAACTTTTCTTTGTCAACTTTTTTGTTATTTTTTCCTATTTGTCCCTAAATATCTCTGGTTGTTTTTCCACTTTATTTTTTATATGCTGTAATTTCACATTGAGGGTGGAAAAAGTTCTGACATGGTTTATCTTATTTATTTATTTATTTATTTATTTATTTATTTTTTTACATAACATAAACTTGCCATTTTAACAGGGTTGTGTAGACTTTTTATATCCACAGTATGGACCTGACTGAATGTTGTGAATTTGTCCACAATGAGTCGCCTAACTAGTTAACAGTCATATTCTGTGACAGACATGGTGAATTGATGAGGTGCAGTGCTCTGCATATCTCCACAGCACAGTGTGAAGTAGAGATAACCACTTAGAGGAGGGTCAGGAAAGAGGTGCCTTGCAGGATGTGGACAGCAGCATATATATAAGCACTGCAGCAATGCAAAACCTGGTAGTGTTTACATGGCACAAATGTAATTGGGAAGCATTTGCTAAGGCTTCAACTTCATAGTTTTGGAGACTTCAACGATTCAACTTGGCTGACGAACATTTTTTGGCAGAGATGTACAACAACAATTACAATCGGCCCAAGGTAGCACTGAAGGCTCAGGACATTCGTAGATCGAAGGGAAAAAGCTGTGGGTATTACCTACGCATCATCTTCTTCTTCTCTTCACTGATACAGTCTCTGATCATCGTGAGCCTGGTGCTCTTCTTAGTGTATGGACAGCCAGCAAAGAGCGCTGATGAGAAGAGGGTGGAGGAGCTGGAGCTGAGTTTCAACAAGCTTTCGTCGGACAACACTAACCTGAGGAAAGAGAAAGCTGACCTCATCGCCACGCTTAAGGCAAAGACGGCAGAGAAGGACGCAGCTGATAAAAAAGTGGTGAAAATTACAGCAGAGTTGGATGCTGCCAAAGTTAACAACACAAGATGTTTGCAATCACTAGTAAGTCTTCATTCATTTCGGCTTACAGCAAAAAATGTCTTGACATACTGCAAGTTTCTTACATTTTGAGAATGTTCTATTTCCAGAGCAGAAGCATGAAATAGAATTAAGTGTAGTTGAGTGGTCATTAAAATCAGGGTTTTTTTTTTTTACCACAGGCTATTTGTAATAGGCAACCTATAATTCGGGGTCCAGCAATCAGTCCTACAAGTGGTAAGTTTCGACTGCTCATTAAAATTCCACTGCATTAAGAATATATTGTGGGCTCAACTTAAAGTATCTGAAATCCTAACCCTTCACTTTTCAGAACACATGAGAACCTTACAGACTCTCTTGGACCAGCAGAAATCTCTGTATGCAATTCTCCAGGGCAATTTCAGTCAAACGGTGCAGAACCTCAGGTTGAGCTTGGACGGTGCAACAAAAGATAAAAATAAGCACGAGATGGCCATGATCAAACTGAAACAAGAGAAGGATGACCTGTCTTCTGAGCTCCAACTTTACAAAAAGAAATGCAAAGAGGATTTTGTGATGTCGCTGCAAGGCATCCAGGATGTCACAACTGCCTTCCTCACCAAGATTGATAACCTTTTCCCTGACACCTTTACCTTCCACCTTACTTGTTCAAAGCAGCAAGAACAAATGCAGAAGATCCATGCAAACTGCACAAACCTTTCCCGGCAAGTAGAAGACAAGTTCCAGAACTACCTGAACTCAGTTGGCGATAAAGTCTCAGCCCTTCAGGCACGGAGCAGCCGACTGGAAGTTGAAAACAAACGGCTAACGTCTGACAATCAGAACTGCAGCCAGAGTCGTGCTCAGGATGCCGAGAAGTGCTCAAAACGGCTTCAGGAGGCCCAGGAAAGCCACGACAATCTGATGGAGTCACAACTGAACAGACAAAAACAACTGCTCCTGGAAAAGCAGAGGCTGGAAGCTACATGTTACAAGGTAAGAAAGCCTTGAGCACTAAAGAAATGATGCAACAGTAGTATCAGTTCGTCTGCTAGCAAATGTTTGCAGGTTTTTCCTCTGTCGTTTAGTTGTAGTAGACTTTAGACACAAAGTAAAATGTCTAAAGACTAAACCACAAGTTCAGCTGTCCTAACTTTATTAGACTTTTCAAATGAGCTGGATGACTAAAAGCCTTCTCAGGCCTATTTCGTTTTTTAGTCATCTCACCAAGAAAGCACGCCATGTTCATCCAAAGCTTAGCAAATTATCATAATTTGTTTTGCAGCCCCCTATGACAAAACAGAATGGACTGGATCCTTACATGATATTCGGACAGTCGGCCGGGAATCGGCTGGGACAGTCGGGTGTCCCTGGATCACACACTGCAGTCCTAAGCAAACCAGGCAGCAGTCAACCACTGAAGGTACATAGCTACAGGTTTTCTTCTTATTGTTATTTTCTTGAGTTTTTTCAACTGCCACAAAGCACTAAATGGCCCGCTCGGTCTTGAAGACTCACCTATGGCAGAAAAATGTCCAATCTTTAAAAAGTTGACACCTGAGATTCCAGTAATGCTAAATAAACATCGATCAGCAATTAATTGTATTTTTGTTTAAAAAAAAATAAATCTTATTATTAGACATTGGATTATGTTAAGTATCTGCTGTACAAGTGTCTGTGAATGAGTTGTTACTATAGAAACGTGTGATTTGAGTTTTAGTTACAGAGCTGTTCTGTTTTACTAAATGAAACATACTGTAATAGCATGGCAATTAATTTATGGGTTTTTATGAGATTTTAGGGTTCGAAGTCTACAGAATAATCAAAATGTACATGTGATTCGTTCTCAATCTTTTTATCTCTTGCACAGGCCAGGTGAGGAGTAAGGAGTGAAGAGTGAGGAGCGAGTGACACACAATATATTTCTACTCCAGTCCAGTCTCAGAAGAACAGCTCAAAAATTTGGGATTTTGAGCTTCTAAGCTTTCATGAGCTTAAGGTGAATTGTAAAAATATTTGATGTGTAGACATTAATACTACTGTGACAGTATGAATCTTTTGAATGTATGAAAGTTCCGTTGTACAGAATACAGAACTGAAAACTGTCATTTTCAGTTCTTCAACAGTTGTACGTCAAACATGACGGAAACTATTTTGTGAAAAATAATAAAATAAATTTAAAATAAATAAATAAATAAAAAAGTATAAAGTGTCTCAGGGAAGTGTGAAAATGGCCAAGACTACTTTTCAGATCTGACCAAACTTCACTGTGAACTTTACAATAGAACGTTAAATTATAAATGATAAAGTTATACTGTTGCTAACAATGCAAGTTTACCATTTAGCCTTAAATATCCTGCAAAGGCTGGGGTAAAAGCAATCCGAACAAGAGCCAATTACACATATTGTACATATTTTCTTGATATTAAAATATTTAAATATGTATTTTGCTGTATTTGTTTAAAGCATATTCATCTTCAGTCCAACTTGTTTATTTTCTAAACCATGTGACTTTGTAAATACTATTGAATACAGTTGATAAAATAATAAATCACAATTATTTCATTATAGAATCATAACAAAATATCTGTCTACACTTGATTTGTCAGTGACCTGCACATAAATAAAATATGACAGAATGTTAGCTATTCTTCTTATACTTGCCATATAATCACTTCATAATTCATAACTAATACATTGTGTAATTTTCCAGGATTTTTACTTTATCTAAAACATGATGTGCTCATAACTGCGTCTCATATCTCACCAGAAAATACAAGCATTCAAGGACAGTATTCGATGCAGCAGTTATATGTGTATACAGAACATATTCACTCTCAAGTGGTTATTTCTCTTTTTGCTGTGTTGCAAGTTAAGTATATAAGAAAAAAAAAGTTTTAAAGCGACTCTTTACATAAATCAAATTAAATCCATCATTTAGATGTCCTCAGAATTGTTGAAAAACATTTAATCTAAACGCTTTATTGAGAAGTATTCACACCCCCAGAGTCAAGTTCATTGTCCTTTTGCAGCAATTACAGCTTTTCGTTGTCTTGCATGTGTCTATCTGAAACTTGCACAATTTCATTTTGGCATTTTCTTTCATTCCTCAAAGCCAATTTATTACAACTCTCCTAAATTAGATACAGAATGTTGGTGGACAGCAATTTTTTGACGGTCACTTTTGGGACTTCAAAAAGAATAGATAAAAATCCAGTTCTAATTTACTTTTGTTGTAATACAGTTTAAAAATACACAAGCAAACAAATAAATAAATAATCACTAGGGGGTGAACACTTTCTGGAGGCACTGTATCTAAACCCGAGTCATGAACACTTTAACATAACAGACACTTTAACAGTAAATTTCTCAGGATGAATAATACACAATATCTGAATCATTTTTAAGTGAAAGTTTTAAGATATAAAATAAATTTTGCTATATTATTTCTTGTGTGCATTTTTACTTCGCTAAAGATGGACGCCACCCAAAATACCCCATACCTCAAGAAACTGTGTTTTACCTTTATTCAAGTACACCACAGTTACTCTCAACAACATTTGTTGTTAGAAACTATATTTGTATAACCTTAAACATCATTCTTAAGGAAGGCGGATGTCAGTTCATTCTTCATCGTAGGACCAAGGACCATCTGTTTTATGAATTGAAGTACAGTACATACTTTGCTTGCAGAAACTGTGTGGTGTGATTTGTGAGACCTTCTAACCTCTGTAAAGTCCTGCAGAGGGCTGAACACAGCATGACGTCATTGCGATGAATAGTAGGAAAAGGTGAGGGTACAGCGTGCTGTCTTAAGCGCATTTCAATCATGCACAAGGTAATGCCATCAGAGGGGTGAAGAGTTCAACAAAGGAGCATAAATATTTAAATGAAGGTCAGATTGACAGGAGAACAAAGGCCTGTGGGAGCCCCCATTAAGCTGTTTGCTTCCTCTACAGTTGAAAGATCATCCAAAACATTCGCTTGAATCAAAAAGGCATACGTAGCATTTTCATTTAACCCCTAAAATACCAAAAAATACTTACTATCCTAAGGTGAAAAAATAAACTACTATGAAAAATTCCCAGAAATTGGAATGCTGTAACTGCTGGATCGTTTTCATTGTTAAATCGGATATTATTATTATTATTATGATGCACTTTTTAAATTCCATTTGCCATCATTCTCATAAACATTTAAGTCTTGTGTACAAATATGCTTCATATTTAGCCTATTTTACATACTGTGTCTGATTCTACACATGTTTATCATGTTTACATTTTCACATTTGGCATAATCCAGAGCGATTTACACAAGTGCTTGGAAGTCTTTATCAATAAATTCATCCTGTTTACAAAATGATTACACATGAATGGCCTGTTTTTGTGGTATTCACCACTTCAAATGTCTAAATGTGTTTAATAACTCCCAGTTCATGAATTGTAGCTATATCTATGTTTACATGCACATCCATATTCCGATATTAATCAGAATTTGGCAATATTCTGATTAGTAACGAGTCATCGAGCCCCAAAATTCTGATTCCCACCCCTTGAATATGCCTGTTTTAATCGCAAATTTGTTTCATGTAAACACCTTATTCAGAAAATCCACTGAAAGGAGATTTATGCGCATGCTCAGCCCACTAAGAATTGTGGGTGCTAACAGATGCTTAGCTGTAGGGTAGGTATTTAGGAATGGCAACCCGGGCATACTTACAACAACCACGTATACAGGAATACTCTCATGCTCGTAATCATTGAATATAAACATTGTATTTGGAATATGGCTGCAACCCAAATATAGACCTTACACGGAACGTGATGTGCATGTAAACATAGCCAGTGTTGTTATTGCTCACTATGGCAGTACCCCTCAAAATTGGATTTGTACTCGATGCTAAGTGCAATTACAGTGACGTTTTGGTCATGTGGAGTCTTTTATTAGTACTTTACCAGCACATTTGAGGCAAATGTTTCACACATATTTGCTCTAATTGCTTGTATGAAACACGTGTGCACTACCTAAATCACAAACGTGGCGTCCATATTTCTCCGTTGCTTAGCAACGGTGTAGCAAAAGTGTTCTTTCAACGTTCTCAACCACTTGAGTGCATATAATATGTTCAAGGTCCCCTCTAACAAATACAAATTCAAAAGTTCTGCTTGAATACACCATAATAGTACTGCTTATTTTGGGATTAGTTTTAAATAGCTTAATTTGCTCTTACCAGGGAAATCTTACTAAAAAGTCTGGATACATCTTTTAAACAGCAAATAGTGCCACAGGTACTGCTTTAAAGAATCTCAACCACACAACATCATTTGGTGTATTTAAAGTGGTTTAAAATGGTCCGTTAACATTCATCAGGCTTAAGGACTGTGAACAGTGTTGTATTTATTTCCCAATGCAAAAATCTCTAAAGATCACATCCAAGATCTCTTCAGTGCCAACCTTGCCAGTGATTCTACCCAAGCAGCTAAGGCCTAATCGCAGTCCCTCTGCTGCCAGCGCCAGGTCCATATCTCTGTACTTATGATATTGACCTAAGGCCTCGATGCTCTTTTGCAGGTTAGTCCGATGGCGGGTCTGAGTTAAACTTGGGCTACCGACCAGCGGATCCGCACACCTTGGAAGAAAGGGAGAAAAGGGAGAAAAGGGATGGTATTATGTGTTAGTGAAGGCTTGTAGTTGGATTACATTTAGCTGAAATTTTACAAACATGGCATGTGCACAAGGTTTTAAATTCAACGATATTAATCCGGTATAGAAAACACAAATTCATTTTTTGGCAGCAAAATCCAGATTTACAAATTCAGATTCACACTTTCAAAACATTACATCAGTAACCGAAATGATGAAGATCAAATCCGTGTTCAGACCTAGTGTTTTGAAAATATGAAAAACTGAATTTGAAAAATTTTAATTATTCATTAACCCTGTGCTGCATGATGTCGTCATGAATATACAGAAGTTTCCACCAAAAGCAAGGTTAACCTGATATAAAATAATATTTTTTAAATGTATCCATTCAGGCTATTTCATGAGCCGATCCAAATCTGCATAAAACACAGGAACAGAAACCTCACAATGCTTCACTTACATTGTCTTAACTCTCTCCTGCAACATTTTCAAGAAATCAGTCAGTCCCGCTCCAGTACTGCACGACAGAATACTGACTGCAGCCGCAGTGAACGAGTCACTGAGGGCTCTCTGGATGATGCTCATGTGTTCATTAGGCAAGAGGTCACTTTTGTTAATGATCAGGAGACACTGCTGCACGTGACCCTGCTCCATCTTTTTTGGCAGCACATTGTTGAGGTAATCGTTCAGGAAACCTGGCACCATCCGAGGCTCCTGAGGAAGCTGTGTCGAGTCGACGACCACCAGTGTCAGATCTGCCACTTCCACCCTATAGACAGGAGATAAAAAAAATTTATATTTATATATATATATTCTTTCTAAAACACTTCTGCCTTATTGATTATGGCTTTTACATATGACCTGACCAGTATGACAACCTTATCACCAATAAGATACCACTTTTAAGAACTTAAAGATCCTAGATCCAAAATGATCTATTTCACACAGATGTTGATTGAGGTGTTACAGGCAAAGAATTATATTCCTAAAACTGACTTCTTTAGATACTTGCAGATAAGACACCTTGCTCAGATTAGACATTGTAGTCTCAGTTTGAAGATGTCTGACTTTTTGGACAACTTTTTTCTTAAGGCTGAAATTAAACATGAATAAAAAAATAGTTGGCTTTCTTTTTTTCACATTTGAACAAGCAAACATTTGATCATCTTTCAGACAGTGCGTATTAATGATGTATACAGTATCAAATGACACACAAAACGTTTTCACAATTTAAATTTACAAAAGAACAGATCAGATCAGTCACCTGGAAAAAGTCAGGACACCCCTACATTTATCACACCTTCAAATGCATAAAATTAGAATCAGGTGTTGAAGATCAGGTGCCAGTGATGAGAACCTGCTTAAGGGTGTGCAGGTGGAACCGGTCTTATTTATACCCCTCTCATATCTAGTGTCTGGTGTCCCTTTTGTAATTGACATGTGTGGTTTCATCATACCAATATCTAAAGAGTTCTGTAAGGCCTTCAGAAAAAAGGTTGTGGATGCCTATGGCAAGGCATTTAAAAAGATCTCCAAATTATTTGAAATACATCCTTCCACTGTAAAGAAAATTATCTACAAATGTCACAGTTTTCAAATGACTGCCAATTTGTCCAGAATGTTCCATCCCAGCAAATTCAGCCCAAGAACAGACCGTCAGATGTGAAAAGAAGTCACCAAGAACCCCAAAATTTCATCACAGGATCTGCAGTAAGTCTTGCAACTGTTGGTGTCAAAGTGCATGCTTCTACAATCAGAAACAGATTGTGCACATTTGACCTACATGGGAGGCGTGCCTGGAAAAAGCCTTTGCTGTCTAAAAAGAACATTAGAGCAAGACTACAGTTTGCCAATGAGTATATGGGCTCTTTGGAATAATGTGCTTTAGACAGACGAAATAAATAAGTTGTTTGACCAAAGGAACAGCTGACATGTTTGGCACAAACAAAAGACAGCTTTTCAGGAGAAGCACCGCATACCAACTGTGAACCACAGTGGTGGAAATATGGTTTGGGATTGCTTCGCTGCTTCAGGGACAGGACAGCTTGCATTCATTGATTCAACTATCAAAGAGTGCTTGAAGATAATGTGAGGACATCTAACTGTAAGTTGAAGTTGAATTGAAAGTGGACCCTTCAACTGGCTAATGATTCTAAGCACACTAGCAAATCCACCAAGGAGTGGCTCTAAAAGATGAAATGGAGGGTTATGGAATGGCCTAGTCAAAGCCTGGAGATAAATCCCATTGAAATGTTGAGGGGAGATTTGAAACAGGCAGTACATGGAAAAAAAAAGAGATCTTCAGGGAGCATGCTGTATTTCAGCAAACTATTTATGCTCTTTGTACTGGATCATGCTTTCTATAAAAAGGTACCATTTAAATATCCCACAAAAAACTTAACACTTAGGGAGGAAGTTTTATGTCTGCTATTAAGAGTTGCAACAGATGCTGTGAAAATGTATTTAATTGATATTTTTCATATTACCTTCTAATGGACTTCCATATTTCTTGTGTGTACTTACATTGCCTTAACATGAATTCAAGGTTAAAATACTACACAATGATTGTAGCATTTTAACCTTGGATGACACACTGCTCCTCGCTGAAGTGGACACAACAAAACACTTATGTTCAAGGTTGGATGTGCAAATGACTAAGAGAGAACGTAATTCTTCCGGTCTATAAGAATATTTGTTGTGCACAGTGTCTGTGCAGAGCTTAAAGGAAAACTCCACCCTGGAACTCTTTAAATGTGTTTATAATAAAAATATTTGTGATGTACTTAGCGAGTATGATACTAAATTGTTGGTTGATGGTGTATGTGTTATTCCTGTGAGAACTTAATGGCTGTGTGCCAGACTGACGTTACAGGGGAACAGTGCTAGTAAAGTTACAATGGCGTTTGATAGAGAGGGAAAAAAGCAATTATATCAAAGCTAAAAGGGATAACGGTCAGGTTTTGCTGTTAGCTCCTATAAACAAAGATTTTCCAGCAATGTTCAAAGTCATATTAATGAGATGTCCAGTATAGAAGTAGGAGAAACAACTAAAATTTGACTCATCAATACACAGAACATTCTCCCAAAAGGTCTGAGGATCATCAAGGTGTGTTTTGGCAAAATTCAGACGAGTCTTAATGTTCTTCTGGGTTAGCAGTGGTTTTCATCTCACCACTCTTCCATGGATGCCATTTTTGCCCAGTGTCTTTCTGATAGTGGAGTCATGAACAGTGACCTTTATTGATGCAAGATAGGCCTGTAGGTCCTTTGATGTTGTCCTTGACTCTTTTGTGACTTCCTGGATGAGTCGTTGCTGTGCTCTTGGAGGACTTTTGGAAGGTCGACTCTTCTGGGAAGGTTCACTACTGTGCTGAGTTTTTCCAATTGGAGATAACAGCTCTCACTGTGGTTCTTTGGCGTCCCAGAGTCTTTGAAATAGCTTTGTAACCCTTCACAGACTGATGTATTTCAGTCACCTACTTCTTCATCATTTCGGGAATTTCTTTCAACTTCAGCAGTGTGTGTTACTGGTTAAGACCTTTTAACCGACTTGCTGTTGGAAAAGTTCTATTTAAATGTTGATTTGATTGAACAGGGTTTGCAATAATTAGGCCTGATTGCGTCGAGTCCAGCTGAACACCATTATGAATGCAGTTTCATAGATTTGGGGAATTAATAACTACTGGGGCAAATACATTTTCACACAGGGACAGTTGGTATTGGATAACTTTTTTGCTTCAATACATAACATTATCATTTAAAAACTGTATTTTAAGTCATTTCCACCACAAAGTACAAACACTATAACTATAGAGAACTGCATAAAGAACGCTCTCCGAAATTCACATCACTGAAGTCTCTATTTCCTGGTCAAACAAATCTCACTAGCCAATGAGAGTAAATCACTGTTAAACCCCGCCCACACAAGAGGTTTGTGCCAGAATGAACGCAAACTTGCGGAGTGTACACGAAACCTTTGAAAGCATAAACAAAAACTCTGGCAGTGCATTCATAAATCATGATGAGTGAAAAGAAAGAATGTAAAATTCCATGTAGAGTTCTCTGTTTTCAGTTTCAGTGTGTTTGTCTTCTCTCATTGTATAGGTTTGTCCATTTCTTGAAAAGAAATTTGATACTTTTTTACATTTGATACTTTTGGCACAAACTTAATTCCATTATTTACCAGATGATAATCATAATGGCTTTGTTGGAGGACAGCAGTATCTCGGAAGTTTGGAAGCTGATCTGTTTGAGCAGAGTGTAGAGATGAGAGCTAATTCCCATCATCAGAGTGTACAGTGAGGGGAAAAAAGTATTTGATGCCCTGCTGATTTTGTACGTTTGCCCACTAACAAAGAAATGATCAGTCTATTATTTTAATGGTAGGTTTATTTGAACAGTGAGAGACAGAATAACAACAAAATCCAGAAAAACGCATGTCAAAAATGTTATAAATTGATTTGCATTTTAATACTTTTTTCCCTCACTGTAGTTGAATGGCATTTTATATATTGTAGAAAAGCATTTACCAAAGTGAAAACAGACCAACATGCAGATGAAAGTTTAAGGCAAGAAAGTCTTATAATTTTATATATATAATGTTATAAAATCCCCTCTTTATCTCTCTCCACTGTAGCTGTAGCTGCCCGTATCAAATTCAAGGCCTTGATGCTCACATACAAGACCTTGTCTGGAACAGCACCCTCCTACCTCAACCCTCTCCTGAAGGCCTACGTTCCCTCACACAATCTGCGATCGATTAATGGCCGATGCTTAGTAGTGCCTACTCAATGTGGCTCAAGGTCTCTTTCCAGAACCTTCACACGAACTGTCCCTCAGTGGTGGAAAGAATTTCCAACCTTTTTTTCCCCAAGCACTTTGCTTTTCTAGAACTCAATTAAAAGATCTTGTATTTCAGCAGTACTTGTATTGTTCTCTGCTTGATATATCACTTTGCTTGTATTTCCTCATTTGTAAGTCACTTTGGATAAAAGCGTCTGCTAAATGAATAAATTTAAATGTAAAATAAATCTTGGACACCATTGAAGATATATTCATTATAAGTTTTTCATTATTATATTTTTCCTTCCATCTTGATGACTGAGTACCAATGTGTGTAATTCTGTTAACCCCTACATGAACCCCTCAGTGTGTGTGCTTCAATATGTCCCAGTTAATAGTTTGTTGGTTGTCCACAACAGCAGTGAAAACTATTCTTCTACAGAATATTGAAAGAGACCTCGTCAGAGCTTTCATGGTGTGAATTCCACTAATACCACTAAGTGTGTGGAATCTCAAAAATCAACTGATTTTATCAGCTAGTCAAAAAAATATGTGCATCATAATATGCACAGGTAAATGCACTGCATAAACATGATTTCATTAGATTACAGTCAAATAAAGCTACAACCTCTAACCCTGTGTCGCACCCTAACCACTCACTGAATGAAATTTTATGCAATGTTTTTAGATAAATCTGCATTTATGGTTTACACCCTCTGACCATGCTACAATATATACGCCTAGTATACCTGTACTCTCATCTTTGCTTTCTTTTTTTTTTTAATTATTAAAGCTGGATATCTATTACAGAAACACCACATAACCTATACATCCATTACATAACAATTGTGCCAGACATATACCTGAGGTGAAGTTTCAAAATCATTGTTTCCACTCACACGAAGGAAAAGCCAAAGAGTTTGCTTCCTTCCACCGGCTATTTAAAAAAATGCATCAATTTATAAAATGTCAGTTTGTTTAAAGTAGATGCAATGTTGTTTATATTATTCACCATTTTCCCACAAGCAGTTCTTACCTTTTCAAAGCACGCTGGACGCCCTCTCGCTCCACGCTGTCATCTGTCTCCCTCAAACCTGCCGTGTCACTCAACAGGACCGGAAAACCTCCGATGTCCAGTGGCGTCTCCACAACGTCTCTGGTGGTCCCTGCTGTAGGAGACACAATAGCTGCAGGACGTTGGCCTGTGTTAAAACACACACAGAGAGAGAGAGAGAGAGAGAGAGAAACACATAAGGAGAATACTCATATAGTTCTCATATATACAGTTTCCATATACAGTGTATATGTGAGTGTGTGATTTTTACATGTATATATCTTAATGTTTTTTTTGTTTTCTTAAACACTATATCCCAGTATTAATGACAAAAACAAAAAAGAACAAGCTCGACAAGTCTGAGCCGGACTGGAAACAATAACAGGAATAAAACTGAAAACTAATGAATGCAGGTCACTCAGGGCAGGAAACCCAGCGATATCCACACACCCTGTCCTGCACCCTTGCTCCTGTCATTACTGCTCTATGTGCCAGAGATGGTAAACACGATCTACACTGATTAGCTTTATCTACACTGATTAGATAAGCTTCAAGACCCTATATTGTTATCATCATCATCATTTATTTACTTCCTTCAATGTTTTCAATTGATGCTAAAAATAAAAATAAAAAACTTTAACAGCATCATTTGTTTATCTTTTAATTGCTCAATTTACTTCCAGTAACTTAATAAATTTACACTATACTATTTACATAGTATATCATAAAGGCAGCACATTTTAGAAAGGTAAAACCCTTAAAATGCTCAAAAGTATTTATATATATATATTTTTTTATAAGCATCCATATATAAATATAATAAACTATCAGAAGAGGCAACTGGAACAGCAGATAGAACCTCACACTGCAGTGTCCATTTTATTCTGCATGGATAAGCTGTTTTTGAGCTGCCTATGCATTTTTCAAAACTCTCCTGCTCATTTACAATGTTACAGAGGCAGAGGAAGGAGATGTGGCCCAAGTTACTGCTGCGTACAGTTGTTATGTCTAGCGATATTTCAGACACCGATTTATCCAAATAATCCCAAAAAGGAAACTTCGACCTACTTCATAAAACAATTGCAGGATTTCACCTCTAGACTGAGAATCGCTCATCTGATATGTAAGGAAACACGTTTACAAACCGATGATGCTTAACGTTTCTCCAACACGTCACAACAGGACGTTCGTCTCAAGTACAGATAGTGACTCATTTATATATTCCACAGCACACCTTGTGACATTTCTGCCAAATGACTAATGGGTTAAAGACATCTCTCAGGTTAGCCTTTAGACAGAGTAGTGTGAGAACAGTAGAACTTGTTCTTCATACATGGAATAACTCGTTGTTCTACAGCAAATATCTCCAGAACGGAAACATGGAAAAATAAGATGGTGGTCTTCTTAATAGTTTGGAGGGAATCTATGCATAACTACCATTCTACAGGGGTGTGTGTTTTGTGATTGTTAGAAGGTAATTTGTGTGTGTGTGATTGTGCCCATCCGTCCGGGGTGTTTCCCTGCCTTGTGCCCCAAGTTCCCTGGGATAGGCCCCAGGCTCCCCGCGACCTTGTGTAGGATAAGCGTTACAGAAAATCGACGGATGGATGGACTATGTTCAGAGCGTAAGCACGTTACCATTCAACGGAACTGCATTTTGGCCATTTAACCAAATTAAGCAAATGTACATGGAGTTAAAAAAGTGAAAACGTAGCTAATGTGCCAAAATTTGTCTCAATTTAAAAAAAGTAAAAAAAAAAAAAAAGAAGTTTCTTTTAAATATCATCAATGTTTTTAACTAATGTTTAAGTAAGGTGATGTTTTCATGTAAACACTAACTTTTACTAACGTATTTAAAACCATTTTAAAAACAACCACGCTTTATCATATTTGTCATATGCATATACTCATATGCAAAAACCAATGCTATTTAGACTTTCTCATGAATTAATCAAAAGTAAAACATCCTGTAAATAACCAAATTCTACCATTAGCTAGAATTTGACTTCCTCTCTAGCTGGTTAAGTTAGCTATTGGAATTGAAGCTAGTTTAACCGGGTATTAGGAAAGACCACATGCTAACTCAAACACATTCTTAGCTACAGCACTAACTACACGCTAACTACAGCACTAACTACGTTGTGCTACAGCAGGTCATCATGCCAAATCATCATGATTAGGCATGGTAGTTTTTTCTACACTCATGAACTTGATTGGATGTTAAACTGAAATGATTCAATGCTAAAATTAATCCACTGGATTGATATATAGCATACGGTCATTGGCTTTGTATTTGTAAAGATTACACTGATTGTCCAAAAAAAATAAATATCAATAATAAAAGTCTAAAAAAATGTTGGAAATGTAATTAAGAAAGAGTACAAGCATTCAATTTCAATAATACTCTAGCAAAGTATAAAAGCATCACAATGCAACTAAGCAAACCAGGCATTTATGTACATCAATACCACAAACTGCTTCTTACACAGTAGATTGAAAAGGCTGCTCTTGCCCGCATTGGTGGATCCTGCTATCACCACATGTACGCCACTGCGCAGTCGCTCGCCTCTCCGCTCATCAGAAAGATGCGTCTTTATTTCCACTTGCAGCTTGGATACTGCCGTGTCCACTGCATGGATAGAAATAAAAGCGCCGCATGAGAACATTAAACATCAAACTATGACAGTTTTAAGGAGTCAGAATTGTGGCAGGTGTTCTCAAACTAGGGGTCACAATCCCAAGTGGGGTCACTTGATTTACAAATGGGGTCATAGGAGAAACTCAATCTCCTCTCCTTTGTTTCATGCATTTATTTTTTTGGGAGACACATTCACATATAAATGACTGTTACATGTTACTTATCTTGATCTTGGTCCTTCTTGTATTGTGGCATACTTGTGTATTATTCTACACTGTTAATGAGTGCTAACACTACTTTTATGTGTTTGAATTTTAAAAACCTCTCACGTGGCCTTCAAACCTACCAAAAGGTCAGTTTCCTCTACCAGTCTTCTGTTTTATTTTTGATTTGTTATTAGATGTTAGCATACTTTTGATTTTAATAAATTTATGAATCCGGATGATGACAAAAGGCTTTAAAGAGAAACAGAGCTTGTCGGTCTGTTTAACATTACTGTGCATGAAATCATGAAAGTTTACAGTTCGTCTGGAAAACCTTTGAGAGAAAGTTGACAGGACGTGGCATCTAGCGAATGCAGCTTTTAAATCTTCCAGGTGTATATATGATTCGCAGACAGTTGTGTGAACAATGCCTCTTGCATTACTACTTCTTCTGCAAAATCATGTGTTAAGTATCAACCAGGCTTCTCTGCTTTTCATCACACCACCACAGCATGGTTTATTTTCCTAGAACTACACAACAGACTAGTGATTCAGTGCAAGGAACATATCTTTGGTGTTTAGTCACTTACATTACACATACTTATGTGACTAACATACAGCGGCCGATTAATATCTTCATACAGGAAGCGTCTTGAAGCTGTCATTACAAACAAAGGCTTCTCCACTAAGTATTAAATACATTTCAGTTAGCGTGTTCAATACTTTTTCCTGTGTCATTCCGCTTTATTACACATAACTTTATTTATGGACTTTAATGTTGTGAATTCTTTATATTTCCGGATTTCTTCGGTTAATGCAAAAGTCTGGTGAAAATTTCAACTAGCCTGATAGCAAATATATTTACTGAGAAAAATGTTGACATGTTCAATACTTATTTCCCATGTAATAAAATGTTTAAATAGTACAGGAGTCATGAATTCTAAACCTGGAATTTAAAATAAATCAATAATTAAATGTAAAAAATAAAAAAGGCATTGCAGAAAATTCATAAATATCATTTGGGATTGTTTGCTCAAAAAAATCTGGGAACCCCTGAAATGTGGGTTTATATGTATTGTTTTTTTTTTTTTCCTTTGATATTTCTTTGATATGGGTGTATGGGTGTATTGGAATGGTTCATGGAATTGTTCGCAATGGTTTGCAAAGAGAAGAGTGCTTTTTGAGCAACCATTCCAGATTTAGTCCTGTTATAAGAACCCCCACTGTTCAGGGAAGGCTTTCCACTAAATTTTGTAGTGTGGCTGTGGGGATTTGTGTTCATTCAGCCACAGGGGCATTAGTGAGGTCAGGCACTAATGTCGGGAGAGGAGATCGGAGGATTCAATTAAATTTGATTTGTATAGTGCTTTTAATAGTGGACATTCATCTAGCAGATTTTTAAGATCTTCTGATAGGTTTCTTTTGTATGTCCGTCGATCCCGTTTAAAAACTTAGTGGGGGATAGAGCTTTCTCAGTTGCCTCCCCTCATTTATTTATTCAATTGCCACTGGGCTTCCACCTTGCACCTTCCATTACCAACTTTATAAAAAAGGCTGAAAGCGTAGCGAATCTCTTCTCCCAGGCATTTCAATATAATTTTCACTACTGTCTATTGTTTGTCTCGATTTGATTTTGTTTTGATTTTACTTGTTCTTACTCTGTTCAGCACTGTGGTCAGCTTTGCTGTGTTTAAATGTGCTATTTAAATAAACTTTACTTGCTTACATTGTCACAAAGCAGTTTTATAGAAATCTGGATATAAAAATTTTACTTTCAATTCATCCCAAGGGTGCTCAGTGTTGTTCATTCCTTTGAAGGAAAATTGTAATGCTATGACATACAAAGACTTTCCTTACAAGAACCACATGGTAGTGCAAATTAAATTATAATGTGTGTAACATAAATAATACCTAGACTATCAACTGATGTTTTTATGCCAATTCTTATATGCCAATGCTGTAACAAGCAAATTCTTTTCAACTTCAATTCAAAGTCAGTTTCCTTTTGCACTTCAGCTTCTAGCCACTGCCAGCCAAGCTGATGTCACTCAGAGGAAGGAGATGAACTGTGACAGCCTTGTTCCTTGACGCACTACAAAGTCCCAAAATTCTCTTGAGAAACAGATCACAACACAAATATAATGTGTCCCTGTCTAATACAGATGCAGGGGAAATGATAACAGGTACACTGAGCACATGGCTATGATGGTTATTTTGTATTACAAAGCTGCTTTGAGACTTTCATTTGTCAATTTCTCAAAGAGGAAACTAACATTTCAGCACTTGGACTCCAATACTATTTCCATGCAGTGGATGTGGAACAGACTCCCTGGTGCAAACAGGAAGTTTCTTGAATTTTGTACTTGGAAAAGCCTTAAGCGTTTTGTTTTGGGTTTTTTTTTTTTCAACATTTGGAGACGCACCTTGATTTAAGACTCCATCCTCTATGAGCTCACCCTCACTGAAGTCAATGAAAGCCTCCACGTGCGCCAAACACTGCAATTGAACGAAAAACATCTAATTATCGTCCAAAATAAAAAGCAGCATGTGATTTCATTATCCTCACATTCCAAATTTGTAAAATTCCACTAACTCATTAAACCAATTAAGACCCTCTTCCCTGCAAATAAGCATTCACTTTTTATAAATTTAACTTTGACTTTCTTTAGGTAGAATTTAACCCACATGAACACTTCTGTTTCTATGCCGTGGTCACTGAGAGCAGAGAAAACTAACATACTGGCTTTCATCAACACAAGCTAAAGAGCTGGACTATATCCAAATGGTGGGATGTTTTTGCAGACCTCCCAGGAAAGGTTGGGAAACACAAACAAAAAAAGATTACACAACTCCAAACAGAACCGTTGCCAACAACAGCACTGTAACTACTGCTACTTACTGCTTTTTCTGATTATTCTCCACATCACCCAGTATATAGCAAATCATATATTCATCACAAACTAGTCGACATAGCTTAATTAATTATGACATGCACTACTTCCTTTTACAGACTTCACCCCCAAAGTGGGTTCAAAATCCAAAATTTTAATTATTTTACCTTCATACCAACAACTAAGAAAACTTTGGTACTTCTTATCAGGACACTGAATTGATGAACAAAACAGTCCAAAGCTTTGCAACATTCATATCATCTGCTTATATATATATATATATATATATATATATATATATATACACACTGGTCAGGTCATATGTAGAAGCCATAATCAATAAGGCAGAAGTGTTTTAGAAAGAATATATATATTATATATATATATATATATATATATATATATATATATATATATATATATATATACACATACACACACACACACATACATACACAGTATCTCACAAAAGTGAGTACACCCCTCACATTTTTGTAAATATCTGATTATATCTTTTCATGTGACAACACTGAAGAAATAACACTTTGTTACAATGTAAAGTAGTGAGTGTACAGCTTGTGTAACAGTGTAAATTTGCTGTCCCCTCTAAATAACTCAACACGCAGCCATTTATGTCTATACCGCTGGCAACAAAAGTGAGTACACCCCTAAGTGAAAATGTCCAAATTGGGCCCAAAGTGTCAATATTTTGTGTGGCCACCATTATTTTCCAGCACTGCCTTAACTCTCTTGGGCATGGAGTTTACCAGAGATTCACAGGTTGCCACTGGAGTCCTCTTCCACTCCTCTATGACGACATCATGGTGCTGGTGGATTTTAGAGACCTTGTGCTCCTCCACCTTCCATTTGAGGATGCCCCACAGATGCATGTTGGCATTCATGGTTCCCTCAGTGAACTGTAATTCTCCAGTGCCGGCAGCACTCATGCAGCCCCAGAACCATGACACTCCCACCACCATGCTTGACTGTAGGCAAGACACACTTGTCTTTGTACTCCTCACCTGGTTGCTGCCACACACGCTAGACACCATTTGAACCAAATAAGTTTATCTTGGTTCCAGTAATCCATGTCCTTAGTCTGCTTGTCTTCAGCAAACTGTTTGCAGGCTTTCTTGTGCATCATCTTTAGAAGAGGCTTCTTTCTGTGATGACCGCCATGCAGACCAATTTGATGCAGTGTGCGGCGTATGGTCTGAGCACTGACAGGATGACCCCCCACCCCTTCAACCTCTGCAGCAATGCTGGCAGCACTTATACGTCTATTCATTGAGGGAACCATGATTGCCAATATGTACTGTGACATACTGAAGCAGAGCATGATCAGTACGCAGTATTCCAACATGATAACGACCCCAAACACACCTTCAAGATGACCACTGCTTTGCTAAAGAAGCTGAGGGTGAAGGTGATGGACTGGCCAAGCATGTCTCCAGACTTAAACCCTATTGAGCATCTGTGGGGCATCCTCAAATGGAAGGTGGAGGAGCACAAGGTCTCTAACATCCACCAGCTCCGTGATGTCGTCATGGAGGAGTAGAAGAGGACTCCAGTGGCAACCTGTGAAGCTCTGGTGAACTCCATGCCCAAGAGGGTTAAGGCAGTGCTGGAAAATAATGGTGCCCACACAAAATATTGACACTTTGGGCCCAATTTGGACATTTTCACTTAGGGGTGTACTCATGTTTGTTGCCAGCGGTTTAGACATTAATGGCTGTGTGTTGAGTTATTTTGAGGGGACAGCAAATTTACACTGTTACACAAGCTGTACACTCACTACTTTACATTGTAGCAAAGTGTAATTTCTTCAGTGCTGTCACATGTAAAGGTATAATCAAATATTTAATGTGAGGGGTGTACTCACTTTTGTGAGACACTGTATATTTAAAGCCCTTTAGGCATCAAGTCTCAATTAGAAAACCTACTTCTCAAAGATAATGCGATAATATTTTGAGTCACCTAAATAAATAATAAAATGAATAATATTATATATATATATATTGTCACGACGAACTAATACGCGGCACGACAGGGAAGAGAATCGCTCCATCTCCTACTGCTGTGCCGGCGCGAAGCAAGCAGCCCCGCGCGAACCGGAACAGCCGCCATGGCGGGGTGGAACCACCGATGCCGTACCATCCGCTGACTGGAGGCGCTGTCGGGAGAATTCCACCACTCTCACGCCGAAAGGCGGAAATAAAAGGATGCCCTTCCGCCCTGGGAAAGTTGAATACTGACTCACCGAAACGGTTAGCGTCCGGAGCGGATACAGGAGGAGGTATTCCCCATGTACTCGCGTTAGCGTGACTAATCTCTCGCTCTCTCTCCCTATATTTGGCGCAAGGTACCGACACGGACGAGGACGACACCGGCGGAGACGACACGCAGCGCTGAGGGACGGCACAAGAACCCCGAGGCATCGCCCGGGATTCCCCCGACACGCCCCTGCGAGCGTCACGATGTCAGGCCGCCTCCGCAGCCCCACACACACACCCACCCGAACCTGCACGCTACCAGAAAGAAAATAAAAGACTCAGCTTTTGCCCTACTCCAGCCTCCGTGTCTCTGTGCTCCGCCCTTTCCCGCTACACTGGTGGAGGATGCGGGCATGAGCACAGACCCGCCCCTTGCCTAAAAAAATAAATAAATAAATAAATAAAATAAATTTCCGACAAGGAGAGAGAGAACATGGACCAAACCTTGCAGCAGCTGTTGCAGACCAGTATCCAGCAGCAGACCGCCACCCAGAAGCTCATGGAAAGCCTCCAGGTGGCGACAAAGACCCTGGTGGCGCTGTAGATCGAGGTCCACGCCTCTCCCGGACCCGGGACGTGAGCTCCGCCGTCTGCTCCCCCCCTTTGCGCCTGATGAAGACCCCGTGGCGTATTTTGAGACATTCGAAACCATCACCCGCCGTGAGAGATGGGATAGGGACGACTGGCCCAGTGCCTTAAGTCCCCTGCTCACCGGAGAGGCCCGTGAGGCCTATTACAGTCTCGAGCCGGAGGACGCGGAGGACTACACAACCATGTAGGAGGGAGTCCTGGCGTGGTGCGGCCGAAGCTCTCACCAAGCGGCGACCGAGTTTCATCGCTGGGTCTATCAGCCGGGGGCTCGACCCCGCAGACAGCTAAATGCCCTCATCCGGCTCACCAAAAGGTGGCTCCGCCCAGACCAGCATACGGCCATGGAGGTGGCGGAGGAGGTGGCTATGGATCGGTTCCTGAGGGCGTTACCCCACATGGAACGACATGCCGTGGGGGTTCAAGCACCGCGAACGCCCCAGGAGCTCCTGACGGCCCTGGAGCACGCCACCGCAGGCCTCGAGCTCGACCCGCGTGGCCCACAGCCCTCGGACCTACCCCTAGGGGCCTCTGGGGCCCGGCCTGACCGGCCACGCCTAGCCGGCACCTGGCGAACCCGCTGGAGGTCGCCCGCCCAGGTAACTCCCACCGACGAGCCCATGCCCACAGAGCCGGAACTGGGGTGCCCCGGGCCGGCCCAGAAACCTTGGCTGGCCGGCTGCGCCCTCGATGTGCGCCACCTGCCGGATGGGCCCACCCAGAAGGTGTGGATCAAAGGGAGGCCGATCACTGCTCTGCTGGACACCGGGAGCACGGTGACCCTCGCCCGACCGTCTGTCTGTCATCCCCAGCGGACTTCGGCCAGGGGGGAGCCTCGCTGTAACCTGCATCCATGGGGACACCCGGCAAGTCCCGACAGCTGAGGTGCCGGTCCAGGGCGCGACAGGGATCTGGTCTATCCACGTGGGCGTGATCCCCGACCTCCCCGTACCGTTACTCCTGGGGAGGGACTGGCCAGGATGCCTGCCGGGCCAGGACACCAAGACAGGGAAGCCGCGACATTGGAAGCAAAGGACCAGGGCCCAGACCGCTTACCTGGCCCAGGACAACGGGGACGCTGCTCCCGAAGGTGAGTCCTCTGTATCAATTAACCCTATATCCTCTGTCGTCCACCAGGTGAACCGAGAGGGGAGCTTTGGTCGGGAGCAGAAGGAGGACGATCGCCTCAAGCACTGCTGGGCCCAAGTATGGGTTGTAGAGGGGGTTGACCAAAACCCCGACCTGAGACTTCCCACCTCGTACTTCCTTGTCCGAGGTGGCCTCCTCTACCAATGGGCCTGCCGCCGGGGGAGCAGGTAGACCTCCTGGTGGTACCACGGACAAAAACACCACTGGTCATGCACCTGGTCCACGCGCACCCGCTCGGCGGTCACCTGGGACCGCGGAACACGTTGGAAAAACTGAGGGACCGATTCGTGTGGCCCGGGATGGGTGCCGAGGTCCGGATGTTCTGCCAGCGGTGCCCCCAATGCCAGCGCACCGCTCCCCGTAGGCCCCGCCAGCGCCCCTCATCCCTCTACCCTAGTAGTGTCAAACTCATTTTAGTTCAGGGGCCACATACATAAAATCATAGCATAATTACCTATAAATAACAAGAAGTCCATGCTTTTACCTTTGTTTTCATGCAAAGACATTTATATTTAATGAAATATCCTTTTATAAAATATATCATGAACAACCTTAGATTTCTTAAGACAAACGTGCAATTTGCTTCTGATTATCATTCACATATATGTGCATTACAACTGCTCACAGTGTTTGTACAAATGCGAAAAAAACTTCACAGGTATTTGGAACTGAAAAATATAGTATTTCACTTTAAAATTTATGGCATTGCATGAACAATAGGATTCCACCAAACCAAACTCTTTTGTACTGAAGCTGTTGACTAACAATAAATTGCTAATTTTTTTTAACTATTACCCATTCATCACTGTGAATAAATAGGAAGCAGTCCATTTTTCATGGAAAACTCTACACTCTGTATCCACTTTTCTGTTTTTTGGCAGACATTTTGGCTAATGAGGGTGTGGGGACGAGTAGAAAATAAGAGTAGGCTACTCCGTGATAACAAACAGCAGACGCATTGCTGCCATCTGCTGTTCAGTCCCAGATGTGTGCCACGTCTTCTACCCCTTAGCGGATAATTTAGGAATAGCAGTTTATTAAAAATGACAATTCGTGCCTTTTATGCATATTTATTTTCACTTTCAAAATTCGTCCTGCGGGCCAGATTGAACCCTCTAGCGGGCCGGTTTTGGCCCGCGGGCCGTATGTTTGACACCCATGCTCTACCCATCATCAGCGTCCCCTTTGAGTGCATGGACCTCGTGGGGCCCCTCCCCAAGTCGGCCCGGGGTCACGAGTACATCCTGGTGGTCGTAGACTACACCGCCCGGTACCTGGAGGCGGTACCACTGTGCAAAGCCACCTCCCTCAACATCGCCAGGGAACTGGTACTCCTCTTCAGCCGGGTGGGAATCCCCAAGGACATACTGACCGACCAAGGTACGCCCTTTGTGTCCAAGCTAATGTCTGATCTGTGTCGGCTGTTGCAGCTGAAGCACCTGAAGACGTCGGTTTATCACCCCCAAACTGACGGACTGGTCGAGCGCTTCAACCAGACGCTCAAATGGATGCTGCGGCGAGTGGTAGACGAAGAAGGGAGGAACTGGGATCTTCTCCTCCCTTACGTACTGTTTGCCGTCCGGGAGTGTCCCCAGGCATCCACCGGCTTTACCCCCTTCGAGCTGCTGTTCGGCTGGCGCCCTCGAGGACTGCTTGATGTCACCCGCGAAACCTGGGAGGAACAGCCATCCCCGTTTCCGCTCGGTCATGGAATATGTGCAAGAAATGCAAAACATGATCGACCGAGTGGCGCCGATAGTCCAACAGCACATGCACGCCGCCCAAGAGGAACAGCAGCGGGTGTACAACCGCCCGGCCCAGCCCCAAGAGTTCCACCCAGGGAACCAGGTCCTTCTTCTGGTACCCAGTAGCGCCTGCAAGTTCCTGGCCCGCTGGCAGGGGCCCTACACCATCCTAGAGCGTCAGGGCGCCGTCAACTACCGCCTTCAACAGCCCGGTAAGAGAGCGGACGGGAAACTATACCACATCAACTTGTTGAAGAAGTGGGTAGAACCGGCTCCGGTAGTTTCAGCGTACGCCGCCCTGGACACAGATCGGGACAGGCGTGCTTTGGTCGACCTCAGGGAGGACCTCACCCCCGCCCAGAGACAGGAGCTCTGGGAGGTGGTGGACCAATTCGCGGACGTGTTCTCCTCCTCCCCGGGAAGGACACAAGTGGTGCACCACAACATAAAAACACCCCTGCGGGTAGTGGTGAGACAGAGGCCCTACCGTGTCCCAGAGGCCCGGCGTAAAGCCATCGAGGAGGAGGTGGAGCGAATGCTGCGAGACGGATTTATCGAGGAATCCAGCAGCCCCTGGTCCAGCCCCATCGTTGTAGTGCCAAAACCCGACGGGAGCATTTGGCTCTGCAACGACTTTCGCAGACTGAACCAAGTCTCGGACTTCAATAGCTACCCCCTCCCCAGAGTGGACGACCTTGTGGAGCGTCTGGGGAGGGCCCGATTCATATCCACCCTGGACCTCACCAAAGGGTACTGGCAGGTGGCCCTAGCGGTCGACGCCCAACCTAAGACGGCCTTTAGCACCTCCACGGGCCACTGGCAGTACGGGGTCCTCCCCTTTGGGCTACACAGGGCACCGGCCACCTTCCAACGACTGATGGACATAGTCCTACGTCCCCATCGCAGCTTTGCAGCGGCCTAATTGGATGACGTAGTCATCCATTCCTCCACTTGGTCAGACCACCTGTTCCATCTGGGGGAGGTCCTGAAGGGACTCCGGGAAGCTGGCCTGACTGCCAACCCCAAGAAATGTCACCTGGGGCTAACCGAGGCACACTACCTAAGATACTGCATTGGGCGAGGGATGCTGAAGCCCCAGGCGAAGAAAATTGAAGCTGTTAAAGGCTACCCTTGGCCCACATCAAAAAAACAGGGGTTGGGGTTGGCGGGATATTATCGAAGGTTCGTGCATAATTTCTCTGCGATAGCTTCCCCTCTTTCAGACCTTACAAAAAAGGGCCAGCCGGACCGGGTGAGGAGGTCAGCCGACGCAGAGCGGGCCTTCCGGGCCCTGAAGGAGGACCTCACTAGCGCGCCAGTGCTGCGCAACCCGAACTTCACCCTCCCCTTCTCGGTGCACACTGACACGTCCGAAACCGGGCTGGGAGCCATCCTCTCCCAAACCTTCGAGGGAGAAGAGCACCCCGTGCTCTACATCAGCCGGAAGCTGTCCCCCGCAGAGAGAAGGTATGCCGCAGTAGAAAGAGAGGCCCTGGCAATAAAGTGGGCCATTGAGGAACTGAGGTAGTACTTGGCTGGCCAACCCTTCGTCCTGGTAACAGACCATGCCCCCTCCAATGGATGGCCAAGGCTAAGGACACTAACGCCCGGGTAACTCGCTGGCTTTTCGCCTTGCAGGACTTCTTATTTCAGGTCCAGCACCGGACGGGGGCACTACACGGGAACGCGGACGGACTCTCACGGAGAGACGCGCTTTGGGCCCACCACCCGGTGGCAGTAGGCTCGGAGCTGGGGGGTGGGGGGATTTACTGTCGCAACAGACTAATACGCGGCACGAGAGGGAAGAGAATTGATCCATCTCCGACTGCTGTGCCGGCACGAAGCAGGCAGCCCCGCGCTGGACCCTGCGCTAACCGGAACAGCCGCCATGGCGGGGTGGAACCACCGACGCTGTACCGTCCGCTAATTGGAGGCGCTGTCGGGAGAATTCCACCACTCCCACGCCGAAAGGCGGAAATAAAAGGACGCCCTTCCGCCCCGGGAAAGTTGAGTACTGACTCACCAAAACGGTTAGCATCCGGAGCGGATGCAGGAGGAGGTATTCCCCACGCACTCGCGTTAGCGTGACTAATCTCTCTCTCTCTCCCCCCATATTTGGCGCAAGGTACCGACACGGACGAGGACGACGCCGGTGGAGACGACACGCAGCGCTGAGGGACGGCACGGGAACCCCCGAGGCTTCTCCCGGGATTCCCCCGAAACGCCCCCGCGAGCATCACGACGACAGGCCGCCTCCGCAGCAAACACACCCCCACACGAACCTGCACTCTACCAGAAAGAAAATAAAAGACTCAGCTTTTGCCCTACTCCAGCCTCCGTGTATCTGTGCACCGCCCTTTCCCGCTACAAAATTATATATATTATATTATATTATTATATATACATAAAAAATGTGACTTCATTCAGTAAGGCATTCTGCATTTCTTTTGCATTTGTTGTGTTAACTAAAAGGAAACTACTTAGTAGTCAAACAGTGCTCAAATTTAAACACATCTAAAAGACTTAAGAAAAGAATACATGTTCTTATTCCAAAGTGTCCCCAGGCCACTATGCAATCTGCAAAGGCACCGGCACCAGACAGTAAAGTTACTGCAGGAGTTCTGTTGCACCATGTGTGTTTTGGAGTTACACAATTCTTCTGTACGAGACCAGTGAGCCACCTTGTCACTCAAGTCCCTCAGGAACATAAGAGAGTCTGGTGTACACCCATGGCAGGATTTCCTGTCTCCCGAGCTGTGCTCTTCACCTACTGAACAGTTCTGGGTAAGGTCCAAAACACAAACAGGCAGGAGAGAAGCATAACACACACACACACACACACACACACACACATACAAAAACCAGCTACTCTCATGGGGGAAACCCTGAAATAGTAACAGCTTTACAATATGGAAGCCCTAAGCGGCCATGCATTATAAAAAAAATTCTGTTGTTTTCTCATGATCTCGACATAAAGTTATTTTCTCACAAGGATGTAATTTTATCCAGATAAAATCTGCTTTGTGAATGGGACTGGTGTTACATGCATGTTGGCATCTTCTCCGTCATAAATGTAATAATTCCCCGCTGTAGAGATGGACATTAAGAGAGAGGGGTGTGTGTCCCCTTCTCAAATGTGGGACACTAATATGGAAGTCGTCAGTCCTGCGGGGATGAGGGGTTTTTGTAGGCTACCCTGGAAGTTACCATCACCCCGATTCCCTCCATAAAAAGCCAATAGGATTTTTCCACTGACTTTTGGATTATTACAGAAAATAAAGCTCTGTGCCCTGCGATGGACTGGCACCCTGTCCAAGGTGTACCCTGCCTTGTGCCCGATGCTTCCTGGCATAAGCTCCAGGTTCCCCGCGACCCTGAAGAAGGAATAAGCGGTTGAAGATGGATGGATGGATGGATGGATAAAGCTCTGTGAGCAACAAAATTTTATGATTCTTACATGTTTCGTTCATTAAGATAAGATTCATACGATTTTAAAGCCCAATTACACTTGCCAGAAGTAAAAAAGCTAATGTTAAGCGATCAACAAACTACACCACGGTCGCATGACTTCATCGTCACCACCGCTATGCTTCCCACAACTCTTTCAATCTTTATTAAAAAAAACAATACAATTGGAAAATGCTATAAATTGATAAATCTACAAGTTGGAAAGTTGCATGAGCGGGAGTATAAACACAACGAGGCTGTAGTAGATTAGATTTCCTGTTCGACGTGATGACGTTTAATGACCCTGACAACCTTTGTAATCCCATTTAGCCACGTGTTAGCCACCGTCTTTTTCCAGACATGTAAAAGCTTTTTTTAAAAATCCTGAGTGATGTATTGCTGATGTATTTTATGGCATAGTATAAAAAGTGAACATATGTTGAGCTTGTCTTAACTACAGACCTTATTTCAGACATTTAACCAAAAAACCCGTTGACTTCGGGACGACGGTTGTCCAGTACACAGGAAAATCAAGATCACGAGAAAACAACAGAAAAAAAAATTATCATGCACAGCCGCTAAGGGCTTCCATATTACATTATTTTAAAACTACTTTTACTTTTATATTATACAAAGACATTTTACGGTGTGCTCCTACAAACATACAAGCACACTTTGATTCTTACTTCTGTTTGATATGTTATTAGAAACACTTATAGTTTTAGTCCGACACCACCACCTGTTGGTGGTGTATTAAAATATCAGATCACGAACTGCAAAATTCATTTTTATAAAACATAAAATACAGGGTGTCCCAAAAGTCTCCATACATAGGAGACTATGTTTCCTAGCACCACGTTGGTTGTGTCTTCGTCAGTGGATGTTCGTGAACGTCCACTTCTCGGTCGGTCCACAACACTTCCAGTCTTTTCGAATTTGTTAAGAAGTTTGGTAACAGTGCCATGTTTCCTGTGCAGCTTCCCAATCCAGCCATGATTTCAATACGCTCTTCTTTTGTCAAAGGCTTGAAGGCTTAAAGGCTATCTTAAAAATACATATACACACACACACACACATATATATACACATACACACATATATATATATATATATATATATATACATATATATATATATATATAAATATATATAACACTAAGTATGAAAAATTTTGGAAGACAGTTTGCTAAAATCTGCACATTTCCCCCCTATCTATGGAGACTTTTGGGAGACCCAGTAGTTCTGATTTTAAAATCTGCTTGGCTGATCTTCATTCAAAGCCGGTGTAAAATCCTTAATGTAGGCACACTTGTGAACATCACAGAAATTTAATTCTGTGTAAATGCACAAGGTTTTAAGCCAAAAAAGCTGTTAAACTAGGGCCACTGTTTGGTCAAATGGAGTGCGCTAATCCTTGCCCATTATGTTGCAACCAAAGTTAACAAATTACATTAAACTTGCATATGGGGACAAAATGTTAATGTCATTACAAAGTTTATTAAATAAGAAATCAAAATATTTATTGAACACTGGATTTTATATATTTTTTAAAATGTTGATGCCGTTATCAAAGGTACGGCAGTTTTAAGCACTCTGCTGTGCACTGTGTCTAAGCACTCCCTTACCCATGATAAAAAAAGAACACCAGTCTCTTGTGGCTCACTGCTGCACAAGACAATGTGAAACAGAAATACATGTGCAATTTTTTTTCTTCCCCAACATGACATACTGTATTTCCAAGGCAAAGAACATATTTGGGTGAATGTGACTGGATCAGCTTATGAAATGTGGTCGTGGACATACCTTTGCTGTTATCATTTTAATCCTACCTGTCACTATCTTTTTCTTCTATTCAACCCACGCTAAGTAGCGTATTGGGCGACGAGATAGCGGTTAGGGAACGGGTTGCTAGCCTGACACACCCATTCATACAATACGAACAATTTAGATCAGCCCACCATACATGGACTGGGGGAGGAAACCGGAGTACCCGGTGGAAACCCCCGCAGCACAGGGAGAACATGCAAACGCCGTACACACATGGCCCCGGTGGGAATCGACTGGGCCACTGAGATGTTACTGATACAGAGGTTCCAGACAAGTGCAAAAGTTTCTACCACCATGAAAAATAAACCTTTATTCTTGAAAACATTCCAAGCATAATGTGTGTCAAAAGATAATATACTAAACCACAGACACATGGTCTGTATGTTTGAACAAGGATACCTAATATCACACCTGACTCTGTTGTGTGGTCTTTGGAAACATTACATACATGCTTAAGCTGCTGACTCCAATCATTGTAGAGGCGGCCGAGGTCCCCTGCCATCTGCCGGAGAGCTTGTCTCCTCTGAGCTTCCGTCTCTGCATGGATCAAATCCCCCAAGCCCTCTACTTCAGTCAAATCCAACTTTCCAGCATGGAACGCGCGTCGGGTAAACTCACCTGCCTCGGCAGGCCTCAGTCCAGGCAGGCTACCTAAAATGCAAATACAAAAAAAATGGAGATTAAAGATCGATGTTAATTACCTGTTATTGCCATCTTGTGGGCAAAAATGTTCACAGCACTCCAAAATGTTCACAGTTCCAGCACCATTTCAGTCATTGCACTGCATTAAATCCTATGAATGTTTCATGAAAGATGATAATCATACCCAGGGCTTGTAAAACACCATTAATGACAGCAGGTCCTCCATGTATGTGAAACTCAGCACTGTCCTCTCCAGTGAAACTGTGAGGGCCTGAAGGAAACCACAAAGTACATAGTTGGTCAATTGGCCCAGACGAGTAAAGGTTTTAATAACATTCATGTCGTGCAGCAAATAATTTTTGGCCAATATTAACCCATGTCACAAAAAGCACTCACAAGCGTTTTAAATGCATATTTGAATTGCATAATTTATATTATGATTTTTGTTAAAATCATGCAGCCCGAATATGAAGTGCATGTTAAATCAAGAACGGAGTTAAATGTCAAGTAACACTGTCTGAAATATATTAATTCATTCATACAGTTATGTGCAAAAGTTTGCATAGCCTTGCTGCAAAACTGCCATTTTATGTGAGTTTTTATGTTCTTTTATTATAATAACCAACAAGTAGAACTCGAAGCCAACAGTGTTGACAGAGATCCCTCTACCACCAACAAGTCTAGTCCTTCTTGTTATTAATTTGTATGCATCAAATACCCCACAAAATATACTTCAAACAGGAAGGAAGCTATTGAAGAAAAACTAAGCTTGGACTTTTAGGACAGCACGGTGGTACAATGTTGCAAGATCACAGGATCCCTGGTTCAATCCTTAGCTTGTGTTACTGTCAGTGTGGAGTCCAACTTCATAAAAATATACCAGTAGGTGAAATGCCATCTATAAATTGCCCATAGGTGTGAATATGTGTGTACAGTACTGGTATTCCGGGGGGTGTAAAATTTTAAGCAGGATGATCAGTGTAAATTGTTATTATTTTGTCCTCTGGGAAACATGTAAATATCCTATGTAGCTTCTGAAGGGCAGTACTAAATGAAAAAAAAGATTTTTAATCAAAATAACAAATTACAGTAATCATCCAGCTTAAAAATTTACACTCCCCAGGCTCTTAATGTATCGTGTCGCCTTCTTGAGCATCAGTGAACGTTTGCACCTTTTGTAACCTACGGGTCCCTAAGTCGTCCTCAGTGTCAAAAGACGGATCTCAGCATCAAATAACTGTTGATAAGGGGTCAAATATACAGAAGATGCTGGAAAAGTAAAGAATGTGCAGGACCTGGAGGATTTTTCTGAAGAACAGTTTCACTGCTCAGAACAAAAAAGGGACTCGTGAACAACTATCAAAGTTATAACTACAACAACAGTATTAAGAATGGAGCGCATGTAAACTTTTCACCTGGTTCATTTGTGTAAATTCATTATTGTTATTATTGTGTCTTGTGGACTAGACGTAAACTTCTGTTGTGTGAAATAGCTTATAAAGGGTAGAACTAAATATTAAAAAAAAAAAAAAGTCAAATGCCATTTTTATGATCCCTATTTTTTTTATTATAAATGTTTTATAATTAATTATAATCATTTTGCAGATTCTGCATGGTGTCCATTTTATTTTAAAATAAATAAATAAAAGACCTCGATTATATAAGGTGACAAAGATTCACATAAGCATGAAGCAAAGTAAGATTATATTTTGTCCATAACCTGCAGCGATACAACATCCCAGAGGATGAAGTCTTATCCCCACACATCACGATCCTGATCACGCACCTGGGAACCACAGGATAAGGCCCCGGTCCAGCAGCTCCTTAGATGCGGGGTGTGTGATGCTGCGGAGGAGCGCAGTGCGGGGAGTCAGCGCGCGCTTCAGGCCGGTCAGAGCACGCAGAGCTCCGGTTGCATCTGGTCCGCTTACACGCACCACTGCTACTCCACACCGACCTCTACCAGAAGACAACGCGAAGATCGTGTCCTCAAAGCCAGGGACAGGTCTACTGCACACGCGTCTAACAGGGCAAGCCCGACCAAAGACGACAGGACACGTGAGGTACACTCGTGGCCTAGGGAATTAAAAACGTACATTCTTCATAAGCTTATAGAAGGTGCTCGTCATCCGGGGACTTTAACGTCAAAGCGATCGGACTTTTATAAATGCATAGGCTACTATAAATCCGATCGAAGGATCTCACAAACCTTGTGACATTTTTATACAGGGCAATTCTCCAGCAGCCGGCAAGCGCCATGTGAGGCGTCTGATATTTCTGTTAAGGATGCTATTTTCTTAAGATAAGAAATACAATATACGAATGTTATTGTAGTTGGAGCACTCATATATACATTTAACACTGTGCCACTTTTTAGACTGAATTACTACTCTAAATACATGTACCAGAAATTGCAAAAATAAATAAATAAATAAACATCCAACACATGCACGTGAAAAGCCGTCTTCCCGTTTAAAATCCAATGAGGTTGCGGTTGTTTTGTTTTTCGTGAATTTCATTGGTCCGCGTCGTCATGACGTGTATTTGTAGACAGCTCTAATTCGTTGTTTATGCCGTCAATCAAATTCAATTCCCGCCTCTGTGCGTCCTCGTAAAGTATCCGTATTGACACTTCAAATGTAAATATGGACAGATCCGGTTCTTAAAAAAAAAAAAGAAGAAGAATATAAAAAAAAACATACAGACTATTATCTATGGCTTTGAAAAGTCTCTTTTTAAAAATACTTAACAACGAGGGCGTGTCGTCTCGTTTATTTTTTTAACAATTCATCGGTTTATTAGTGTTACTGCTTGATACATTCATACAAATATCTAATGACATCATTATTTCTTTTATTATTGTTACTTGGAAAATGTCCAATAAGCTAAAAAGTTGTAACCCAACATGTACAAAATGACTTTACAAAAAAATAAATCAAAAATTTTAAAAGTAATAATAGATAATAATAATAATAATAATAATAATAATAATAATAATAATAATAAGAGAAAAATTTTATCTCGTTTTTCATCTCATGGGTTTGCTTACATTAATATCATGAGGATTTATTGGCAAGATAAAATATTATGAACGGCTACAGGAAATAATAGCCTATACCAAGCACCTGGGCAATAAAACACGAAGAATGAGCTGGGAGAACAGCAGGATCCCAGAGCTCATTCAGCATGCTGCACCTCTCTGCAGAGGTGGTAAGGCATGAGGATGGTGAGTAAGCAGAAATGATGTGGCTTGTCTTCCTCTCAGCAGTGAGGGGAGGGTTGCTTAGTCTCTACACAGCAATAAGAACAGAAATATGTATGGTCCTGTCTATAGCTAGTAGTTTTGAGCATGATTTTAGATATCCAGTCTGCTGC
The DNA here is from genome assembly GCA_012411365.1 of Ameiurus melas. Taxonomy (NCBI): domain Eukaryota; kingdom Metazoa; phylum Chordata; class Actinopteri; order Siluriformes; family Ictaluridae; genus Ameiurus; species Ameiurus melas. The sequence continues at coordinate 22,358,746 of CM022762.1, read as the reverse complement.
ATGACTATTGCCACATAAAGCTCCTGGTGTTATTTTAGCCTTACAGTAGCATTACACTGCACGTGCCGTCTCTTGCCAGGGTGCTGCTGTACAGGAGGTTGATAGCTCTTTTCTTCATACAGTGCTGTGAAAAAGTATTCGCCCCCACCCTGATGTCTTCTGTTTTTGTGTATATCTCATACTAAATTGTTTCAGAAATTAAAACACAATCTAAGATGAAAACAAATGCAACCCGAGTAGACGCAAAATACAGATTTCAAAATGATAATGCTATTTATTGAAGCAAACACAAAGTTATCCAATACCAACTGGGCCTGTGTGAAAATGTATTTGCCCCGGTAGTTACTAATTCTCCAAATCTATGAAACTGCATTCACAATGGGGTTCAGCTGGAATATACGCAACCGGACCTGATTACTGAGAACTGTGTTCAATCAAATCAACACTTAAATAGAACTTTTTCAACAGCATGAAGTTGGTTAAAAGGTCTTACCCAGTAACACACACTGCCAAAATTGAAAGAAATTCCAGAAATGACGAAGAAGAAGGTGATTGAAATACATCAGACTGGGAATGGCTACAAAGCTATTTCAAAGGCTCTGGGACTCCAAAGAACCACCATGAGACAGTAGTGAACCTTCCAAGAAGTGTCGACCTTCCAAAATTCCTCCAAGAATGCTGTTCTAGTAGTTCGGGCTTGTGTTTTTACTATCCGGTTGTAAGCAACTCTGGCTGCATTTGATGTCATCAGTGTTTTGTGGTATGAAATAATCTTCCATCACGGCTACAGTTTGAGTTTAGTTAAGGTTTTGATACAGCAGTAGCGTGGCCTATGTCAACAACTGATGTTAGCTAGAATGTCAGATTACACACCAGTTTCCTTGGCATTACAGCAATGAACCAGGATTTAATTAACACAGCACAGCACAGCAACGACTCATCCAGGAAGTCACAAAAGAGCCAAGGACAACATCAAAGGACTTACAGGCCTCTCTTGCATGAAACATCTGCTCTGTACAATGAAAATCCTAAAGGAGAATGTCTGTAAGTTGAAACTCAAGTTCAACTGGATTAAGCAGCAAGACAATGATCCAAAGCACAGGAGTAAATCCTAGTCCTAGAAGTAAGTGAAAGACTGATCTCCAGTTATTTGCAGTTATTGCTACTAAAGGTGGCACAACCAGATTTTAAGTTTAAGGGGACAATTCCTTTTTCACATGAGTGATAGGTGTTGGGGGGGGCACACAGTGGCTAAGTGGTTAGCACGTTCACCTCACACCTCCAGGGTCTGGGGTTTGAGGCCCTGTGTGTGTGGAGTTTGCATGTTACTCCGGTTCCCAGTCCAAAGACATGCATGGTAGGCTCATTGGCGTGTCTAAAGTGTCCGTAGTGTATGAATGGGTGTGTGAGTGTGTGTGTGATTGTGCCCTGCAATGGACTGGCACCCTGTCCAGGGTGTACCCCGCCTTGTGCCCCATGCTCTCTGGGATAGCCCATGAAAAGGAGTAAGTGGTAGAAGATGGATCACTTTATTTACTTCAATAGAAAAATTTTAACTGTATTGTGTTTACTCAGGTTGCCCTTGATTTATGTTGTATTTCATTTGAAGATCTAAAACTATTTCGTATGGGATATATGCAAAAACAGAAGAAATCAGGTTGGGGGAATATATTTTTTCATAGCACTGTAATATCCATTATTTTTCAAAGCGTATATTCTGTAACTGATAATGAAACTCTGCAACCTTAGCAACTCAGACAACTTGAATTACGTTTGAATCACAGACAAAATATTAATCTCTGAGGATATTTTTTGCGCTGATAAATAAACCATACAGCTCTTTATCATCTGTCTCAGTCTGCCTTTCATTAGCACCACCATTTTACTGAATGCACCTGCTGAGAGAAATGAGTCACACAAGTTTTAGTGTTTCGATATGAAATTATACCAGTGCTTTCTGATTTGATTAAATGACCTAAAACTGGTCGGGGGAAAACACGAACCAAACCACTGCTATGCGATACCACAGGGAGTGGTAAAATAATTGGCTTTATATTTATAGTCTACAACCCCAGTTCCAAAAAAGTAGAGACGCTGTGTAAAATGTAAATAAAAACAGAATGCAATGATATCTATGAGAGCAGAGTATTTTTGTGAATTTTATTTTAACAAAAGATCAAAATGTTCAACAATAAAGATACATTTTCATAGATTTCTTTGCTCATATTTACCAAAGGTGTCAATATTATTGGAGGGTGCTGTATATATTTTCATGTCATTCATATGTCATATGTTAAAATGTGTTTATAGATTCAGGCTCACTTGCTCATTTATAATTTAAGTGCACACTCACAATGCTGTATTCAGCCTCTTGGATACAAGAATTACAACTGAATTCCTTCAGAGAATGTTATATTGACTTTTAATGAGGATAACATTCTTAACTCATGGTTGTGTAGTGTGTATATAGTACCTTTTTATATGATTCAGAAATGGCATGTATGAGCAATGTTACCTATGGGATCAATATGACTTGGCTATATACAGCCCTAATTCCAACAAAGTAAAATGCAGTAAAGGTAAAAAGTGTCAAATGTAAATAAAAACAATGCAATGATTTGCAAATCTCATAAATCCATCTGTTATTCACTATAGAACATGGAAAACATAAAATGTTTAAACTGAGGAAATGTATCATTTTAAGAAAAAATAATGTAATTTTGAATTTAATGGCTGCAACACGTCTCAAAAAAGTTGGGACGGGAGCAACAAAAGGCTGGAAAAGTGTTACTAAAAAGAAGTAACATGATTATGTATAAAAAAAAGAGTGGCTTAGAGAGGCAGAGTCTTTCAGAAGTAAAGATGGGCAGAGATTCACCAATCTGCGAAAAATGGCATCTACAATTTGTGGAATAATTTCAGCATAATGTTCCTCAAGGTAAAATTGTGAAGACTATGAATATTTCATCATCTACAGTACATAATATCATCAAAAGATTTCAAGAATCTGGAGAAATCACAAGGGTGAAAATCAATACTGCATGCCCGTGATCTTCAGGCCCTCAGGTGGCACTGCATTAAAAACAGGCATGATTCTGTAATGGAAATCACTGCATGAGCTTAGAAACACCACCAGAACTCATTGTCTGTGAACACAGTTCACCGTGCCATCCACACATGCTGGTTAAAGCTCTATCTTGCAATGAAGAAGCCATATGTGAACATGATCCAGAAATGCCGCCGTCTTCTCTGGACCAAAGCTCATTTAAAATGGACCGAGGCAAAGAGAGGGACCATCCAGCTTTTTTTTTTATCAGCGCTCAGTTCAAAAGCCTGCATCTCTGGTGGCATGGGGTGCATTAGTGCCCATGGAATGGGCAGCTTGCACATCTGGAAAGGCACCATCAATGATGAAAGGTATATACAGGTTTTAATGAATAAATGTTTATAGCAACATTTGCTTCCATCCAGATTCCATCCCATCTTTACTCCAGAGAGACTCTCTAGATCATATTACTGACCTGCTGCCAATTAACCTAATTAGTTACAAAATGTTCCTCCAGCTGTTTCTTTTTAGTAACATTTACTTTTTCAGCCTTTGGTTGCCCCATCCCAACTTTTTTGAGACCTATTACTGCCACCAAATTCAAAATGGCTTTATTTATTTTTTTCTTAAAATGGTACATTTCCTCAGTTTAAACATTTGATATGATTTCTGTGTTCTATTGTGAATAATATACGGATTTACGAGATTTGCAAATCATTGCATTCTGTTTTTATTTACATTTTGCACAGCGTCCCAACTTTTTTGGAATTGGGGTAGTATATGGTTGTATATCAAAATACTAAATACTATACCGAATTGCATCATTTAATGCTCCTGTATGGGAGTAAGTTAGCGGAAACTTGAGAGACTTGGCTTTAGCTCCCTTGTTCTCTGTGTGTGTGTGTGTGTGTGTGTGTGTGTGTGTGTGTGTGTGTGTGTGTGTGTGTGTGTGTGTGTGTGTGTGTGTGTGTGTGTGCGTTTCTATATCTTGTGACTGAACAAATGTCCGCCACACGGATGAGAATGTCTGACAGTTTTGGCCTTGTGTGGACATTTAACTGGTTTCCACAAGACAACAAAAAATTTTATTATTATTATTGTTGTTGGTGTTGGTGGTAGTATTGTTGTTGTTATTATTAGTAGTAGGATATTTTATTGTTATTATTAGAAGTATTTTTGTTTTTTGTTATTGTTGCTGTTATTAGTAGTAGCATTTTGTTGTTGTTTGTTTGTTCGTTCGTTTACAGAAAGCTTTTATTTGTGTCCTTTTGGTTCGTGAGGTTAGGGTTAGATTTAGATATAGGCATAAAATAAATTAGCTGCGTTAATAACTACGTGAGTGGAAGGTCCTCAGAAGGAGAGTAAGACAAACGTGTGTGTGTGTGTGTGTGTGTGTGTGTGTGTGTAGAGAGAGAGAGAGAGAGAGAGACGATGTGTCACTTCGCTCCTTTGTCCCTCCTCCATAGTAAAGCCTGTGTTGATCAGAAAGCGGCGGATCTGCACTCATAACCCCTACAAAGCAGGATGACCCACAACCGTCCCTTCACGCTCCTTTTCACTTAACCCCCGGTAACCGATCCGAACCGGCACTCACTGCATGTTTCTGCAGACTAGGGCATTGCACCCCCTCCCCTCTGCTCTGGAATAAAAGCCCCAGCAGTCAGTCCCCGCTCCAGCAGCATGCCCGACGCTGCGTCCGCCAGTAACGGCGCCGATCCCGACGGCTCGCGCCACCGCCACCGCGCGCAAGCAGAAGCGGAAAAGCCGGACCAAAGCGCCTCGTGCCAGCCAACGTCTTCTAGCGTTTTAGGTGAGTTTTTTTTTCCGTCTTCCTTTTCGCACGTAGGAGACGAACAAACTTGAAGAGACAGCGCAAATGGAGGCTTAAGGCGAGCGCTCGGGACAGGTGGATGTGACGGGGGGGACGTCACGAGCCGCCCGGAACAATGCGCGTGTGCTTTTGTGTCTGTGTTTGAATCGCAGGAGAGTCGCGCGAGAATGAGCGACTGCAGGCGGCCCGGGCCTGGAAGGTCATACGCTGTATTGGATGTCAACATTACGCTAAATTCAGTGTTATGATCGAGAAGGGGAGGACGCGCTCCGGCCAGCGGGCCACGAGATCGCCCAAAATCCCCGCTAAAAGATATGCCTGGCTTTGTGCTGTTCCGGTAGTTCGGGCTTGTGTTTTTACTATCCTGTTGCCGTGCAGTTCTTCAGCCACATGCAGGATGTTGGCTCGTGCGGGTTCGTGCATGAAGCTACTCTTGTTTCCTTGATGTGGTGGAGATCTCACGCTTGGGTCTGTTTTTCAGCTCCATCACTTATACGTTGGTCTACAGCCTCATCTCTGCCATTCAAACGTGTTACTTCAGCGATTTTGTTCCTCTGCTCGGGCCCGCATCCTTCACCCCTTCCAATGCGGCGCACTGTGATGCAGTCCACTATAAGACACAAAACGTGTATATTCTATACAGTTTACAGAAGGTACCTTGTATAGACATTGTACACAGCAGACAGGACAATCAGTGCACCACATTAAAGGGGCCGTAAACAACTTTGCCTGCATTTGATGTCGTCAGTGTTCTGTGGTATGAAATAATCTTCTATCACGGCTACAGTTTGAATTTAGTTAAGGTTTTGATACAGCAGTGGCGTGGCCTATGTCAACAACTGACGTTAGCTAGAATGTCAGATTACACACCAGTTTCCTTGGCATTAAATCCTGAACCAGGATTTAAAATGTTGTCGTACTCATCCATACCTTGAGAAATGGTTTTCCGAAGGGTATAAGCATTATATCCTCAAGAGAAAAAAACACATTTTTGGTTTGTTTGTTTATTGTATAGATAGTTTTCATTTCTAATTTACATTTATTCACATACAGCCACTTCATCTCACAACATACTCTCTTAGGTTTAATCTGGATCCCCTCAGTACTGTTTGTTTGGTTTGTCTGTGCATGGAAACCCTTAAAGCTTCAATGTGGAATCCTGCAAGAGTGTGGTTTCCTTTCATTTAGGAAGCCAAGAACTCATCAAAACCTATTTTTTCCCTAAGTGTGTATAGTTATGAGTATTACTAAAAACAGAAAAGGTATAAATTGGCTAATATATTAGCTAAATTAGCTAATGAAGTGAAACTGTTCAACATTTTATTACTTTCTTTCTCCTATTCTTTCATTCTTTCACCAGACCATTGCTTCATATAAATCGCTGAAACAAGACTGAGTGTAAGTACTTAGGTATTTAGGTACTTTGAAACACCTTGGTTTTTCTGTAAACTCTCCTTATTTACATAAGTATTTATTGGCAATATTAAGTTCTCTGGGGTTAAATCTACCATGGCTGACTTGGCAGAGAGTTGAAAAAAGCCAGGTTTAAATCCTATGCAATCTTATTCACAGCCTCTGTGTTCTGTTCCTGGATTTAAGGAAAAGGTCTCCACAGACCACTTTTAATGAGCGGAATTAATGTAATTATTTATAAACATATAATATATATGTATAGGTACAGGGAAGTTGTATTGGGTCTGTGCTGACAAAGGTCATGGCCTGAGACAAAAACACAACATATGCAGGGTTGCTTTAATCAGTCCATGCAGGATTTCACAGATTTTTTTTGTGTGTGATTGTTGCAGCCAAAAATGCCTTAGCGATGCAACTTACAGAGTTTTTTGTTATTGTTTTTTGCGTAAACTACTTGAATTTGTGAAATCGCAATTGCACAAAATTGTTTTGCACGGTCATTCGACGTGATGGTTGTTGGTAATTGAGACCTATTAGCTGCTTGATGCACGTGAATCGAAGAGGACTTTGGCTGAATTCATGTTGTGATGACGTCACATGACGCGTCCCAGGGCCAAATCTGCCGAAAATCTGTGGTAATTTAGAAAAATCGCAAGCTCCTCCAAATATTACAGAGTTTGCTTGATTTTGCGTTCATTTCTGCGACCGCAAAATCCTGAAGGGACTGCAGGACAGTGGACAGCGCAGGGTCAGTTTTCTCCCACAACCATTAGGAATGATAACTGAAGGTGCATTCTGGAAATCGCAATTTAATTCTAAATCTAAAGAAAGCATTGAAAATACCACTGCATATGCCATGTTACTTATTCGCTATGTTAAACTTCAGTTCTAATAATTTTCTCCTCTTACCTGTCCGTGCTGATGTAAACTCATTTTTCCAGTTTGTAGGTGCAGAAAATAAATGCGCCTTCACTCATAGAATCTCATTTTTCTTTGTCTCAGCAATGTGAAATCATTACACCATATTTTCCCTTTCTTCCATTTTCCCTTTAGGATTTCTGTATAACTCAATAATTGAGAATATGGTGATAGATATGGGTGTTGTGCTGTTATCAAATAAGCTTGGATTCAGTTAGATTATTCTTTCTTTTTTACATATTTGCTTTGCTTATGAGACACCGTGTCCGTTTCCAGTTTGTGTTCTGTCAGTCATATTCACCACCTGCTATTAGTTTAGCTTGGTTTTCTGAAACTTAAGACGTTACCTAAAACGTTTCCATAGAGACTCCCCAATGCTGTTTAGTCTGGAAACCTTGTGTAAACATTTCTTACACACTCACAGTAACAAAACTTTAGGTTATTTACTTATAATATTATATTTGGTTTCAGTATTCTCTTAATTTAACTATATCCATGGCTGAATGTCTAGACCTTTTAAGAGTAAAATAAAAATCATAGTTGTAAAGTTGAAGTTTTTAGAAGCTCTGCCAAATGCACAGTTGACATATGCACATTTTTGTTGTTAACTGCTTCGCTGCCTAGATGATAGTTATCTGGCTAGATATATGTCAAACATTTAGAGAAAGTGTGCTGAAACACAGTTTCTATCCTCATCTCTCTTGGTACTACACTCAAGGTCATATATGAAGCACAATTACTCCAGCTCCTAGTATTTGACACCATTTAGATAGCGCTAAGTGAGAGGACACGGGAACAAAAGGAAATGTTACAGAAACATTAACTAATAAGTTTTTTCCCTCATAAGGGAAATAAGATGATTTCAAGTACACATCCCGCGTTTTTTTTTCCTCCTAAATCCTTTACAAACAAAGACGTGACAAGGTCAAACTTTTCAGCATTCTCAGGAAAGGTGCATATAACAAATTATACCTGACCTACTTGGTTTTAGAGGGAAATCAGTGGCATTATGACTTAGGCATACTCCAATTTCCACTGCTACTTGGTGGCCATGCTACTGGTTGGGAGGGATGGCATACGCTCTTCCCTGTCAATTGTGGGCATTTGAGAGCTAATGTATGAGGAAGAGGACAGATAGTGCTTTCTTCTGCTTGGGTTACTCTGTCCTGTGATGCAGCATGATGAACAGTTATAAAAGATCTCAGTGGCTGGCTTTACGTGTCTTTGCCTTCACCCTCCCATATGCTAGAGGAGAGCTGGCTGATGGGTGAGAATTGGCAGGTGACCAAATTGCGGAGAAAATGACCTTTAAATTACAGGGGTTCATCGGGCAATTCTGTAATTTGAAGATATTAAACCATAAAGTTTTGAACCATAATAAAATCAAAGCACATACAGCTTTTTGACTTCTATTTAAAATTCTATTTTAATTTCTATTTTGTTGTAAACCCTCTCATGTATATTCATTGGTAGGTAAATATTGCCTTGTTTACATTCATATAATAAAACATATAGTTACTGTGTTACATGAAAATATGGTTAAAACATTTTTGTCTTGTTTTTTTCTTAAAACCAAATCAAAACTACTCTCACTTCCTGAGTACAATCTGTTTCTGATTGTCCTCCATGCAGTATATTTTATATACACACACACACACACACACACACACACATATATGTGTGTGTGTGTGTGTGTGTGTGTGTGTGTGTGTATAAAAGATACTGCATGGAGGACAATGTACCTCATGCCCATGGTTAATTATGGTGGTGGCTCTTTAATGTTTTGAGGCTGTTTTCTGCCAGAGGACCTGGACATTTTGTTAGAGTCCATGATTCCATGTATCCTATCAAATATCAGATATTAAATGAAAACCTGACTGCCTCTGCCAGAAAGCTTACAATGGGCCGTGGTTGGATCTTCCAGCAGGACACTGATCCAAAACATACATCAAAGTCAACACAAAAATTGTTTACTGACCACAAAATCAAGGCCCTGCCATGGCAATCCCAGTCCCCTGACTTGAAGCCCATAGAAAACCTGTGGGATGAACTGAAGAGGAGAGTCCACAAGCGTGGACCTTGAATTTGGAAGGATCTGGAGAGATTCTGTATGGAGGAATGTTCTCAAATCCCATGCCATGTATTCTCCAACCTCATCAGGCATTATATCTATTAGAGCTGAGTATTTTGTGAATTTTATTTTAACAAAAGATCAAAATGTTCAACAATAAAGACATTTTCACAGATTTCTTTGCTCATATTTACCAAGGGCGCCAATATTATTGGAGGGTGCTGTATATATTCTCATGTCATTCATATGTCATATGTTAAAATGTGTTTATAGATTCAGGCTCACTTGCTCATTTATAATTTAAGTGCACACTCACAATGCTGTATTCAGCCTCTTGGATACAGAGGAACTGAATTCCTTCAGAGAATGTCATATTGACTTTTAATGAGGATAACATTCTTAACTCATGGTTGTGCAGTGTGTGTATAGTACCTTTTTATATGATTCAGAAATGGCATGTATGAGCAATGTTACTTATGGGATCAATATGACTTTGCTATATACAGCCCTAATTCCAACAAAGTTGGGACGCTGTGTAAAATGTAAATAAATATAAATAAAAAAAGAATGCAATGATTTACAAGTCTCATAAACCCATATGTAATTCACAATAGAACATAGAAATCATACCAAATGTTTAAACTGAGGAAATGTATCATTTTAAGAAATAAATAAGGTAATTATGAATTTGATGGCCGCAACACATCCAAAAAAGTTTGGGTCGGGCAACAAAAGGCTGGAAAAGTAAGTGTTAGTAGAAAAGAAACAGCTGGAGGAACATTTTACAACTTATTAGGTTAATTGGCAGCAGGTCAGTAATCTGATTGGGAATAAAAAGAGTATCTAAGAGAGGCAGAGTCTCTCAGAGTCTCATCCATATGGGCTGTAATCTGGATGGAAGCATATGTTGCACTAAAAACTGTATATACCTTTCAGCATGGATGGTACCTTTCCAGATGTGCAAGCTGCCCATTCCATGGGCAGTAATGCACCCCATCCCATCAAAGATGCAGGCTTTTGAACTGAGTGCTGATAAAAAGCCAGTCTGACCACAGAACAGTTTTCCACTTTGTCTCAGTCCATTTTAAATGAGCTTTGGCCCAGAGAAGACTGCGGCGTTTCTGGATCATGTTCACATATGGCTTCTTCACGGCACGGTGAACTGTGTTCACAGACAATGAGTTCTGGTGGTGTTTCTGAGCCCATGCAGTGATTTCCATTACAGAATCATGCCTGTTTTTAATGCAGTGCCACCTGAGGGCCTGAAGATCATGGGCATGCAGTATTGATTGCATAGAGATTCTTGGAATCTTTTGATGATATTATGTACTGTAGATGATGAGATATTCATAGTCTTCACAATTTTACCTTGAGGTACATTATTCTGAAATTGTTCCACAAATTGTAGACGCAGTTTTTCCCAGATTGGTGAATCTCTGTCCGTCTTTACTTCTGAAAGACTCTGCCTCTCTAACAACTCTTTTTATACCCAATCATGTTACTGATCTGTTCCCAATTAACCTGCAGCTGTTTCTTTTTAGTAACACTTAGTTTCCATCCTTTTGTTTCCCCATCCCAAATGTTTTGATGAGACGTGTCGTAGCCATCAAATTCAAAATTACTTTCTTTTTTTCTGTGAAATGGTCAATTTCCTCAGTTTAAACATTTGATATGTTTTCTATGTTCTATTGTGAATAACATGGGTTTATGAGATTTTGCAAATCATTGCATTCTGTTTTTGTTTACATTTATTCACACAGCGTCCCAACTTTTTTGGAATTGGGGTTGTATTGAAAAAACAGATAAGGAAACAATGACTAGGCTAACTATAGTAGTAACACGACATATTTGGAGCCTTTTTGCATGTTGCTTGCTCATCCATATACTTAAATAGTGATCATGTGCTAATTTTAAGAACTCTTAGACACACCACTGTAGCATCACTTTTTCTTGGACATTTATTCCTGCTGTGTGTCTAGATGTTTTTGTCTTAAGAGAGTAATGTGTATACAATTGATTCACAAGTTAAAAATTTTCTTTGAAGGAAAAAGTCTTTCTGAGAAGGTAATTTGGTGAATGCTGAATAACCCCTCACCTTTCTGCTTTTTAAACAAATTTCCAGCTCCAGCTGGCCAAACGAATGAGCCGCTCTGGCTGCCCGCAATGTGACGTGTCCTATTACTGTAGGCTGTTCTTGGCGCATTAGCTCATCATGCTCACCTGTCATTTCAGTTCTTTTTCTACATAACACAAAAGACTTCCTCTCAACAGTACAACAGAGGTCAAGTGCATTTGTTTTATGGTTTTTAACTAGAAAATGGCCAGTTTAGACAGCATAAACACTTGGATGTGTTCGAAAACACACCTGTAAGGCAGCCTTTGTTGAATATGTGGCTAAAAAGGGCTAAAGCAGGTACGTAGAACAAACAAACACAGTGGCAGAAGGCTCTCCATAAGTGGTGCATGGGTTTAAATGAGTTGACTATGTAGTGCCTGAAGTCATTACTGCTCTAGATTTTATATTTAGGTTTGTTTGGGGTTTTTTGGGTTTTTTTTTGCTAAACTTGTTTCTTTAAAAAGGGAGGCAACATATACTCAAATGCAAACAAAATGCATAAGGTAAACGATGGTGTACCACTTTTCACAGACTTTTTAAATATCCCCAAAACATTAGAATTTATTATCAGAGTATGTCCAGAGTTCTTCAAACAAAGCTAAAAACCTTTATCGTTTCTACAAAAAAAATTTTAAATCTCATCCTGCTATCTCACAGCATCGGCTGTTGGTGTGCTATCTGTTATTTACTTCATTGTATTGTGCCTTGTTGATGCAGTAGCCTTCAATTTTTATAAAGTTTTTATTCATTGTTGTTGTTAGTATTATTGGTAGTATTATTAGCAGTATTAGTATTATCCTAAGTCTTTCCTGGAAAGCCTACATGGTGAAGCACCATATCTCTTCAAGCTATGACTCGTACATTGTCATACATTCAGTATAGTAGTGCTAACAAATGTCCACGATTGGCTAGGATCACACTGAATAGACAGGCAGAGAGGGGCTAAGCTATCCTGCACACTCACTGTGAACAAGGCCGATCGTCTTCTTGTTGATTTCTAGTGGCAGCTGATTATGATGTGTCTTGGGAGCAGGGGACTTTTGAGAAATTTAAACGTGTAGTACTCTGTTAATAATAGTGAATAAAATGCTTTGTTACAGTAGATTTTACAATAGAGAACAGAGCAGCTGGAAAGTGACAAATGAAAAGTTGTTTTTTTTTATTCTATACATCAGCACATTGGATTTAAAACACTTATTGGTGATTTTAGCAGGAGTACTTACAGGTACAGGTGATTTCATAGGTATACATTTACTGAAAGCAGGCCGTCTGTTGTTATGTGCAATTTACCGACTCTTTTCTACCAGTGGAGAGGGGACCATGATAGAACCATTGCTGACCAAAAATCATTTAGGTGATTTAAAATTCTCAGCAGTGACGCTAATGGGGTCATGTTGGTCCCAGTGCTTTTTATAGCACTTCAGTGTCACTGCTGGGTTCAGACATTCTTAAAAAAAAATTTTTTTAAGGCAGCAATTACCACAAATGGCATAGTTTCTAGCTATATACCTAAAACATGGACCAACAAGGTTGTTGTGCCTAAAAAGTGGCCAGTAAGAATACATAATGTGTAAAAGAGTTGCTGACTGCAAATGTGATAAAAACTGGCCAACACTTCTTTTGTGGTTTTACTCAGACTTTATTTCAGCATGTAGGATGAAACCAATGTGTTATCCGCGTAGTCAAATTTGCTGGCTAGTGAAAAGGCTTTGTTGATATTTCAGCATTTTTACTGTATTTGACTGTGTTTGTGAGTAACTTTAAACAACTAAAGTTGTTGGGAAGAACACAGGGATTGTACTTAATAATAATAATAATAATTGGGCTAATAACCCAATTTCTGGGGGAGTGAAAGAGTTTCATAACATTTTCTCCTTATTTTATACCAAAATGGAGAAATTCAGGGGGTTTTCTGATTAACAAATGCTAATCAGTTACCGATGCTGGTCTTTAGAATGGAAAACTAGTTAAGTAATTTGTTTGCAAAATGTTCCCTGTGGAGATCCTGGCAGTCCTTAACCTTGGCTTGAAAGTAAACTGCTTTGAATGAGAATACCTTCCTGGTAGTGGAAAAGAAAATGCCAGTTCTGGCATGACTGCACAAATTTATAACTTCTGGTTTGAAATTCAAGTATCTCTACTATCTTGTGAAAATTAACATCTGCTAAGGTTTAAATGTCTTCATCAGATTAATATGGAAGGTACAATGTATGGAATGGAAGGTACAATGTAACTGACTGATGAGTTGTAAAAGGATGGTACGTTTTGGTGAGAGAGCTCTGATGTTGACTATGTATCTTATGCCACTCTTTAGATCTGGGGTGTCTCCAGGATGCCTTATGATGAGGTTTGATTTTGAAGAATACGTTTTAACAGTCTCTCAGCTTCTTTGTTTTTCATATTTTTCCAACACTATAGTATCCTAGGCACATCAGCTTCCACCCACTCATGACACTGAAGCCACCCAGAGTGCTTTGGCATACTGCATTTGCATGCTGAAAATGATGATGTCTTGTGAGTTGTAAACAGGTCCTTGACTGTTGAGGTTTATAGGATACTTGTGTTTCCATGTAAATGTGTGAGGGTGCTGTTTATGGACGTTCACATAGGTGTCTATCTTCATGTAATACGAACATGTCTACTACAAGGCAGAAAATGAAATCTAAATAAGTCTTGTGTTATACTTCAGAATGAATACTACTTCCTTCCGGGTTCTAAATCCCCCACTAAGCAAACAATAATACACTACGGGGCCACGTCATGCAGCCCAATATGAAGTTATTGGGTATTTTCCTATAACAGTCCCAATGGGTTTTATTTCTCTCACACCATAGCAATTTGTCAGTGCCCATTTTTATTTATCAAAGAACAGCATATCACATTTTTTATCTGTTTAGAGCTACATTACATATATGCTGTGGAATTCTGTGAGTTGGTTCTTGTCACCAATTATGTTATATTAGCACCTGCTTCTCGTTTTTGCTCTATCTTGAAGGCAATAAGACAAATATGCAGCTTGGCATTGGTACTGAGAAACTGCACAGCACTTGAAATAACTTTTTTTTTCTCTTCAAAAAGTGCTGTGGGGAAAATAGAAATCTTGCCTGATCTCTTATAAACCAAGAAAACATTTCTGAAGCTTTCTTTTTTTACTTATCTGTATTAAGCAGAACAAAGCATGTACTCAAGGACTTCACTTTAACTTGTGTTTAAATCCACAATCATAGCAATCACAGAATGATGGATGCTTTAGGAGTTTTTTTTAAATGGAGTTGCTGTGGTTTACATCATCTACACTGTGCATATTATTTACTGGGAATCCATTAGAAGAAAAAAGAAAGTAAAGTGTGCGATCCTGCAGGATTTAATTGGCTATTATTATGACAGCTATAGATGGTAGAAAGCCTCTCGTTTTATATTCACATATGCCACAATATTATGATCGTAGGTTCCTGTAAATACTTCCAGCATTCAGTGATTGCCTTGTGACCCAAATATGAAGTACAGGGGGGGAAAAATCTGATGGATGCTCGCTCATGCTGTTCATTTATAGCTGTCCTATGCCAAAAGTTTATCATAGAGGAGTCATTTGATAAGAGACACCATAAGAGACTAACAGCAATAACAAAGTTAAACTGATATTACTTTCAAAAAGGGGTGGGTACGTTCCCAGTGTCCCCGGTCTATGGAAGACGGAAAGTACTGGAGGTAATTAGGGAACATTCTTATTGTTTACACTTTCTCGTTTCAAATTTTATTTACACTTGGGATACACTGCAACTGCAAGGGTTACACTGCAACCCTTTAACAAATTTGCTGAAAAAGGGTCACAGTATTTCTGTGTGCACAGACGATTTTGGATACACCTACAAACCTCAACCACCAACACACTTTTAGCTTTTGTGAGGACAGCACATTAGTACGTCAGTACGTCAATGTACACCACTAACCCATAAACCCCCTTTCTATAGAACTGTACTTCTGAGCAGGACACAAGTCTGTGGTCACATATATCTGAGGTCTGGATAACGATATGTGCTACACTACATATGTAGCACTTAACCAGTTATTCAGCTGAGTTTTTGTACATGACAATGCAACTGCATTTATATCATCATCAGAAAATAATAGTGTAGACTATTTATTGGCCAAACATTAGACATAATTGTGTAAAGCAAGTGTGACACGCTCAGGAACAGATGTCGCTATATTACTTTCTCATTTCTATAGTTTTGTGTTGTTGGGTTGTTGTTGTTGTTGTTGTTGTTTTTGCCACTTCACCCATGCTGTGTTCATGACAGCCATGTATTTACATGTTAGCTAGAAAGTTGCTATTATTTGTTGTTAGGTTGCCTTCTGAAGTTGTGGTTTACATTCATTTATGGATTGCAAAATTTAGCACCAAAATATTTCAAATGTGCTAAAAGAATTGAATGTCTATGTAAGTGAATGAAGAAGTGTCGGACTTGGAAACAGTCTAGATCTAATTGGAAAAGTTTACAGATATTGATCAGTATCATTAGGCACCTATAGCACATATTGTAACATTTTATTTGTCTTATAACTGATATTAGAACAGCATGAGTCTTTTATCTGTAAACTTAACCGGTTTACCATCTAATGCCCTTGCTTTTAATAAAGCACACATTTAGTACCAGGCCCTTTTAAATAAAGTGATGGGCTTTTTATCTGAAACTTTCCTGATTTACTTGTCAATCTGTACCTTTTTTCATGTCTGTGGCACTGTTGATTAAACTGTAATAAATCATAAGATAGGATGGCAGTGTAAAAGCAAAACAAATGTAAAATATATATATAGGCAATATATATATACATGTTATTTTGCAGCCCTCATGTCATGGCTTACCCAACCAAGTGAACAATACAGTACAGGGAAATACAAAATAGCCAAATTTGCTGAGAGAACTGATAAACTGATGTGTTGATGAGTCAGCACTGGCAGAAATGGCAGACATATCTTGCTGTGAAAGCAGGGTTACAGCTCTAGGGAAGAAACAAAACAATGTGCAATTAAAAAAATTTTTTGGAGAAAGCATCTGGTGGGCAAACTTTACAGAGGGCTGTAAGTTGTATTAGATAGTCAGTGGCATAATAAAATACCACCCATGCAGCACCAAATGTTACCCTCGATTTATAAATAGAATGCAATGAACATCTAATGCTAGTACCTCCCAGGAAACAAACCAAGGGAGAACTAAGTGATGACAGTTTAATTTGACAGAAGACACCTACAGCAGTGAATTATGGGAGAGGTTATGATATTATATGGCCTGCAGAATTATTTTGTCCTTATCTAAGACAGATGGGCAGTTTGTGTCACGCCAAAGATACAGAAAACATCTAAAAGAGAAAACACGAACAATACATTGAGCATTCTAAATGGTCCTCTTTTGTACCTCTTTTAAAACCCTTACTCCTTACTTCTTCTATCTAGAACCCAACAATAAAGGGTTTCCCTTTCTCAAAAAAACGTTCAATATTAGAAACGTTACAGAGCGTTACAAGCTCAATCTCCAAATGGCTCAAGAAGAAAATGTCAAAGTTCTTGCCCAGCAAAATAGTCAATCTTTCTGCAAGTTAGTAGGAAATGTCAATATACATTGTATTAGCTATAAGATGATATTTATCTCAAATGCTGTGTTGGTCATGAAACCTGTGTGAAGATTATGAATCATGCTTTTTGTGCTTACTTCTTTTGGGAATTAAATAATATCATTTTTGCACCAGATGGCTGTTTATGAAATCCGGTGATCTCTGTAGCGTGAGAATGAGCATCTGTAGGAGCCTGCATCTGAGCGAGTGAGCATAAAGCCACTGCAGTCCTGCAGGTAGTTTTATTAGAGTCACAGTGCACTAAGCTTTGACAAAACCCCTTTATTTCCTGCTGTTTGTGCAACTGTGTGATAATGAGATAAAGCTATATGCAGCAATTTCGGGGTCCAAGCGATGAAGCAGACCCTTTTTTTTGTTTGTTTTTTTGTTTGTTTTTTCAGCAATTCACATGTTTAGATGTGTTTACCAGTTTCTGCCAACTGCATTGTGTATGTGAGCTTATTGTCATGATCAAAACGTTCCTGGTGATGTGCCTAAAATACCTGGTGTATATATAGAGGTATAATATTTTTTTTAAATACCTCTAGTCTGCCTAAGTGTCTGTGCTGTTGACATGGTTATTGCTTCATTGTTTTAAACTAAGTAAAAGAAATTGACACAGTATCACGAATGCTTCCATGTAATGCAATCAGCAAAATAATGCACAAATTCTTTAGTGGACATCAACTCAAGACACAAAAGCATTGCACAGATCCAGCCAACTTAAATCCAGCTTCTGGTTACATGGCCTTTAGGGATAAAATGGCATGAAATATGTTGGGTACAGAGCAGGACTGATATACCAAGTATCAAAACACACATAAGATGAACAAGATATGGACTCACTTCCTATTAAGGACATTGTTTCTTTTATGCCTCCTGGGAATATGATGTGAAATTGTGTAGTTGAAGACCAAACAACAACATTTAAAATCTTTAATTGGCAGGTTTGGATGAGTCTGTGCCCACTGTAGCCTCAGATTCCTGTTCTTGGCTGACCGCAGTGGAACCCAGTGTGATGCAGTTGGAGAGCATCCTTAAGGTTTCACATAAGAGTGGTTATTCGACTTACTAAAACTTTACCATCAGCTGGAACCAGTCTGACCATTCTGCTCTGACCTCTCTCATCAACAAGTTTTTTTCCGCCCACAGAGCTGGATTTATTCTTTTTTTTCTTGAGATTGTTGTGCATGGAAATCTCAGGAGATCAGAATTTTCTGAAACACTCCAACCAGTTGGCACCAACAACTATGATATAGTCAAAATCACGGCGAGCACATTTTCCCTTCATTCTAATGTTTAAAGCGCACATATTATGGTTTTGAAATGTGCCTAATTTTGTTTTAAAGGTCTCCTACAATAGATTTACATGCATCCAAGGTCAAAAAACACTTTAATGTGCTCATAATTTAAACTGCAGCTTTACTTACAACCTCGTGTTACAAACCACTCGTTAAATGGTCCATTCTAAAGTATTCACTCTAAACTCCTTCTTTCAGAGAGCATATTCTGCTCTGATTGGTCAGTTGTCCCAGTCTGTTGTGATTGGTCTACCGCTGTCAACGTTTCGAAGAGGAAACGCCCACTACCATAACGAGTTTCAGCTCGGTCTGTTTGCGAGCAGCCGAAGACCAGAGGCTCGTTTCATCTGTTCAGAATCAGTTCCTTCTTCTAGGAGTCAATAAACACGTTTGTTGTGCACTTTGATTTTTTAAACTTTGCAGACTTTTTACATTCACAAAGAGCTTTATAACACAATACATGAAAGGTATTATCAAAAAAAGCATAATAGGTGCACTTTAATGTGAACATTAACAGAAGCTCTATTTTTCTTTGCCCAAAATAGTTTTGTAACCCACTAACTAACTCGCCCCTATCACACAACAACTTCCATATGGGGAAGGTGGGGCAAGCATGTGGCTCCTCCAAGACATCTTTGCTGCTCTGCTACTCATGCAGCATCACAGGGTGGTGTATCTGCCCTTTTCTGCATACACAAGCTTACATACATCTATGATTGGCTTGTGTCGCCCTGATTGATAGAGAGAGAGAGAGAGAGTATGCCATCCCTCCCATCCAGACACCGCGGCTAGTTTTGCTCTCTTGACTCCCAGCCAGATGGCTGTGGCATCGTCAGAATGTGAACTTGCAATTTCCCAACAACACTTTTTTCTGTTGCACCTCTCAAAGAAGCTCTTGACCTTGATTGGATAGTTGCATGAATGAGTAGGTGTATAGCTGTACCTAATAAAGTGAGCAGTGATTGTATTTCTGAGATAAAACTATTCCAATTCAGAATTTTCTCACACTGCTAAACTATTTTTATTTTTTTTTCAGCATGGAGTTGCTCAATGCAAAAGGTGCTTTTCACACTTCTCTGCTACGTGCTAATCTGTAACAGTTTACTCATCCACCTACCACATTGCAGTGTTAACAGTGAGGCATACGTGCTAAAATGTCCTATATATGATATAATGCTAATGTCCCAAATACCAAGTGCAAATAGATTTTCTGTCTCTCACAAGGCAGGTCTTATACACATACAGAATAAAGTGTAGCCATGATTCTGTGAACAGAGAAGTCAAGCCATGTCTAGTCTTCTCATGTTGCAGAGGAAACACTGGTGACATTTAAACTTGACAAAGAGAAATGGGAGAGACGGTGTGTGCCTCACAGTGTGTGTTTCTGTCCATGGCAACATGGCAAGGTCACTGACATATTCTCTCTCTCTCTCTCTCTCTCTCTCTCTCTCTCTCTCTCTCTCTCTCTCTCTCTCTCTCTCTCTCTCTGGCTCATAGATAAACTGTTTGGAAAGAGGCTGCTGCAGGCTGGGAGATACATCATGTCCCATAAATCCTGGATGAAGACGGTGCCCACAGAGAACTGTGACGTACTCATGACTTTTGCAGGTCCTCCTCATCTTCTTGTTTCTTGCGCTCTCTCTCTCTCTCTTTCTTCTCACTGATTCATTGAATCTACATTATCAGGTGTATCATAATAAATAGTAATCCTGGGTTTTATATTTATTTATTTTTATATATATATATCATTCTGCAGACACCACAGATGACCACACATTACTGTGGCTGCTGAATCATATACGCCTTGGCATCCCAGAACTTATCATCCAGATACGACACCACAAACACACAAGAGTCTATGCGTTCTTCGTCACAGCAACATATGAAAAGTAAGGCTGGTTTCACTTACGTGTGTGTGTGTTGTTAAACAAATGTTTAATGGCATTCATCCCTACAAGAACCCTACAAGCAGTGCAGAGGTATGCACTCTGGCGACTCGGGTGTATTCTGGCAACTCGGTTTTCGTGACAGCGGTGACTTATGATTGACAGTTGGGTGTCTCAGAGAAACTAATTATTTTCTTATTTGAACTACAGCTCCAATTCCGAAAAAGTTGGGACAGTATGGGAAACAGTAATAAAAACAAAGAGGAGTGATTTGTAAATGTATTTTGACTGGTATTTAAACAAAAAACGTATAAAGACAAGGTATTTGATGTTTTATCTAATCAACAGCATAGATTTTTGAAGATAAATGTTTATTTTGAAATGATGCATGCAGCACGTTCCAAAAAAGTTGAGAAGTGGGCAATTTAGGACTAATAAGTTGAAATAAGAAGGTGATGTGAAACAGGTGAGTAGATCGTCTAATCATAGGATATTAGGAGCCTCCTAAAAAGGCCTAGTCCTTCATGAGTAAGGATGGGTCGAGGCTCGCCAATCTGCCATCATATGCATTTGTGAATAATCCAACACTTTAAGAACAACATTCCCCAAAGACAAGTTGTTAGGATTTTGGGCATTTCACCCTCTATACAGTCACAATATAATTAAAAGATTCAAGGAATCTGGTCAGGTCTCAGTGTGTAAAGGGCAAGACTGAAAACCACTTCTGAATGTGCGTGATCTCCGATCCCTTAGACGTCACTGTCTTAAAAACCATCATGAGTCTGTAATGGACATCCTGACATGGGCTCGGGAATACTTTGGTAAATCTTTGTCAGTCAACAATCGCCGCTACATCCACAGATGCAAGTTAAGGCTTTACTACGCAATGCAGAAGCCACACATCAACACTGTCCAGAAGCGCCGCCAACTTCTAT
This sequence comes from Ameiurus melas, assembly GCA_012411365.1. NCBI lineage: Eukaryota > Metazoa > Chordata > Actinopteri > Siluriformes > Ictaluridae > Ameiurus > Ameiurus melas. The sequence goes on along the minus strand of CM022762.1, from coordinate 22,337,616 downwards.
GGGCTCGGTTTCATCTGAGATGGACAGTAGCACAGTGGAATCGTGTTTTGCAGTTCGACAAGACAACATTTCAAATAGTTTTTGGACAAAACAGCCATCGTGTTCTCCAGGCCAAAGAGGAAAGGGACCGTCTAAGCTGTTATCAGCGTTAGGTCCAAAATCCAGCGTCTGTCAAGGAATGGGGTGTGTCAGTGCCCATGGTATGAGGGCACCATTAATGCAGAAAGATATGTACACATTTTGGACCAGCATGTGCTGCCATCCAGAGCAGGACAACGCCAAACCACATTCTGTCCGGATTACAAGTGCACGGTTGCGTAAGCAGAGAGTGCAGGTGCTAGCATGGCCTGCCTGCAGTCCTGACCTGTCTCCGATTAAGAATGTCAGTTGCGCAGCTGAAGAAATGCATGATGGATAAATGGAGGAAAATTCCGCTTGCTAAATTTAACCAATTGGTGTCTTCACTCAGCACCCAAACACTTAATAAGTGTTATTAACAGAAAAGGTGATGTTACACAGCAGTAAACAGTCGACTGTCCCAACTTGTTTGGTGTGTGTTGCAGTCATCCGATTTGAAGTGAGTGTATATTTTCAAAAATAAATCGCATTCACAAAGTCAAACATCAAATAATGTGTTAATAATGTGTTTTCAATATAGTACAGGGTGAACTGAATTTTCAGTCTTTTATTTATTTTTTTGCATTTTCCAAAATGTCCCAATTAGGGTTTCACATCACTATGTCTACACACTGTTCTATCCAGTTATATACATTTTCTGAACAGTGTGCTTAATAACGGCATGGTATATAGTTTTAAACATTGTGGAGCAAGGCTACATCTTTATCAGGGAAGATGTGTGTTGACCATTTCAGACTGGTGCTCATGTGGAATAAATGAATGAATGAATCTTTTTTTTTATTTTCTTTTTAATAAAAAATCTATAACAATTCCTTTACACTATTATATCTTTCTTCATCTGTCCTTAAGTGTGGCTTTGACGATTGGCAGGTTCTATCATTGCCACTACAGTATGTTACTCTCACATATCAGAATCACACTGAGCTACAAAGTCAGGTGTCATTATGTTCATGAAGTCAGCCCAACCTTATGTCAACAAAAATCTGTCACTTGAGTTATAGCAGGTCAACAGCAAAACTGACGAAAGCGGTGATTATGACTGCTAGGGCCATTAAAGAGACAGCTGACACTCTTAGTCAAAGTAACTTACAAAAAGTGCAAACAGTTTAAGGTGCACTGATTCAAAGCATATTGCGAAGTTGCAAGGATTCATAATCTGAAAGACAAAACAAGTCAAGTCATGCACAGTGCCCTCCACTAATATTGGCAGCCTTGGTAACTATGAGCAATAAAATAGTTTTTGTTTAAACTGTTTAAAAAATTTCACAAAAATACCCTGCTCTCGTGGATATCAAACAATTGCAAACACAACACGGGTTTGTAAAAAACTAAAATTTTTACGTAAAGGTGCGCAAAAATTATTGGCACCCCTATGAATTCTTATTAGAAAAATGTATTTGAAGTATATTCCCACTGATATATTAAAAAATAAATAAATAAATAAATTGTACACCTGGGTGACTAGGAACAAGAAATTGTTCTACCATGACTTCCTGTTTCAAAGGGGTATAAATATGAGGAAACGCAGGCCAAATTCCCAGGGTGATTCTCATTTCTTATTTGTGCATCCTCATTTCCTTTCCTTGCATCTTAGCTCCACCCCCATTTGGGATGTGAGAGAAGGATGCAAGGATGAGATGTGAGGAGAGAAGAATTGAAGCAAGTCAAATGGAAATATCCTCGCTCTTTCAAGCATCACGTCAATTAATGATGACCGTGCTCAGCTGGATGACCTCACTGCGCTGGCTGGATCTGCCGTTATGCTTATGTTTTTGATGTGCTGTTATGTTGTTGAAGCTTGTTTAATAGCAACATTCTTAATAAAGCAAAATGCACTGATAGTATGTCAAATGTCTGGGTTATTCAACAATGAATTAATGAACAATATATAAATTAGTGCACCTTTTGTGCAGCTTTGCCTATCCAAACATGCAAGGATTAGTTAAATATAATACTCATTCTGAGCATATTATTTAATTATATTTCACACAAAATTCATCAAAGGACTTTTGTTTGAACTTGTGGCAGATATAAAGAAGGAGGGGAACTTATACGTGCCAAGTTTTTGACAAGAAACAATTCCGCACCTATGTATCCTCGCTCCTAGCTCGTCTGGAAGCTTCCTCAATCTTCGTTCTTCGCAGTGCAATTAGAGAATTGATATGTCCTTCAAGATGGTTGACTTAGATCAATTTCTGGGAAGGAAACGAGGAAGCATCAATTTGATTGTTATTCATTCATTACAATGGGTAAGACCAAGGAATGTATCTGTGATGTGCTGCAAATTGTTGTTGAGCTTCACAAAACGTGAAGCGTCTATAAGAAAATACCACAAGCATTGAAAATGCCCATTTCCACCATCAGGGCAATAATTAAGAAGTTCCATTCAACTGGAAATGTTATGAATCAACCTGGAATTGGATGTGTGTATATATTGTCTCAATGCACTGTGAAGAGAATGGTTCAAGTGGCCAAAAATCTCCAAGGATCACAGCTGGAGAATTGCAGAATTTAGTTGTGTCTTGGGGTCAGAAATTAAAGCTACAGATTTAACTACAACCTACAGAATTAAACAGAAATCCAAAACTACAATCCGAAGTCACCTACATCACCACAAGTTGTTTGGAAGGGTTTCAAGAAAAAAGCCTCTACTCCCATCCAAAAACAAACTCGAGCGTCTTCAGTTTGCCAGACAATACTGGAACGTCAAATGGGATCGGGTTCTATGGTCAGATGAAACCAAAATAGAGCTTTTTGGCAATAAACACCAGAGGTGGTTTTGGCACACAGAGAGGTTGCCATATGGAAAAGTACCTCATGCCCACGGTTAAATATGGTGCTGGCTCTTTAATGTTTTGGGGCTGTTTTTCAGCCAGAGGACCTGGACATTTTGTTAGGATACATGGCATCATGGACTATCAAATATCAACAAATATTAAATGAAAACCTGACTGCCTCTGCCAGAAAGCTTAAAATGGGCCGTGGTTGGATCTTCCAGCAGGACAAATATCCAAAACATACATCAAAATCAACACAAAAATGGTTTACTGATCACAAAATCAAGGTCTTGCCATGGCCATCCCAGTCTCCTGACTTGAAGCCCATAGAAAACCTGTGGGGTGAACTGAAGAGAAGAGTTGACTAAAGAGGAGCTTTTAAAGAATTGACTAACAGGGTGCCAATAATTGTTACACACCTATATTTAACAAATATTTTTTTGGATAAATGTTGCTATGTTGCTGTTTGCAATTGAGAGCAGAGTATTTCTGTTAATCCTTTTAACAAAAGATCAAGATGTTAAACAATAAAGAAATTTTTCACATCCTCCTTTGCTCATGTTTAAAAAGGGTGCCAATAATAGTGGAGGGCACTGTAGATCTTTATTGTTGAACCCACCTGGACAAGAGACAAATGCTGGTTTGTAAAATTGCTAGAGTTATAACTAATCCCCTCATTTGGATGTAAAAAAAAAAAAGTCTAAACACCCTTTCTAAAATTGAAGGTAATTGTAAAAATAAAAAATTAAAGCAAGATAAATCTATTTCCAACTTTAATGTGACCTAGCAGCCAACAAAATTTAAGTGAATACCACAGCACTCTTTTTGGGCAAGAGTCTACCATCTTAGCACATCTTGATTTGGTCACTTTATTCCACAATCCAGATCTATCAAATTCCTCAGGTTTTTGATAGAATTTAGATCTGGGCTCTGACTGGATGGGCTGTTCCAAATCGTTGATCTTCTTCTTCTACAGCCATTCTTTTGTTGATTTAGATTTGTAATTATTGTGCTGGAAAGGTGAACTTGTTATTCATCTTCATCTATCTAACAGAGGCCAACAGGTTTTTTGCCAAAGTAGATTGGCATTTGGAGCTATCGATGATTCGATAGATGATTCACTAGAGCCCCAATCCCAGCTGAAGAAAAGCAGCCCCATGACATGCTGCTGCCACCATCATGCTTCACCATGTATGTAGTACGGTGATCTATAGGTGTTAAGCTGTCTTGTTTTTGCACCAAAATTGTTGTTTAGAATTCAGAAAAATTTCTGGGGTCATTTAGGAGAAAAGGTTTCCATCTAATTACACTACCCCATAGCCCAGACATGTGAAGAATACAAGAGATCATTGTCACATGTAGGGAGTGACCAGAACCATTGATCTCTTGGCAGCCTTCCTGAAGTTTTCTTCTTGTCCTTTCATCAATTTGGGGGATATGTCCCATTCTTGGTAATGTCACCGTTTTCTCCACTTGTTGATGATGGCCTTCAGAGTGTTCCAGCTAATGTTTTTGGATATTCTTTTGTACCCCTTCCCCAATGGATACCTTTTCACAGTGAGATCCCGTACATGCTTTGGGTCTGTACATTTTTCATATCCACAGTATATATAAGTCAGTTAAGCAGCCAAACCATCTGGAAGCCATTTTTTACCATTTTCTGTAACCCATACTGGAATTGAAGGAGATATGAAGTCTACAAAGCCAGTCTGTGTGATAATAGAAGTTGTGGCAGTCATATATTATTTCCGTGCAGTGCCGACGGCAAGAGGATGGCTTAGCAGATTGATGATGCTTTGGTACAGAATAAATTCTTCACAGAACATCAGGCGTGCTGCAGTGCCTTACCAAATAAAGCTGCACATTGAAACAGATGCACTTTATGTTTATCTCAAAGCACGATCTTTATCTAGTGTTTAGCTAAGATTATATAGGGATGGATTGTGTCTCCATTGGGAAACTCATAGTATTTTAAATTTGGTGCCCTCTACACTTATTTTGTGCCATTAACGAGAAGTGTGTATGTCATCATTTTCTTTATTATATCAGTTAAATCCAGGTTGCTCAAAAAGAACAGTATTTCTTGATGATCAGGTCTAAGTGTTATCTGTGCACTGCTAAATACATGTGTTTTGTTTAGTCTGTTGCGAGGCGCAGAGGAGATGGGTCTGCGGAAAGCAGTGAAGCCAGAGTTTGGAGGTGGATCTCGCAGCTTCTCTTGTGAGGAGGACTACATTTATGAGAACATTGAGAGTGAATTGTGCTTCTTCACATCACAGGTGGTTTACACCAACCAAATCCTCCTAGTGTTCTCTGTGTACTCTTCTGTTGTATGCTTTTAAAATACCCTTAACATAAGTAATAGGAGGCATTATTGAATATCAAATTATTGTTCTAGCTGGCTAGTGTTATCGTAATCATAATCCTAACCATCAGCTCAAAAGGATGTACCACTACAGGATACTCTATAAACGATTTCTGTCTCTGGACCTTCACAGGAACGCCAGAACATAATCAAATACTGGCTGGATAATCTCAGAGCCAAACCAGGGGAGGTCCTTCACAACATCCACTTTCTTGAAGGGCAGCCCATAAGTAAGTGTCTACTCTGTGCTTTGATGTGTTTGTGTTGCCTCAGATAGATCCACAGTAACTGAAATACACAGTCTTATATATGCATGTTATTTCTCCTGTTATTTCTCATCAATGAAAGAAGGAACTAATGCCATTGTACTGTAGTCTAAATAGCTGCACACTGTTCCTGAGGTGTGTGTGTGTGATATGTGTAACTCCAAACTGTGTGTTTATTACAGTCCCAGAGCTAAAAGCACGAGGTGTGATCCAACAAGTCTTCCCCCTCCATGAGCAGAGAATTCTGGGCCAGCTAATGAAATCGTGGGTGCAAGCTGTGTGTGAGAAGCAGCCCCTAGGTTTGTCATTTTTTACTACATGTCTAGTAATATTCACACACACACACACACACATCTAAGCTGGTGATGATGGTGTAGTGCCCATTCTAACTATTATTCTCATACATATTCTCTGTTTTTATTTCTATCTCTACCTCTGTTAGATGATATATGTGATTATTTTGGAGTGAAGATTGCCATGTACTTTGCCTGGCTGGGTTTTTACACAACCTCTATGCTGTATCCTGCTGTGATAGGATTTGTACTGTGGATGCTGACTGAAACTGATCAGGTAACAATTCAGAAGGATTCCAAACCAAATCCACCGTTTCAGTAATAAATATGATGCAATCATAAATAATGGCCTGACCAAACCGGTACTGTTTTTCAACATGGACTCTCTATTGAAACCACATCTGCTTTTTAGTGCAAGTGCTACTGGTATGTACTTATATACACTTACCATCCACTTTATTAAAAACACCTGCACATTCATGCAATTATCCAGCCATTCAGTCATGTGGCTGCAGCACAATCATGCAGATAGAGGTCAAGAGATTCAGATAGCGTTCACATCAGACATCAGAATGGGGGAAAGATGTGATCTTGGTGACTTCGACTGCAGCATGGTTGTTGGTTCCAGATGGGCTGGTTTGACTATTTTTGAAACTGCAGATCTCCTGGGTTTTTCATGCTCTAGAGTTTACGCAGAGTAGTGCAAAAAAAAACCAACAACAACAAAACATCTAGTGAGCAGCAGTTCTGCAGGCAGAAATGCCTTATTGTTGAAAACTGTGCAATTGAAGCTCTGGCATGATTCGAATTGCGCTGCTGCCGCAGGATGAGCTGACTAGATAATTGCATGAAAGTGGTGCGCACGTGTTCCTAATAAAGTGGACGATGAGTGTACATCTTGTCTCCTTCTATTTCTTCCATTCCTGTTCGCCTAATTGATGATGCCGTCACTATTTCTCACACAGACCAGCAGAGATATATGCTGTGTAGTATTTGCCCTCTTTAACGTGGTGTGGGCCACGCTGTTCCTGGAGAGGTGGAAACGAAGAGGAGCAGAACTGGCTTACAAATGGGGCACATTGGACACACCAGCTGAATCACTCGAAGAGCCTCGGCCACAGTTTAGGGTAATTCGGCAGTTTAATATGGCATTAAAATTACATTTTAAAACATCATGGCATGACTATGATTTTGGTATATCAGAAAAATTGTATTAGTCTTGAAATAGCTCTTCAGTTCCATCTGAAGTGGCAGTATTGAACTATTTGATAGGAAACCATTTTGTTTACCAATTTGTTTATAAAGTATAGGGTGACTTCATGAGGATTCCTCTTTGCCTTAGTTTTACATGTGGAAGGTATGCTCGTTGTTAAATAGCTTGTCTGTTTCTTTTGCTTCTTCTGTTATAACTGAGTTTAATGGCATCAATTGTCTCATTATCTTTATCAGCATAGCATAAAGATATCCTTATTTGAAAACTCCTTATCACAGTGTGTTGTCTGACCCCCTACACCCCTAATTATGACCCTTTTTCTAGGACAGAGTAAAATTATGTAGGTATAGATGCAGTTTAAGCCACTCCTTAATACGTCTCTCTGTCCCATTCCTGGATCTATCTTTTTCTCACCCAGGGCGTGAAGCGGTGCAGTCCAGTGACGGGCTGTGAGGAGTTTTATTACCCACCGTGGAGGAGGAGGGTGTTCCGATGGTTGGTTAGCCTTCCTGTCTGTATTTTCTGCCTTTGCTTTGTCTTCCTGGCCATGCTCATCTGCTTTGAGCTTCAGGTTAGTGCTATCACAATTTTTGCTTCTTATATAATTCTCGTGCTCATAAAGGTTACTCAAATTCAATCATCGATAGATAGGGTGTTGTGCAGATATGCAGCGTTTTATTTCATAAATGGCATATTGTAATGGTATGCTGTCTGGTTAAACTGTGTATAGGGAAAAGACATTGAATAAAGTGATACAAATGTGAAGACTTCTGAATAGACTTGCGTTTCCGGTTGGCAGGAATTTGTGATGGGGATTAAAGAGCTGCCACGGGTGGTGAGGTTTATCCCTGAAATCATACTGGCCATCACTGTGACTGCATGTGACGAGGTGTACAGAAAGATAGCCTATTGGCTTAATGACATGGGTGAGTCTTCAGTGCTTTTAAAATGAGAAAAATTATTTATTCTCTACAGTGATTATTATTATTATTATTATTATTATTATTATTATTATTATTATTATTATTATTATTGTTATTATTATTATTATTATTGTTGTTGTTGTTGTTGTTGTTATTACATGTTGTTATTTATGTTGCTTGCTTACATGAAAATAGCAGTTATAACAGATTATACCAGAGTGCCGTTGATCTAATCATTTCTATAGAAAAAACACATTGATAGGGACACGTTTAGTGGATGCTGCACATGAAGAGATAAAAAAAAAACTTGTGTAATCGTTTATATGGTGTTGATGTGGTTAATAAGTGTTCTGTGAGAAGACGTTTGTTTAACATTTTTCGGAAGGAGTCTACAGTATCCATGCTTTGTAACAGTCAGAGGTAAAGCTGTAAGTTAAGGTTTCTAACATGGGAATGTTCCTAGTCTACAAGGCTGGTGAGGAAACAACTGTTTATAGACTTATAACATAAGTGATAAGATAAAAGCTTACACTTATAACATAAGTGATAAGATAAAAGCTTGTTTCATGGATGCTCCACAACATGAAATTAAACTGATTAAACAAACAAAAAAATACTGTTATTCTTTAATTAATTTTAAAAAACTTTAATCATTGACAAATTGCTGTGGTGTAAGAGGAATAAACCAACATGTACATGCTGTTATAGGAAATTAATCAACTATCGGCATTGCTCTACCCTGTCATTGATTACTGTCCTATAGCGGGATGTCGTGTTTGATTGCTTATGTAATAAACAGAACTTCAGGTAGTGAAGCATATATATATATATATATATGGCCTTTTTCTTATTTGTACAGTACGTTTCATTATACAAATTAACATTATAAGAGTTCATTTCACTCTGGAGTCTTTGCTGTGTGTCTGTTTGTGTTGGACATTTCGAATGTAAATGATTGTCTATATTTACAACAGAGAACTACAGACTCCAGAGTGCCTATGAAAAAAATCTCATCATCAAAATGGTTCTTGTAAGTAGTCTCTTTTATGTAATGTGGAACAAAAGCCTATTATAATGATGTTAAGATATATTAAGAGATGTCATGTGTTTAAAGAGGCAGATATAATGTTTGTTACTGTAATATAATATACTGTATAAATATATATACACTCACTGTCCACTTTATTAAGAACACGTTTACATCTGCACATTCATGCAGTTAACTAATCAGCCAATCATGTGGCAGAAGTAAAATGCACAAAAATCAGTTCACGTCAAACATCAGAATGAAGAAAAAGTGTGATGTCTGTGACTTTGATCGTGGCATGGTTGTTGATATCGTGGTAAGGGCTGGTTTGAGTGTGTCAGAAACTGCTGATCTCTCGAGATTGTCACACACAACAGTCTCTAGAATGTACACAGAAACAAAAACATCCAGTTCTGTGGGTGGAAACGCCTTGTTGATAAGACAGGGAAGGGGAAAATGGGCAGATTGGTTCAAGCTGCCAGGAAGGATATAGTAACTCAAGTAACTTGGGCTACAACAGCAGAAGACCACATTGGGTTCCACACTTGAAGACTGAAAAAAGACCAGGTTTTTTTTCCATTCTTCAGCTGTCCAAGTTTGAGTGAGCCTGTGGTCATGATAACCTTAGATTCCTGAGTGGAACCTGATATGGACTTCTGCTGTTGTAGCTCATCCACCTCAACGGTTGATGTGTTGTGTGTTCTGAGATCCACGGTTGTAAAGACTGCTTATTTGAGTTACTCTAGACTTCCAGTCATCTCAAACCAGTCTGGTCATTCTCCTCTGATCTCTCTCATCAACAAGGTGTTTCAGCCTGCAGAACAGAAACAGAAACAGAAAGGTTGTTTTTTGGGTGTTTTTTTTTTTTGTTGTTTTTTGCACCATTCTGTGTAAACTCTAGAGACTGTTGTGTGTGAAAATCCCAGATCATCAATAGTTTCTGAAATACTCAAACCGGACCATCTGGCACCAACAACCATGCCGCGGTTAAAGTGACAGAGACCACATGTTTGATGTGAACATTAACTGAAGCTCTTGACCTGTATCTGCATGATTTATTATTATTTATTTTTTTTGCATTGCTGCCACATGATTGGCTCATTCGATAACTGCAGGTTCCTAGTAAAGTGGATAGTGAGTATATTATGCTACTGTGATGCCAAAGATGTGAGTAGTGGTATCTCAGAAGTTAAGGCTCTATTGATCAGGAGATAAAGAGGTCAAATCCCAGCTACTGTTGTAGGCTTTATCCCTGCTCTAGGGCACCAGATTCCTTGCATGCTAAGATGAAATGTATTGTATCTGTTTCTATACTATATGTATGGTAGATAAAATGGAAATTAAGAAATTTTACAGTTCTTACCTTGTATCTTAGGCACAGCACAGTTACAGAAATGTTCATGGTCATTGAGCTTCATGAGTTCTTGCCATTTTAGGATTTGAGTAATACATATAAAATGTAATTGACCATATGTAGTGTACACATGCTCATAGATATAAAATCTAACAAAAGTGACCACATTCTGTTATATTTACAGTATTTTTTTAACCTCTGTCTTGCAGTTTCAGTTTGTAAATTCATATCTCAGCCTTTTCTACATTGGATTCTACCTCAAAGACATGGAGCGTCTAAAGGAGGTAAGAGAAAGCAGTAATTCAGTTCCCAGGCAAATAGAAAAGATTGCTGAAAAGATGCTATACCAGTTGTATGAATAGATGGATGGATGTGTATTTTTGACTGCTTACAGCATTTGTATTGGTATTGCTCTGGGTGATATGCGTCTCTCGTTGGGAAATCTTCCATCAAGTATCTTCCCGCAGCTTTCCGTCTCGGTACATCTGCCTCGCTCTCTATGTTGCCATCTGTCTTTTGATTCCTCTAAACTATTTGCTGGAGTTCTTCCTCTTCTGGTGCTGTAACTCAGGAACAGTACGACATGTCTCCTAGTATTAGTGTATGGCAGTGGGTTGATTTTTGCTTCACATGTCCACATTAAAAATAAAAAGTCTGGACTTACGTAATGATGAGTTGAGCTATCATCATTTGTCCTATGGACAATTGCTTGTCACACATTGCTTGAGTTACAGAATGTGGAGTATGCATGTGGGGTAATGATTATAATTCAGCATATACAATGGCTCTATACTTTTAAAGGGGGTATGTCTGTATAAGGTTAGATAAAAAATAGTCTGACAAACACTTTCATTCTTGATATAATGTATAGTCATTTGAGCCATGTGAAAAACAATACAGGTGTTTTAACCCTCCTCTGCTTTCCCAGCTAGGCCCACACCTCAGACTGCAAGATGTAATATGATGACTCATTCAATAGTTTTCTCCCCCCTTATAATTCACTCTTGGGTTTTCCCAAAGCAAACAAGCAACTGGTTAAAAACAGTCGTATGCGACCCCTCGTTTTGACGCTTCTTTTACAGGAGCACATATTTTGCAATATCTCTATAAGATGAAGCACAAGTTGGGCATTCTCACAGGACGCTTGTGACACTTCACAGCCAAGAAAAATGTCATTGTATTTCGTGGCAGTATTTGATCATCTATTTTATCTTTTTTTATGTTTATGTGTTATGCTTGACCTGCAGATGCTTGCAACATTACTGATAATCCGCCAGTTCATGCAGAATTTGAAGGAAGTGCTGCAGCCGTACCTGTACGAGCGCCACCGTCTGGGAGAACTCACTTTGCGTGCTGTATGGGACCTGCTAGTAGCAGCATTAATAAAGTATGGACGTCTGGCAGTTGGAAGGGCGCATATGTCTCCCTGCAAACCCAGCAACCCCGGGCAGGGCCTGCAGGGAAACCCACAAGGTGTTCTGGGCCAACAAGATCGCCATGAGCGCAAGTGTTTGAATGGAGGCTGTGGTGTCGCAGATGAGGAGCATGAGGAAGAGGCTGGTGCTAGGAACAGTGCAGAGGAGACAGAGGAGGAGAATGCCATCGATTGTGGCCTCAAACTGCGCAAAGTCAGCTTCATCGAGAAGGTAGAGCGCAAGTCCATCGGTTGTGTCAGTCCCATGGAGGACAGCTTCCTGGAGGAGGGGAGCCCCACCATGGTCGAGAAGGGCATGGACCCGTCTTTGGTCTTCGAGATGTGTGACGATGACGATGATAACGTCATCCCAGAGGCAAAGGAACAGGCCGCAGAGTCAGCTGGGCCTGAGAGCGGTGTGCCGCCGAAGCTGTGGAAAAGAGGCCGGAGTCTGGAGAGGGCCGACAGTAAGAGCAGGAGAGAGTCATGGATGGATCCCCCTGAAGAGCAGGAGACCATTACACTCACCCAAGCTGAAATCGAGAGCTGCATGCAAACATATGAGGTAAAAGTGCTGTCATAAAGAGAATTTTAATGAACTATTTGACTGTTCTGTTGACTTTATGGCTTTATTATACAATATAGACTTACATATAACATCTCTGGTAGCTTCCATGTCCTTGGTGTGTATAAGTAAAAGAGTCTGATCAAATTAACTCTTTGAACTTCCAGGACACATTGCAGGATTACCAGGAAATGTTTATTCAGTTTGGCTACGTGGTTCTCTTTTCCTCTGCCTTCCCACTGGCAGCTATGTGTGCCCTAATTAACAACATCATCGAGATCCGCAGTGATGCCTTCAAGCTCTGCACAGGCCTCCAGAGGCCATTTGGGATGAGGGTGGAAAGCATTGGACAGTGGCAGGTGAGAGTGCCATGAATGACATGAATTATAAATGATCTTTTAAGGAGTGTTGAAAGATGATGGCATGACTGTATCTTTTGTCACACAGACACTAATGGAGGCTATGGGTCTCATAGCAATCATAGTGAACTGTTACTTGATTGGTCAGTGTGGGCAGCTACAGAGGCTCTTCCCTTGGCTGAGCCCTGAGATGGCCATCATCTCGATCGTGATCTTAGAGGTACATACACTCCCCACACATACACATGTGGAACTGTTCCACAGGCATTTTGTTTTCTCCAATATTCCTTATTTATTCAATATTTTCTCCACTTTACAGCACTTTGCTGTCTTACTGAAATATGTCATTCATGTGGCAATCCCTGACATCCCCAGCTGGGTAAGCGAAGAAATGGCCAAACTGGAGTTTCAGCGCAGGGAGGCATTCAAGGTAGATCTGGTTCATAAGCAGTCGTCAGCAGTCTTCGATATTTTTCATTTCTCCTGCTGGTATGTAATGAATGTGTGTTTGGTCCCTGCCAGAAGCATGAGCGCCAAGCACAGCAGCACTTCCAGCAACAGCAGAGGAGAAAAAGAGAAGAGGAAGAACGGCAGCGGCAAGCTGAGTACCAGGCCCGGCGTGAGAGAGACGATGGGCGGCCTGACACGTCTGGAGGGGACCACCATCATGAAAAGAACCAAGGAAGCAAATCCAGATCGGCCGGAGGGGGTGGAGGCTCTGTAAGTGACAAACCGAAGAGACCCAGCTCACTGCTGGCCAACAATAACGTAATGAAACTCAAACAGATCATCCCTCTGCAGAGCAAGTTTTCCTCTGGTACGGCCCGTTCACCACAGTCACCAACGGGGAGCGAACCAAAGCTCCCGGGCTTCCTTAGCTTCAAGTTCCTCAAGTCTCCAGAAAACAAGAAGGAAGCAGCAGCAAGTTCAGCTTCAGCCAATTCTAGCATTGCTGCACTCGGGCAGGAGAGATCACAGTCCCCCAGCAAGTCCTTCAATCCTGGGAAACTGTTTAATTTTGGGAAATCAGATGGTGGGGCATGTATGAATGGGGCTCAAATCACAAAACCAGGGGAGGGTTTACAGTCAGTGGAGAAGGCGCTAACAAGGTCTGATCTTAACGATGTGCCAGACGAGATCCCATCACCAGGGGAAGAGGAACAGGAGAACGGACACTCATTAGACACCGAGTCCTCAGGCCCTAAAATCTAAATCCAATAAAAAAAAACACCTACTGTAGAAAAATTACTAACAAAGGGATAAAGAAAGTCCTTTCAGTGCCCTTCAGCACCGTGACAGACTGAGCCTGGAGGCTGTTAAGTAATACTGTGGGGAAAATGGAATAGTGTTGTTTTTTGCTGAGGAACATAAGCTTTTCAAAGATGACTCCCCTTACATACACACACAATGCCTTTTGTCTACAATACATACAGGAATGCATGAGCTGCGTTTCTAACGCGTTTTGAAAATGATATTCCTGAAAGAATAGTGCAGTTTTAAGTTATCATGGTCTGAAAATTGTAAGCATTTTAAGCACCCTTCGTAGTGTTAAAAATATTTTACCATCAGTTTTATATCATACAATGAGACCTTCAGAAAAAGAAAAAAAAAACACCACAGGTTGATAATCTGAACATTATCGGTTTCAACAGTGAGTGATTTTAATCCTGAAAACTTTTATACTTAAAGCAGCTGGTTTAGTTAAGCAATTGCAGCAGTATTTCCCGAATAAGGAGGTGCTGTAAAACCTGCAAGTTATAGAAATTCCTGCATCACTAGAACATATAGTTTCAAACAGAAGAAAATGCAATATCACTATTTTGAATGACAGATACACAGGTTTGTCTGGAGTCATTCTGAAAGTTTGAAGGACTGCATAAAAACTTTGAGGCAAGTGTGGCGAGGGCAAAATGTGAAAGTGAGAGTATAGCATATGGATGGCGTAAAGGTATTGATAACGTTCTACTTCAAATCTCTTATTGCAGAAGTGCAAATAGCCGCTTGAACAGGCATTTCCCTCCTTTGTTATTATAGCCTAAAAACATAGAAAATGCTGGAGATCAAGACTATCATTGATACTAAAATCAAAAAAACAAAAACAAAAAAAAAAAATGTGTGTGTGAGTCCTCCTGTGCATCTGAATATATTTAACCTAGAGGATAGCATTTGACCTCAACATTCACTTTTTTCAGTTCTTACACTGGTATGACGGAGTGATTTCTTGATTTGTGAAGAAGACATTCCCTTGACTTGCAACTCAAAAGCCTGCTGGACCATCGTAAAATGCAGGCATTGCCTTGCAAAGGGATTCTGTGAGGAAGTGTAGTAATGCGTAGCATTTCCATTTCCACAGTTCATACTAGTTGCAGCCTCAGAGAACATTTTGCACTAAATCCTACTGCTGGTGGGAGGGAAAGACTTTGCTAAGAATAGGAGAACACCAGCTTGCCTCATAATGTATGCAAGTGCTTAATTATTGTTTTCATTGCAATGCACTACAGAAGCATTATTAACCCATCTGGTTTCTGTACATCTCGGTGCTTTCTCTAACTTCGGTCTAACCTGTTTTATTTGCCTATTCATTCCTACCGTGTTTATTCTGATCGTTCTGATTTCATTACTTGCCAAAGCAAAACTAGCAGAAACACTTTGTGCATTGTGATAAAGTTTCTTTGTAAAGCCATAACTGCTTGGAATATTTTACCAGAAGATACATTTAGTTTGCAAAAAAGCTCCTTGCAGCTCTGATGGACCAGGTGAAGGAGAATGGAAGAATCCATGTAATTTCAGCAGTGTTTCAGTGCGGGTCACAGAAAGTGTATACGGTTTCATTAATCGAGTGTCAATTCATTATTGTAATCACATTAAGCTTTAAAATGTAGCCTATAGTTGGATTTCAGCAATCTGCTCATTGGCTGAACTGCAAATGAATTAAAATCACTGAAATGGAATTGACCCCTAGAAAAGGCGTACAATTTGCACAGGTTTTTTTTTTTTTTTTTTGCTGTTCATAATTTATAAGCATTACCCAAAATACAAGATGGAACAAAAGACAAATGATGTGAGCGGAATGATAAGCCAGTTATTAAATGATTCTCTTGATGTGCCCAATGGATTTGAACTAAAGCAATTCTGTTTAATATAAGTGAAGTGATTTGATGACATTTTTACATGAAAAGAATGAATGGTGCCAGAAAAATAAAACAATACGCGGTTTTATTTAGTATTATAGTAATGTAATGGGTAACAGGAACTATGCACTTATTTCCTCATTTCATTGACAGAGTTGGCTCAAATAACTGTTGCAATAATATGTCAGCCTGAACAATAATCCTTGCTCATCCAGATCTGAGGTTTTACATCCTGAATGTTGAGTAATGTCAAAAAGTAGATATGTAACAAGACAAGGTAAATGGTTATTTGCGATGTTATCCTTTATGTTTAATGTTGTTCATACAGCCCATCTGTTAGCCCAATACAAACCTCCTGAATCAGCCCTGTGCTTCCATTGGGTCTTGAATAGAAAATTAACATTTTGAGAGGGGTTTTTTGAATAATTTCATCCCCCTACGTTCGACACAATTCAAAATGGCAGTTGTTTGACTGCTTTCTAATATTGCATTTCTATGTTCTAGTATAATAGAATATAGAATGTTAATTACGTATTTGCAACCAACCTATTCCCTAATGATATGATTGATATATATATATATCACAAATTACACACACACACTTAGGCATGACAAACATACATTTTAAAACATAGCAATGGTAATAGCATAATAAAATGGCATTTCATAATCAACTAAGTATATTTAAATAAAAATATGTTTTTAGTATTGCTTCAAATCAAATTATAGTTCTCAAATGTATCATGCGGAACATGTTAATAACAAAGATTCCTCTGGAGTATTAGGGCAACAACACACATGATATTTCTTTGACCAGGTAGATATAACTGGGGTTTAAAATAGATTTTCATTTCAATTTCATTATTTATTAATGACAATTTTTCCTAGACAGAAAAAGTCTCTTACTCCATTGTGCAGGAAGAATTTACTCTGTGCAAAGTGAGATGAAACACAGCCTGATTCAATTCAATTCCTGATGCGGCTTATAGTGAAGCACGATGTCTATGTTCTCTAAATATTAACTAATAAGCTATAATTCATACCCTATTGAGTGTTACTCTGTATTTACAGCAAAGATGCTGAGTTTTATGTCTTAGTTTAACTGAAGAGCACCATGGATGCTGCAAGGTTTCTGTCATATCTGTCCAGCAGTTAATGTCATATCCAGTTAACCATCAGTTAATGTTATTTAATAAGATCAGACATTTATTTTTTACTAATCTATAAGAATACCTTATACGTGACTTAGGAACTGTGGTTTATGTTCAACCCTACTGTGAATAATTAATGGGCTATTGATTTATACTTTTAAGAAATTGCCACTCAGAAGCAGATACGTGCAGTCACAGACAGTGGGAAAAGAGAGCCTAGTAGTACCCAAGTGTGTAGAATTCCTTCTCTGAAGGCAACCTCACAAACTAACATGCTCTTCCAATACACCACTGTAAAGTTTCTTTCATTTTCAAAGAAAATGATCATAGGAAATGGTCTTATTTATTTCTGTTGATTTATTTTTGTCATATTTTTGTAAGACCTAAAATGGAATAATAAACAGTTTTAAATTTACAATTTGCCTGTTGTTTTAACTGACACATGTCCGTGGCACTCATGACATGCATCCCTTAGTAATAAAAAGGCTATTTAATATCCTATAATGAGAATTTCTATTTTTAAACCCACTATGGTGGTTTAAAAGGCTGTATTGTACACTCTATGTATTGTAATACATTGGAATTATAATCAGTGTTGACCATATAGTATGAAGTACAGATTCCGTGCGCAGAATGACTCTAACCCTAACACTTTTATTCATTTATCCATCTTGAGTAACAGTAATGGTTGAGGTCAAGAACCATTCTAGAATCTTTTTCAAGGGGACATACAAAGGCATTAAGAGGATGCCCGTGTAAAATCATTTAGAGGGCCGAGCTGAGGAGATTATATATATATATATATATATATATATATTTCAGAGACCCCTCTGAAACTATTAAAATGCCTAGGCCAATTCATTTGTTTGTGCTATTCACCAAAGACATTTGGGTTTGAGATATAAAGACAGAAAATTTCAGCTGTTAGGTATTTGCCTCTAGATGTGTTAAACAGCATAAAACATAGAACATTTTGTATCAGACCATCCAATTTTTAGTTGAGCACAATTATAGGAACAGATAAGTCTTGAAGTAAATGAAAGTAAATAACACTTATTTGGTTTCATATTCCGTGCATGTAACAACTGCATCAAGCCTGTGACTCATTGTCATCACCAAATTGTTGGTTTTGGTCCTTCATCTTTTGTTGTTTGTTTCAGGTTTCTTGCTGTATGATAAAGTTCCTCTAGAACAGTGGTGTCAAACTCATTTTAGTTCATGGGCCACATAGAGCCTAATTAGATGTCAAGTGGGCAGGGCCAGTAAAATCATAGTATAATCACCTATAAATAACAAGACGTCCATGTTTTCACCTTTGTTTTCATGCAAATACATTTATATTTAATGAAATATCCTTTTATAAAATATATCATGAGCAACCTTTTCTTAATTTCTTAAGACAAACATGTGCAATTTGCTTCTGATTATCATTCACATATATGTGCATTACAACTACTCACAGTGTTTGTACAAATGCAAAAAAAAAAACTTCACAAGTATTGAAAAATATATTTCACTTTAAAATTGATGGCATTGCATGAACAATAGGATTCCACCAAACCAAACTCTTTTGTACTGAAGCTGTTGACTAACATTAAATTGCACTTTTTTAACTATTACCCATTCATCTCTGTGAATAAATAGGAAGCGGTCCATTTTTTCAGGGAAAACTCTATACTCTGTATCCACTTTTCTACTTTTTGGCAGACATTTTGGCTAATGTATGGCTAATGAGGGTGTGGGGACGAGTATAAAATAGAGTAGACTACTCCGTGATAACAAACAGCAGACATCGCATTGCTTCCATCTGCTGTTCAGTCCCAGAGATGTGCCGCGTCTTTTAGCCCCTAGCGGATTATTTAGGAATAGCATTTTATTAAAAATGACAAGTTCGTGTCTTTTATTCAATTCAATTCAATTCAATTTTATTTGTGCATTTTTTTTTTTCACTTTCAAAATTCGTCCTGCGGGCCGGATTGAACCCTCTAGCGGGCCGGTTTTGGCCCGCGGGCCGTACGTTTGACACCCATGCTCTAGAATAATTTGGATGCATTTCTCTGTAAATTGGCAGACAAAGTGTTCCTGTAAACTTCTGAATTCATTCTGCTGCTACCATCATAAGTTACATCATCAGTAAAGATTATTGAGCCTGTTCCAGAAGCAGCCATGCAAGCACAAGCCATGACACTACCTCCACCATGTTTCACAGATGAGCTTGTATATTTTGGATCATGAGCAGATCCTTTTCTTTCTAAACACTTTGGCCTTTCCATCAATTAATCTTGGTTCCAGGACTTTTGTGGTTCAGCTCTGTATTTCTTTGCAAATTCCAATCTGGATTTCTGATTCTTACTGCTGATGAGTGGTTTGTATCTTGTGGTATGGCCTTTATATTTCTGCTCTCCAAGTCTTCTTTGAACGGTGGATTGTGATAGGTTGTTGGTGATGTCGCAGCTCTCACAATGTTTTTGTCATCAGCTGTTATTGTTTTCCTTGGCTGACCCATTTGGTGTCTTTGGCCAGTGGTTTCTTTCTTTTTCAGGACATTACAAATTGTGATATTGGTATTATATTTGCACAATGCCTCCGATTGATTTTCCCTCTTTTCTCAGCTTCACAAGGGCTTGCTTTTCTCCCATTGACAGCTCTCTGATTTTCATATTGGTTTATTCTTTCTTCACAGGTGAAACTGAATTCTAAAACCAAAAGTAGATGTTCAGAGCTATTTATTGTTTAAACAATCAAACTAGCAGGACACACCTTGGTAACAAGAAACAAATTGAATGGTCTGATACAAAATGCACTATGTTCTATGTCACTTCCTGTTTTACATATAAATACCAGGAAATAAAAGCTGAAACTCTAAACCCTCTTCTCATATTCATCTTTTGATCTCAAACTCTTCAGTCTACAGCAAAAACAATGAATCGGCCTTGCCATTCCAATAGTTTCTAGGGGGACTGCAGATATGAGATAGAATGGCTTTGGCAGTAGTTCCAGCTGTAACGTAGAGTTGGGGTACTCAATCCCAGACTCAAATCCGGACTTGAGTCTGATTATGAACGAACGCTGACTTTTCACGCACTCGAGTAAATTTGTACTCAAACCTAACACGGACTCTGACATTTTGGACTCTGAGTACAGTCGTTTAACAGTATGTGTAACAAAAGAAAGATTAAAAAAATAAACAACAACATAAAATTATGATAGCAAGAAATTAATGAATGTCTCCCTGCCTGACCAGGGGGCTTTCTGTGTGTACACACTTGAAACGCACGCACAGAAAGCCACCTCATCGTGTGAATACAGAATGGAGTTCTCTTTAGTGGCTTATTACGCTTGGACGGTCAGATAAATACAAACACATCATGTCAAAACGCAGATCTGGCCGATTATTCATGCAAACACAGTCGGTTATGTCTTAAGTGTATGTAAACAGGGGGGGGGTCAATACAGTATATTGGATCTGTGCATTAGGTCTTAAAGTGACAGCAGTCTAATAAACCTGCTGCTGTCTGTGTCGTTATTGTTAATCAAACTACAAAAGACAAAGAAAATCACTCTCATTTGACTTTAATTACATTTATTTGGTTTATTCAATTTCCATAATATTTCTTACTTGAATACTACTGATAGACCTACCTGAGAAAACATATCATTACTGTGAAATAAGATTGTAGTCACATTGCTCAGTCTTGAATTTCACGTAAAATGTGAAATGTACTTCTTAATGTAGTAAAAATCATAAACCCTGCTGATAGGTATTTTTTATTTTTTTTATTTATTTTTTTTCATTAAGAATTATAATAAAAAAGGTTACAAGAAGTGAGCTGTGTTCAGAAATGAGTTTGTTGTCATTCATAGACAGATTAAAAGCAGTAATTAAGCATGAAGCTTGTTGTTAAGACATCCTGCTAAATGTACCTCTACTCTGTACTCTCTCTCTCTCTCTCTCTCAGGCATTAAATCATTTAAATGTCAACTCGAACTGGAGGACACAATATAGTGTGACACAATAACAAAACAGGTCAATATGTATTTTCATGCACTTGTAATATAATAAAAGGTCTACATATACCTCTATATACCTTTTTTTCCTTTTAAACTATTCTTTTTAATAGGAAACTAGTTGAAATACAAATATTGAATGCCAATGACAAGATATAATAGTGGTATTTTTTGTTACATGTATTGGTTTGTGAAGGTTAAAATATTCATTTAACAGCTCAGTGTTGAGTTTACAATTGCAATTTCAAATCTTTTCTCAGTTGAATTACTTTCTGGACTCAGCTCGGCTATTAAGGACTCGGACTTGAGTCCAACTCGGCCCCTTTTGGACTCGAACTCGACAAAGGTGGACTCGGACACGACATTCCCAGGGACACTCACAAGAGAAGCTCCACATAATCTAAGACCAATACCAACTGGATTAAAATAAGTGGTGCTGTTTAACTAAGTAAAATGTATAATCGTTGATATTGTTGAAGTTTTCGTTAGGAGACATGTACTTAACATTTGTCAGAAAGAAAGAGAGAGCAAGAGAAAGAGAGGGAGGCTGCTGAGGGTGCGACTGTTTATCACAGCTGTAACATACAGAGGGTGAATAACCGGAACTAACTTGTCTCTCGGACGTTTGATATCCATAACTCTAATTGTAAAAGAATAAAATGTGCAACGTGTCGTTCATGAATAAATTGAATATTGTAAGCATTGGCGACTTGCTGTAGTATAAGCAGAAGAACACACTCCACAGAACAATGCACTCCATTGTGTGTCCTCTAGTGTGCTGCTTCTTACATAACAGTGCGCCTCGGAAAGTAGTTCCGGCTGTAACATGAACCGTAGGTTAATATAAATGTACTCCTTCTAATGTTTCAGTAAACAGCTCATACACAGTCACTTGTACTTCTTATACATAACCTAAGACTGATAATAAACGTATTTCTAAATATATATATATATATATATATATATATATATATATATATATATATATATATATATATATATATGTGTGTGTGTGTGTGTGTGTGTGTGTGTGTGTGAAACCCATATTGTATAATGATTATGAATCAATGAATATATATAAATTAGTCCATGAAGTCATCTGGCGACTCCTAGCGCTCCTGGTGCGACTTTCTCCTAAAAAAAAGTCGACAGCACTCGGTATAATATCTAAACCTGGCAACCCACTGCCCTCTGTTATTAGGTGCAGTCCATCGGCTAGTCAGACGTCCATCTCATATTTGTTGTCCGAGTTGTTTTCTCAGAGCGTGGGCTTTTTCTTTAGCGCGTTGAGTCTGCCACACAGGCTAGAAACCCTCGGACTTCTGAATGGTAGCCACTTGGTCACTTTTGTCGGTATAAATTTCGTCGAGGCCCTGTGGCTGTTTTGAGCTAGCTCCAGCAGCTAGCCGTGTAATCCTGCTTTGCTAGCACAGTGACTAGTAGTGCGGGGTTTCCAAGGCAACACTTTTGGATCCTATTGACAAGATCACGATGGACAAAGTAAGTGAAGAGTCAAATGTAATTTTCATCACAACATGTATTCACCAACTGTTCCAACTAGCACTGTATCTTCTCTAGCTGACGTGCTACATGGTGTCGCTAGCTGGCTAATATTACACCCTTTTTTGTGCCATGTTTTTAAAGCCATTGCTGGAGTTGAGTCATTCAAGTAGAACCGGTAGTGTCGGTGTGTCAAGAAATAATAATAATAAAAATAATAATAATCATAAATATTTCTCGGTTATTGTCGATATTTAAATAGCAGGCTTACGTTAGCAGTCTAGCTAGTAACCTAGTGGCTAAACCGGCTGCTATCTTTCTGTCATGTCGACTCATTCGTTCCTCTCCTCTCTTCTCTTTCTGTGGTTCATGACTCGAGTAAATGAACGACAGAGATGGTTTTCAGTCAGACATTAGGTGTAAATGCTCCTCTGGTCTCATTAACCCTGTGCACTTTAAGGTCTAAGCAGGTTTGTTAGAAGGTGACAGGTGTTTGGTTTACAGTGTACCAGCCTCGGCTCTCTGTTCCTCAGCTCGATATCTAGATTGGAAACGCCCAGGCTGGTCCCAGACACCCCAAAACCAGCTTAATCACCGGCCTTGACGCAAAATATCACTATTATTATTATTATTATTATTATTATTATTATTATTATTATTATTATTATTATTATTATAAACCTGAGGAGCCAGAACCAGAGTGATTTAGTGTTTTAAAGCATGATGAGTAATGAGATTTAGCTGCTTGTGTTAGATGGCACTCTGTGGTTGTATTGCTTATCTCTGCATTTCTGAGATGGCCTCGGTGTCAATCTGACTTATCACTTTACTCTCATTTTATATAGATATAGATGGTGTGTGTGTGTGTGTGTGTGTGTGTGTTATGGACATCACCCTTTAAGTGTTTGTAGGGGAAATATTCTTGTTAGTAATTTAATACGTCATGTGCAATTAAATGCCCTCTAAGATGTATATGTTAGAGTTACATTTATAAAGCACTTTTCTAGACACTCGCGGTGCTTTACATAGTATACTTGGAGTCTCCTCAACCACCACCATTGTGTAGCGTCCACCTGGATGATGCAACGGCAGCCATGGTGCCATAGCCAGAACTACACCACACACCAGCTATTAGTGGAGAGGAGAGTGATGTAGGAATGGAGATTCCAATTCCATAATGAAAATTCCAATTCAGGAATGGAGATTCCAATTCCAAAATGGAGATTGCAATTGCAAAAAAAAAAAAGGTAACACGGTGTGTTAAAAAACCCCAAAAAAACGTGTTTGTTGAGAACACCTCAGGGCCGCGGCGGGCACTGTCTTTCAGATGAGACCATTCCTGAATTGGAATTGGAATCTCCATTCCTCTGCATTGGATTTTCCATTCCTGAATTGGAACAGGAATCTCCTTTTTGGAATTGGAATTTCCATTTTGGAATTGGAATGGTGACGGAAGATTTGAGGCACAGTCCTGTAGTGTGGCTTCTCCTACTCCATACGAGTCTTCGTGCATGCGTCAGTGTTTCACGTCTTGACTGTCGTACAGTCTGACATTAATGAGAACTGAGACCCTACAGTGTGATATGGCTTACAGAGGGGGGCATTTTCATACAGTCTGACAAGCAACAGTCGCAAAACACTGTTAAGAATCGCACCGTGTGCACCTGACTGAAGTCGAGCCATTTAGCTATAGACTACACTGTGCACACCAGAAGCCTCTCGGTGATGACCCTGCGAGACGCTAGTGATTTTCACAATTTCGCATTTCACACTGGTCATACTTTACCCGGGGTTAACAATTAATCCTGGTAAGCTGATGTTTCAAAGTGTACATACCTAAACTCTGTGTGTATGTTCTTATTTGCACCGTCAACAATCATGATTGGATAAATAACGTGATACAAGGCACGCGCTGTTCAGTTTCTGGCTTGTTGTCTGCTGCTAAGCGTCCAGCCGCTATTTTTTTAGCATTCTGCTTATATTTTATTTTATTTTATTGTATGTTGTATTGTGTGAGATGTTCTGAGCTACTGGGATCTTGAATTTCCCCTTGGGGATCAATAAAGTGTCTGTCTGTAACATTGTAACACTGTATGGTTTCACACGGTAAATGTTTGGAACAGCAGTGCAGGTTAACACAGCAAAAGCAGAGCAGGGTTTCATAACCCTGGGACAAATGCGCTGCTAACCCCGCTTCTAAATTACAAGTGTGAAACGTTTTTCTACCCGGGGTTAAAAGGAGGGTTTAGAACGACGATTACCCGGGGTTAAGCGCAGTGTGAAAAACCCTTCTGTCAAACATATACGGCAAAACTACAGAAACGCATCTCCTTGTGAGCCCGAGCAATGACAATGATTGGATTCACTTCTGGAGGATTTTTCTCCACCTCCTTAACCTGTAAAAGGTAGGAACAGCTATGTCTGCCAATTGCAGGTAGCTTGCAAACCATGCAGCGAACATTCCAAATTTGGTGAAGGAATCATAGAAAAACAATACCAGTCACTGAATGGATTCAAGCCATTTCGTTTTTTAACTGTTTTTCAGTTGGAAATCTGAATATAAAACATGTGAGTTCGAACAGCCAAAGACACATTTACGACCCACGTTTGCGATAACGGCAACTTCGGCAAGAGGATTTTAATAACCTTGGGGGTTGGACACCAGATTCTAGAGAGCATTTGATTAGGCAGGAAATCTGATGAGAAGCAGAATGATGTCATCACAATTGTTGATCCGTATTTGTGGTAGAGCGAGACTGTAAATATTGAACGTGTATATCTTCTCAATCTGAAATTTGTCATTGTTTTGGAGCACACTAGTTCATAGATAACCTCAAGGCCAACATGTTCATACTAAATGCCACAAAACGTTAGTTTTAATTACATGGGGACTTTCCTACTGCCTCTTCTGCCTCTCAAGCCATTTATATGCCACAAATATGTCCTGTTTTTGTCAAGTTCATGTTAGTCCCTCACATGTGTCCTAATGTAAACCTTTTCTACATATAAGCATTCTGTCATTCCCAGGCGGATTTCCTGAAAGGTCTCCCCGTCTACAACAAGAGCAACTTCAGTAGATTCCACGCAGACTCTGTGTGCAAAGCATCGGTAATCTTTTTAACCATTTCGATATGTGAAATGCCTGCTGTGATACTGTGAGCATCACACTGACAGATGGTGTTGTTTTGGGCCTCTCAGCACACAGTAGATTTGTTGTGGGTTGCCTTTTCAAAGTATTTATAATCTGTTACAGAATAGAAGACCATCAGTTTATTTGCCAACACGGGAATATCCATCAGAGCAGAGTAAGTGTTCATATAACCTGCTATTGCATATAAGGAAGATAAACATCTATCGATGACTGTATGTGTCCTCTCTCCACAGTTATTGTCACAGAGAAAACAAACATTCTTTTGCGCTACCTCCACCAACAGTGGGACAAAAAGGTACGTGCATCTTAATGTATTTGTGTTTGAGCAATAATAATAATTCATTTATTACTGATAAGATGTTAGCAGTGCTCTTTCCCACACAATTCTGCAGCTATGAGTTTAATAACAGTGTTCAGTCCATCAGCAGAAGTTGTAGGTGTTACTGTTATTCATTATGAGACAAGCAGAATGTTTTTACTTTTGCACAGTATTACGCAACACACAATTTGAACGGCTGCCCCACAACATAATTAGCCCTCCGATATTTGTCGCCTCATTCAATTTAATGAATTAATCCCAGCTTCATTGTTATGAAATTCACAAAGATAAAAGCCCAATTCTGGATGGGGAGCAATTCTGTATATTTTTTTCCCCGTTTGCTGCCAGCGGTGTGACTCCACAAATCCCTGTTTATAAATAAGTAATAAAAATGGAGCCTGAGTAAAGGCAATCACCGTGCTGCAAAATGTGAAATGCAATTCACAAATGGTAATGTGTTTTATTAGTGACATTTAGAAAACTACAAAGAAAAGCAAATCTATACACTCACAGAGCACTTTATTAGGAACGCTATACTAATACTGAGTAGGGCTTCACTTTGCTCTAATACAGACTCAATTCTTCTTGGCATGGATTCCACAAGTTGTTGGAAACTTTCCTTTGAGATTCGGGTCCATGTTGAAATTCCTGCAGATTTTTCCGATGCACTTTCATGCTGTGAATCTCCCGTTCTCCCACATCCCAAAGGGGATCTACTGGATTCAGATCCGGTGACTGGGAAGACCACTGAAGAACACTGAATTCATTCTCATGTTCATGAAACCAGTTTGAGATGACTTTTGCTTTGTGACATGGTGCATTATCATGCTGGAGTAGCCATTAGAAGATGGTGAATTGTGGGCATGAAGTGATGCACATGGTCATCAACAAAACTCAAATAGTCTGTGGTATTCAAGCGATGATTGATTGGTATTAACAGACCCAAAGTGTGCCAAGAAAACATTCCCCACACCATTACACCACCTCCACCAGCCTGGACTGTTGACACAAGGCAGGTTGGGTTCATGGATTCATGCTGTTGGAGCCAAATTCTGACCCTATCATCTGTGTGCTTCAGCTGAAATCGCGATTCATCAGACCAGGCTACATTTTTCCAGTCTTCAACTGTCCAGTGTTGGTGAGTCTGTGTCCACTGCAGCCTCAGCTTTCTGTTCTTTGCTGAAGTAAAAATCACTGAGACCACATTTTTCCCCATTCTGATGGTTGTTGTTTCAGTCATATGAACGCGTATTATGTTTTGGTAGTAATTCTGAAAAGCTTAACGATTACAATTAATGCAGAAAGTAGGTGGGATATGAGACTGTAAGAAACTATCAGGCATTCCCTTTCTGTGGATGGTGAAGCACCCTGGACAGTAATGGCGTCATATCCTTTTCCTCTTCATCTGATTACAACTCCCTCTCACGGATGAAAGTACACTTGAAAGCGCTGCCTGGTAAAATGCAGTACAATGGGACTGTTTCCTGACATGCATTTAGCGATCCCCTGTTGATTTTATTTTTCCACCTATGGGATCAAGCAGCGTAAAAGTAATGCAATGAAGGTTTCACTTTTCAGCGCAGCTCCTTTTTTTGCTCGTTAATGAAAAGCAATAGCATTTGTGTATTGCATTTCAGATTTTTGCACCACATTTTGGTTTCTCAGGGTCTTTTCGTTAATGGTTCTAGCTTTCTAAAGGGGTCTATTTGGAAGCTATTGTGGACAGGGAAACTGTATAGAATTATACAGTGAGAACCCAGAAAAGAACCCTTTAGTCTGCTAGATTCAATATTTTTTTAGCATCGTGCCATGCATATGATGCGATGGCAATTACATGAGTTATAAGTAACCCGTCTATTGTTTTTATACATTGTTTTTGTGTGCAGAACGCAGCCAAGAAGCGGGAACGGGAGCAAGAGCAGGGTGAAGGAGGCAGTCCTGCACCTTCACGCAAAATTGCGCGGACCGACAGTCAGGAAATGAACGAAGACTCTTAAAACGGATTGTTGCCAAACGGCACAGGGACAGGCAAAAACATGGCAGCCTTTTCAGAGTAAAGAATAATACGTGGTCTACATTTCTTGTAGACGTCTGCACATGAGACTGGCTTTAAAAAGTGAGACCGTTTTATGGTGGGATTTTTGTTTTGTTTTGTTTGTTTTTAAATTCAGCGCTTCCTGTCAAACTGTCCCATTGTGCATCCTTGCAGCCTGGTGATAAACACTTAGGGTTGCTGTTAGCTTCCACTGCCAGAATCTGTGAACCTGGTGCACTGAAATTCGCTCAGGTAGGGTAGGGAGACCTGAGTGCTGGCACGAAGTTACATCAGTCTTCTACGTGCAGGAATTTGGCAGTGTGTGGCAAACTTCGACTGCATCACACAGTGTTGTGCGTGAATGTGTCTGTGTGTGCAAATTTTAACTCCAGTTTAAGAATCATTCCCACTAGCTCAGCTGTGGATTTATTTTTTTTTCCAAGTCAGTTCATAGATATGTGAAAATAAAACCTTTTATTTTTTATTTTTATTTTGGACAAATTTAGCTGTAGGAGTACTGGTGTAAGTGATTGTGGTATCTTCCTAGCGTGTGCCTAATTGTGCATGGTCGCACTGTTAAGATTTTGATGGTTCACGTTGATCATGTCTTGGAAATAATTGTTCCAGTAGTACTGTCTTGGTTATGTTAAAAAAAAATTTTTTTTACCAAGAATCCAAATTTAGGTCTATTTTTGAAGGTATAAATTTGGTGGTGAGGCCAAATATTTAACGTTATCAATCCGATTAGGCCCTATGCAGATACTGAGGCAGTTGGATTTTTCCATCCATCGTTCCACTGAAAATCGGATTGAGAGCTCTTTGTGCTTGACCAGTACAGGTGTTTTTCCCTGCACATGATTGGTATAATTATATAATGGTAAAGATGGTTTGTTATAGGTTGGAGTTCAGTGCCATGCTTTGGTTCTATGCTTGGTCTTCAAGCACTAATCAGAGCTACACTACTACCTTTTATCTGCTTGAATAAACATGAATGAAATAAAACATTCAGATAAGGTATGTTTGTAATAATACAACAGGGAACACCTGTTCAGAGGTTTCTGCATGTGAGGAAAGGTTAAGATGTCAGTAGTTTCTCTTTAAGTCTTCTCTCACCACCCCCCCCCCCATTCACTGCAAAGTTTTGTTGCGTGTTTGTTGTATTATTAAAAGTTTGCAATGCAGAACAAGCCAATAGTGTTGGCTAAACCATGTGTAATAAACTCTAGTATTGCTAGGGTATTTGGGTTTGGCAAGAGAAAGCATCTAAATTTAGCCGTTATTAGTTAAAGGGTGTTTATGGTTACAGTGACTAGTGTTATATTACATGTAACTGACTGTAATCGGATCTGTACTGACCATAATATACCCTCACATATACAGCCTCCACTAATTACTGCCATGCATGATTAAAGGAAAACTTATTATAACTAGAGAAAATAGTGAATCGTATATAAGAGGAAATATTTTCCTTTTGTTAGGATTGATTTGATTACATTTATACCTTATTTATTATATCTTCAACGTGAGTAATTTTCATATGAAAAAGTTTAACTGTGTAGTCCTTCAGTTGAAAAAAAAATTAAAGCTTAATTTTTTAAAGAAAATAGATGAGTATCGGTTGATACTCAAGGTTTTGGTATCGGTATTGGAAAAGTGGTATTCTGTCGTCTCTGTTTCTTAACAGTATTTAAAAAGTGATGGTGATCACTACATTCAGTCCTCTGATGGACAGCCTTATTCGGACCAACTATACATGCATACAAGTTAAGGCGTGTTTCACTACTGAGGATCCGGACCCGAGAGAAGGACAAACCAGTCACCCTGGGGTGAAACACCTGAGTCGGACTGCAGGTGTGTAGTTTGGAGTCAAGGTGCTTATGTGAAGCTGAGAGGTTTGAATTTGATTCTTGCCACTCGAAGAATCCAATAAGTGTTGTCAGTAGAGCTTACATTTGAAGTCAGAGCAGCAAGTAGAACTATTGTGTAGTCAACACTGTCCATCCATCCATCTTCTACTGCTTACTCCTTCAGGATCACGGGGGAACCTGGAGCCTATCCCAGGGAGCATTGGGCACAAGGCGGGGTACACCCTGGATAGGGTGCCAGTCCATTGCAGGTCACATACACATACACACACACCCATTCATACACTGGACAATTTAGACACACCAATCAGCCTACCATACATGTCTTTGTACTGGGGGAGGAAACCGGAGGAAAACCCTGCAGCATGGGGAGAACATGCACACACATGGCCCCGGCGGGAATCAAACCCCAAACCCTGAAGGTGTGAGGCAAACGTGCTAACCACTAAGCCTGGTCAACACTGTTAGTAAATATAACTTGTATGCAGATTTGAACAGCTTGTTTAGTCAGTGGTTGATGTCATGTGGTCGTGAGAGTTAAGGCCATCATCTAAAATTACACAGATTATTCGCTATTTTAGATGGACACACATGGATGAGATGGTGAGGAAGTAAGCGGGGGGAGGGTGTGGTTGTCATGGTTACAGAATTGCACAGTTTAGTCTATTCCTGGGGTTGTAAAGATGAATTTTCTAAATCCAGTATTAGTCACCTCAACAATTTACATTTATTCCTTTAGCAGATACTTTTATCCAAAGCGACTTACAAATGAGGAAATACAAGCAAAGTGATCTATGAAGCAGAGAATGATATAAGTGGTGCTACAATACAAGATCCATTAATTGAGTTCTAGAAGAAGCAAAGTGCATAGAGTAAAGCTTTAAGAGCCAGAGTAAGGTTTTTCTTGACTGTTTGTTTGTTTTTTAGGTGTTGGTTATGTGTTCACAGAAGAGGTGGGTCTTTAGCTGTTTTTAGAAGATAGTGATAGATTCTGCGGTCCAGATTGAGGTTGGAAGTTCATTCCAACACTGAGACACAGATAGTGTGAAGGTTCTGGAAAAAATTAGGCAACAAACTCATTGGGTGAAAGAGGCCCTCCCAAGGAGTTGGATTCATGTTTTGTGGTCCAATCAGGCCTAAATGTTTTTTAACCATTCACACCACTGGCATGTTTAGAGATAAATAGAAAGAAATGCATACAGGGAAAAGAAACTGTCATGCAGAGTCAATGTCACTAAATGCCAGAATATTTTAGTCATAAACCTAATTGAGTCTTCCAGGAGGTTAAGACTGGGCCATAGTTGGATCTTTTAACAAGATTATAACCCCAAACAACAGAGAAGTGGCTAGATTTTAAGTAGTTCACGTGCCCAAAATCAAGAATATAAAAGAGCCTAAAATGTTTTACAGGAAGGAGAGATCAAAGATTCATATACAAGTGTCTTTACACCTGTTTAAACACGCTCAGTGATCACTCTGTACAACAAAAGCTTTGTCAAGTATTAATTGTGGGGTGTGCCTAATTTTTAAATAAAACTATTTAAGAAAACTTACACTTACCAAACACTTTATTAGGAACACTATACTAATTCTGGGTAATGTATATCATGCATCATGCCCACAATTCACCATCTTCTAATGGCTACTTCCAGCATGATAATGCACCACGTCACAAAGCAAAAGTCATCTCAAACTGGTTTCATGAACATGAGAATGAGTTCAGTGTTCTTCCCAGTCACCGGATCTGAATCCAGTAGATCACCTTTGGGATGTGGGAGAACGGGAGATTCACAGCATGACCAAACATGGACCCGAGTCTCAAAGGAAAGTTTCCAACATCTTGTGGAATCCATGCCAAGAAGAATTGAGGCTGTTTTTACAGCAAAGGGAGACCGTACCCAGTATTAGTATAGTGTTCCTAATAAAGTGGTCTGTTAGTGTATGAAGTATTTTACACATTATAAGTACACTGTATAACACTGTATAAGCTAACATGCCTGAATATTGATAATAGCTATCTTTTAATGCTTAACCATTAGTAATTAATTTTTGGCTATAAATAAGACCATTCGAAGTTTTTACGTTTTGTTTTGTGCAGGCGCTTGTGCACGTGACTGTTTCTTTTGTTTGTTTGTTTGTTTGTTTGTTTGTTTGTTTGTTTGTTGTTTTATATATCCCGACTCGGCAACGCCAACAGTAAATTTGATCATTCTGTTAATCAACCAGCAGAGGGTGCTATTGTTATTGTAGAATAAGAGAAGCGAGAAGCTCCACGACTCTTGTTGTGGCAGCAGATGGCCTGCAGGTGTAATCCCTGTCTAATCTGGAGATTTACAATCAACAGCCCGAAAAGAAATAAACAGACTTGGGCTAAAAGCGAGCAACAGACAGACATGGTTTAAAAGTTTCACAAGAAAAGCAGCTGTAATTTTGCAATTTGCCACAGAGCATCAGATTCAGGTTGGATTACACTGTTGGATTACCTGCAGCAGATTATCAACCATGTTTTTCCACAACACACTTCAATTGGATGAAGAGCAGTTATTACAACTTGTTTATGCATCGCTTTAGTTATTTATTAGGTAAGAAACTTGCTAAATAAAATGAATTGTATTTAAAGAAGTTATGATTTTAAATTAAGATTTGTATTTAGTGTATGTAAATGAAATGAAATAGTTTAACATTAAAATGTGCTGCCTTACATGAACAACTGCTCCTGGCCCTAAATCCAGACCGAGATGAAGGTTTAGATTTTAAAATCTTTCAGTAATACCCAAGGACAACAGTTACTGTTTTGAAATATTTAAATAAACATATAAAATCTAATAATTAATCTAATAATGCAAGTAGCTTGTAATTTGCAATTTTTTTCTTTTCTTCTTTTCTTTCAAGTAGTCTTGTAATTAAAACTCTCTAATTTCTACCACAAATCTAATTGTAGAAAACTTATGTAAATGTTTATACTTTGTGTATATCAAACTCCATAACTATTTCATCTACACATGAGAAGCCTTACAATATAAAACAGTTGTTTTGTTTGTTTGTTTGTTGTTTTTTTGCAGCAGCAGTGCTCAGATATTAATCAGCACTCAAAGTAATAATGCAGTTTTGCACTAGATGAATGTACGGACGCTAAATCTTCACTTGGTGTGAAACTAAACCAGAGAGGTATTTTGGTGACTCCTGACTCATTATCATGAGAGAAAAGAGACTATAAATCAGAGACAGCTTTAAGTCAGACATTAAAAAAAGTCATCTATTAATAACCAAATCCTCGATTTATGTGTTGTTCTAGTGTGTAGTTTGATTCCTCTGGAACAAAAGGGTGCAAGAACCATTCTGGGGCAGGAGTAGAAAGAAGGGCAGCACCTAGAAAATAAAAAAAGATTCAGAGTCATAAATTCTAAGTAAAATTTTAACATTTTAAAAGCTACAGTAGAAATAACAATTGTAATATTCTGCATTTAGTGACTTATCATCAACTCAGATTCTTCTGTTGTGGCACTCCTGTTTGAGTAAATAATGAAATTATTGTAAGCAGCAGAAGTACAGATATAAGTATATACTTATAACGTGACCACAGATATAAGTGTGGCAAGTTGACAGTACATAGCCTCAAACATAGCCTCAAACAAAATTCAGTTGAGGTGCTATCACACTTGTTTTGTGCTGAAGTGAATATTTAGAATATCCCTATAACAGGCAGCGGAGACTCAACAACATGCAGTCATTCATTTAGATGTACCTCTGTTCATCTGTGTTTGATACAGCAGGTGTGCTTCCCATGACCAGGGTTAGGCAGGACAGATAATATCATTAACCAGGTTTGCCAGATTTCAGCAGAATTCCGTCTCAAAATGCACATAAATTTTTGCATTGAGAAAGAGACATATTGTCTTTGCATAGGAAACAAGGTTATAGTGGTGTACACACATAATTCCTCTTTGTCCTCTCTGAATTTTTGTAATATAGCTTACAATAGAAATGGTTCTGTACATCACAGACACACTGTCTACACTGGAAAAGATGAAATTCTGATTATTTGCTATAAAACAAGATCTTGATGGCTGTGAAGTATTTTTAAACTAGCCCAATCTGGCAGCTCGATCAACTTTGCGTCCTCATGTGGGGCAGTGTGCTTCTTTCCCCAATGGGCACTTGTCTTAGTTCCCATTTTTGACCAGTAGGTGTTAAGGAGGCAGTAGTGGCTCAGTGGTAGCTCAAGACGTTGGACTACTGATTGAAGGTCATGAGTTCAAATCCCAGCACTGCCAAGCTACCATTGTTGGGCCCTTGAGCAATGCCCTTAATTGCCCTCAATTGCATGAGAAGCCACAGCGT
The DNA here is from genome assembly GCA_012411365.1 of Ameiurus melas. Lineage (NCBI taxonomy): Eukaryota > Metazoa > Chordata > Actinopteri > Siluriformes > Ictaluridae > Ameiurus > Ameiurus melas. The sequence continues at coordinate 22,303,421 of CM022762.1, read as the reverse complement.
ATATGGTGCAAGCCTAAGTGTACCGTGATTAATTGCTTAATTGCCCCTTAATTGCCCTCAATTGCTCAATTGTATAAATGAGATAAATGTAAGTTGCTCTGGATAAGGGTTTTGGCCAAATGCTATAAATGTAAGGAAGCTAAGTGCAAAATCACCTGGTGCACATGATTATACATCATTTTGAAAGACAAGTAGATCAACCATTGAATTAGCATTAATTAACATTTTTTTAAATCCTTGGTCACTCAAAAGAGGTAATCAGTCAGTCTCTCCAAGATTTTGTGATTTTCCGATTGCAGAAATGAATGCAAAATCATGGAAACTCCACTGTATTCAGAGGAGCTTGCAATGTTTCAAAATTACTGCAGATTTTGGCCAAGATGTGTCATGTGATGTCATCACAACACACATTCTGTCAGCCTTCTTCAATTCACATGTCGAACATGGGTACAGCTAAAAAAATATATATATATATATATCACTGAGAAAGGCCGTGCAATCGCAATGTCATCAATTCAAGTAGTTTTCCGCGAAAAAGCACAAATAACTCCACAAATTACATCACATATTTAGAAAAAAAAGTGGCAGCAAAATCAAATATTTTTGGCAACAACAATCAAAAAAATTCTGCAAAATCTTGTATGGACTGATTATTGTTTGAACCCAAATGAAATTATATGGAGTTGTGAATGACAACTTAATGAGGATGACCTTTTGTTGAACAACTAATATAAACACATATACATATACACATTACACATAAACACATATACATATATGTCTATACACCAACATGTTGTGAAATTCTCTCAGCCACAGGTGATCACTATGCTGAGCAACTTCATAAATGGAATTCTCTGTTGTTTATCGGGGAAGTCTGCAAACATCGTGGTCCCTATTAAAACATCTGAACCTGCAGACCATTTCGAGTTTGTGGAGGTAAAGCCTGGCAGAATGATGCGTATTTGTCATATTAGACCTCAGCGAGCTGTGATAGAGGAACCAGACACAGGGGAGGTGGGTACTGTGAGCTGTAAGAGGAAAATCACGGTGTATAACAGCGGACAGTTGTTCATTGAGAACACGAGTGAAGCGACTCACCCAGAGCTGGTACGCTGCCAAAACGGCGAGAGTGCTGTGGAGGTGGATGTAGTGGACAGTAACAACACAGCCTCAGGACAGGCTGTAGAGTCCGGCATAGCAGTAGCACATGAGAAGCCACAGCGTATATGGTGCAAGCCTAAGCGTACCGTGATGATCGACTGTGAACGCAAGATTACCCAGTGCAAAGAGACACACCCTGATGTGGCACTGTTCTTCATTCATGGAGTAGGAGGCTCTTTGGATATTTGGGAGAGCCAGCTGGACTATTTCTCTCAGCTCGGTTATGAGGTGATCGCACCAGACCTAGCTGGCCATGGAGGCAGCTCTGCACCTCAAATCACAGCTGCCTACACATTTTACGCCCTCGCTGATGATGTAAGAATCATATTCATGAGATATGCAAAACGGCGGAATATTCTCATTGGGCATTCATATGGGTAAGGGGTTGATTCTTTCTGTGCTGTCTTATTCATTCAGTCTTGTTTTTAATTTTGGCATTGGAAACGGCAAGTGATTCGTCATTCCCTTTTTCCCTCCAGTGTGTCTTTCTGCACCTTTCTGGCCCATGAGTATCCAGAACAAGTTCACAAAGTGGTGATGATTAATGGTGGTGGGCCTACAGCCCTGGAACCCAGCCTCTGTTCAGTCTTCAATCTGCCAACGTGTGTACTCCACTGGTTGTCGCCATGCCTATCATGGAGCTTCCTCATGTAAGATTATGTTTTAAAGCAATTTCTTTTTGTTACAGTAGCCACAAGCATGTCATCATTCCTACTATGATTTTCGGGACTAACGGTTTGTTCCTCTAGGGCTGGTTTTGCTCATCAGGGCCCAAGGGAAAAGAAATTTCTAAAGGAGAAAAACGCCTTCAATGTATCGTCTTTTGTGCTGCGGTCAATGATGAATGGGCAGTACTGGCCAGAGGGTGATGAGGTGTACCATGCTGAACTCACCGCACCAATCCTCCTGGTACATGGCGTGTATGACAGGTTTGTGTCAATACAAGAGGACCAGCGCATGGCAGAGGTAAACATTTTACTGATCTGTGATCATTGTAAATTTTGTAGTAAAAACATTCATCTAGAACACTACTGCACACCAACAAACTTGAACGTTATGAACCATCTATAACAGTATAATTACACTCAATGTCTTGACAGATACTACTTCTGGGCTTCCTGAAAGTCATAGAAGAGGGAAGCCACATGGTGATGATGGAGTGCCCTGATACAGTCAATACTTTGTTGCATGAATTTTTCCTTTGGCAGCCAGCCACTGCCTCCAAACCCAAACAAGAAACAGCACTTCAACCAAAGGCTAGCAAAACCAGCGCCCCCAAAGAAATAGCAAGGCTGACAGCTGCACCCAAGACTGCAACCCTAGAGCAAGACTCAATAAGGCTAATAACTCACACACAGACTACAAAATGTGCATAATTACACAATGGAAATAGTCTATTTAGACAGATATACTAGATTTGTCATTGTAAGAGAGCACAACACAGCTATTCAATAGTGAGGAGAAAAGATGTGATATTTTCTGCGATATACAGTCATGTGAAAAAATAAGTACACCCCATGGAAATTATTGGCTTTTTTGACATATTTGGACAAGCAAACATTTGATCATCTTTGAAACAGTGTCTATTAATAAAGTTGATATACTTGAACAAAACCACAAGGAAAATGAGCTTTTTAAATCATTTATTTAACAGAAATATCAATAGATGTGATATTCTTCTATGGAAAAAGTAAGTACACCCTTGGCCTCAGAAGCCAGTATTATCCCCTTTAGCAGAAATTACGTCTTGTGTTGCATAATTGTCCACCAGTCTCTGACATCGGCTTGCTGGAATTTTTGATCACTCTTCAAAATTCTTCAAAGGAAACACCAGACACTAGATATGAAAGGGGTATAAATAAGACTGGTTCCACCTGCTTTCCCTAAGCAGGTTCTTATCACTGGCACCCAATCTTCAACACCCGAGTCTAATTTTATGGATTTGAATGTGTGATAAATGTGTACTTACTTATTTTTCTTACTTGGTTCATTTAAATTGTGAAAATTGCTATGTCAATTTCATGTAATTTGATCACATGTATCACCTTAATTAATAGGCACTGCATTAAAAAGGTTGTTTGTCCAAATTCACATGACTGTATATATAGTTCTGAAAACTACAGACTTTCCTGAACTTAGTTTTATTCACACATATCTAAATGGTAGATGATCTGCACTTATATGGCACTTTTTATTCATCTAGATAGCACTTTTTATCCAAAGCACTTTACACTGTGTCTCATTCACACACCAATGGTAGCAGAGCTGCCATGCAAGACTTTAACTTGCCATTGGGACACTTCAGGCCGGGAATCGAACCACCAACCCTACACTTAGTGGACAACCCGTTCTACCACCTGAGCCACAGCTGCCCGCGTATCTCAATCACATATCTCAATCACATATCGTTATAACATTCTTAATCTGATTACCCCAGAAATTAGAAATCTATGTAGAATACTGCTGACTCTACACTACCTCCCTCTGGTGCTGTGCCGCCACTGCAAGTAATGAGGATATTGTAAATTGCCCTAGGAGCAAATTGGTGCATTAAATGTGTATGCATGGTGGCCAGCTGCATCTCATTCAGACTGTACTCCCAGGATAGGCTCTTGATCTGAATGATGTTTTCTTCATACTGCCTTTTTTATGTACTGGACTAAAGATGTCATTTTATGAAATATATACAAATAAATAGCATATATATATTTTAAAATAATTGTAAAAAATAAAAAATAAATACAAATAAAAAATGGGAATACTATCAGGCAAGGGCGTAACCATGGTATGGACATTGGGGGGTCCCAAGCGCTAGACTCCCGCACTCCCCAGACGCTAACCCCCCCCAGCCGCCTCCGCCGGCCACCAAACGTCCAAAGTTTGATACTGAAAATTTTCATATTTACAAGATAGTTTTAGGATTACAGTTACTGTTTGAATTCACGTGGTTTCTGAGTGATAGAAGCTCCCACAGCATGGGGAAATAATAGGGTGCTGTGGACGTCCTGTGGGCAGATGTATTCTCTGCGAAGGAAATCCTGTGCAACTTTCCTCACTTTCACTCGCCTTTATAACATAACATTTATAACATTTATAACATAACATTTATAACAGTCTGTCACAGCGCGAGGGTTCACACCGAACTCGGCGGGAGGATGTGCACGTGAATGTACCGTTAATGGTCAAAAACTGGAACTGACATTAGCCTGGATATTTAGGTGTCTGGTTACTGACTGTCTGAAAAAAGCTCGTATGTTCTGCTGCACTTTTCTACACTTGGATGCTGTCTCCATTTTACAGACTGAGCGGCTACAATATATCAACCAACCTGTGTCGAGTATGGGCGAAACCAAGTGTACAATCAGAGGGGGGACACAGCATCCATCCATGCATCCATCCATCTTATTCCTTCTTCAGGGCCACGGGGAACCTGGAGCCTATCCCAAGAAGCATCGGGCACAAGATTTTCCTTAACAAACGGAATAAATAAATAAATAAATAAATAAATAAATAAATAAATAAATAAATAAATAAATAAATAAATGTGTGTGTATATATATATATATCGATGAATTCGACACACTACTGTCCACCATCCCAGATGATGGAACTCCTCTTCTGGTCCTTGGTGATTTCAACATTCATCTAGACAAGCCACATGCAGCTGACTTCCTTGCTCTCCTTCACACATTTGACCTCAAGCAGCTCACCACACCAGCAACCCACAAAGCCGGCAAACAGCTTGACCTCATCCTCACACGTAATTGCACCACACACGATCTTCTCATTAGTCCTCTCCACACCTCTGACCATTTCTTTATCCAGTTCTCTATTTCTCTCCCCTCACCCTCTTCACTGTCGCCTCCTTCCATCTCTTTTCGTCGCAATCTTCGCTCCCTTTCCCCCTCACATTTCTCCTCCATTGTCACAACCTTACTTCCCTCTAACGGCCACTTTTCCTCACTTGACGTAAACACCGCAACCGACATGCTATGTTCCACCTTAACATCTTCTCTTGACAGCATATGCCCCCTAACCTCCAGACCTGCTCGCACATCACCGTCTTGTCCTTGGGGTGATTCTTGATGAGGGCTTGACCTTTACAGACCACATCTCAGCAACTGCAAGGTCCTGTAGGTTCATCCTGTACAACATCAAGAAAATCCGACCATTCCTCACCAAACAGGCTACACAGATACTTGTCCAGGCTCTTGTCATCTCTAAACTGGACTACTGCAACTCACTGCTTTCAGGCCTCCCAGCCAGCTCCATCAAACCCCTTCAAATGATTCAGAATGCTGCAGCGCGCCTTGTCTTCAACCAGCCCAAGACTACTCATGTCACACCCCTCTTCATCTCCCTCCACTGGCTTCCTGTAGCTGCCCGCATCAAGTTCAAGGCCTTGATGCTCACCTACAAGACCTTGTCAGGAACAGCACCCTCCTACCTCAACTCTCTCCTGAAGGCATACATTCCCTCTCGCAATCTGCGATCGACTAGCGACTGACGTTTAGTAGTTCCCACTCAGCGTGGCGCAAGGTCCCTTTCCAGAACCTTCACACATACTGTTCCCCAGTGGTGGAATGCTCTTCAGATCTCAATCCGGACTGCAGAGTCTCTCACTATCTTCAAAGAACAGCTAAAGACCCACCTTTTCCGTGAACACCTAACCATCTCCTAAAAAAAAAAAAAAAAAAAAAAAAAAAAGACTTGCACTTACACCTTTACTCACACTTTGCTTCCTCTGGTATTCAATTAATGGATCTTGTATAGTAGCACTACTTGTATTGTTCCCTGCTTGATATATCGCTTTGCTTATTTGTAAGTCGCTTTGGATAAAAGCGTCTGCTAAATGAATAAATGTAATGTAAATATATAAATAAAATTAATAGCCATAAGATAAATAGAATAGATGAAGAAAATAGAGATCTGTTGGCAGGGAAATTTAATGCGGGATATATAGAAAATATTTTCTCCTGTATACTGGGGGGGACAGATTGGTATACCCTCAACATTAGGGGGGACACGAACCCCCCAAACATCAAGATTACACCCCCCTCATTTTAAACCAATAAACGTACTTTTTCAGAGGTCCACAGTGCGCCTAAAACGGTCGGATTTGCGACCAAAAATATTAATTTGCAAATTATATTTTAGCTGAGCTCGCCAATGGTGACAATATAAATTTACACGTTATGATTTAAAAATTTGCATGTGATGTCTTTTTAATTGAGTGTTCTGTGAAGAGTCGCAGATCACATAAATTGTTGTGTTGAACTAATAAAACAAGATGCATGAAAGTTTCAGTGGGGAAAAAATTCATCAAGATCGCCAAAATACACAGAGGATCAGCTTTGTGTCAGAAAAACATGTCAAAACGAAACATATCAGATTTTACAAACAATCCTCATCTCTGTCGAGCACCAGTGCTAATGGCACACCTGCTAATTAAAAAGCAGGTTCCAGTTGTGCCAGCATGAGAGAAAGAGAGAGAGAGAGGATCATCTTTCCGTGTCAATCAATGATCACCCAAGTAAAAGTGCAGAAAGGCATTTTAAGACTTCTTGGATTGAAGAGTTTGAATGCTCAGGTATGATCATTGCACAGAAAATGTTTGTGACTTTTATTCCAAAGTGGGCAGAGAAATAGCAGGAAAAATGGAATTCATTACCGAAACGAACCATTTCACGAGAGACTGTGAGAAAAAAGGGCGATTAATCGAATGCACAAAAAAGCTTGTGACTATGTAATCACAGAATGCTCCACAAAATACACCATTAGCACAAGCAGTGTCTCGTGTGTGTGAACTACATGACGAGATCGAATGAAAGGAGTTCAAAATTCAACACCACCTATATGATTGCATGTGAAGTATCACCTAATTTACCTCTCGGATATTACTAATGATGAAGAATTGACTGGACATGTGCAAGACATGACAACCACAGCATGTGCTTTGAGCAGAACACATTTGAGATGTTGCTTGTCCTACCAAGTTCAAAAATTGGTCAAATCAAAAGTACACAATTTGAGATGTAATCTGTTTACCTCATCAAAGCTTTTATTTTTAAAAAAAGACACTTTAGTAACAGTGTATTTTAAAATTTTTAATTAAAATACCCCCCTCTCTTTATTTCGGTAGAAATAAGAGTTGTTTTGTGTTGTTTTGTATGCAAGGAGGAAGTGAAATTGACAACATTGTTATAAATAAAACAGAAATAAAACAATAAATAAATATCGGTTCTACATATCAGTTATAAAAAATCTATTTCGGTTGATCTCTAGTCTGGAGCCATGTGTTTGACATAACACAATATAGACAGCCGTGTGATTATAGTTCTGGTTCTCACTTGCCAGTTGTGACTCACATGAGCAACAGATTTATTTATTTTATTAAAACAAATCCAAACATTGAACATGTTTTTAAGCTCTAAAATAAGCTCTAAATAAATGTATTTTTGACCATGTTGCTTTTCTCTTGACTTTATTTACATATGTGACCTTGAAGTAATCCAAAAATAATCAGATTACACTACTTTCATATTGTGATACTTGGATTACGTTATTGATTACATTTTGTATTAATCAATTTGTAACTGTAACGGAATAAAATTTTAAAGTAACCCTCCCAATCCCTCCACTAATATTGGCACCCTTGGTAAATATGAGCAACGGAGGCTGTGAAAATTTCTATTTATTGTTTAATCTTTTGTTTAAAAAATTCCCAAAAATACTCTGCTCTCATGGATATCAAACAATTGCAACCAAAAAACAGGTTTATCCAAAACAAATGATCTTGGTTAAATATAGGTATGCAACAATTATTGGCACCCTTTTAGTCAATACTTTCTGTTATCTCCCTTTGCCAAGATAACAGCTCTGAGTCTTCTATAATGCCTGATGAGGTTGGAGAATACATGGCATGGGATTTGAGAATATTCCTCCATACGGAATCTCTCCAGATCCTTCAAATTTCAAGTTCCACGCTGGTGGACTCTCCTCTTCAGTTTACCCCACAGGTTTTCTATGGGTTTCAAGGGGACTGGGATGTTCATGGCAGGACCTTGATTTTGTGGTCAGTAAACCATTTTCGTGTTGATTTTGATAAATGTTTTGGATCATTGTCCTGCTGGAAGTTCCAAGCACAGCTTTCTAGCCTTCAGCCCCAAAACATTAAAGAGCCACTACCATATTTAACTATGAGCATGAGGTACATTTCAATATGGCTACCTCTCTGCGTGCTCCAAAACCACCTCTGGTGTTTATTGCGAAAATGCTCCATTTTGGTTTCATGTGACCGTAGAATCCGATCTCATTTAGAGTTCCAGTAGTGTCTGGCAAACTGAAGACGGTTCAGTTTGTTTTTGGATGAGATTAGAGGCTTTTTATTGAAACCCTTCCAAACAACTTGTGGTGATGTAGGTGACTTCAGATTGTAGTTTTGGAGACTTTCTGACCCCGACACAACTTGAACCATCCTCTTCACAGTGCTTTGAGACAACACACACGTCCTCTTCCAGGTTGATTCATAACATTTCCAGTTGACTGGAACTTCTTAATTATTGCCCTGATGGTGGAAATGGGCATCTTCACTGCCTGTGATTTTTTCTTATAGACACTTCCATTTTGTGAAGCTTAATTATTTGCAGCACATCACAGCTATATTCCTTGGTCTTACCCATTGTAACGAATGACTAAGATAATTTGGCCTGTGAAACAGGAAATCATGGTTGAACAATTTCCTGTTCCTAGTCACCCGGGTGTACAAAAAAAAAACATTAAGTATCAATGGGAATACTTTTCAAATATATTAATTCATAGGGGAGCCAATAATTGTAGACATATTTAACAAAGACTTTTTGTGATAAACCTGTGTTGTGCTTGAAAGACAAATGTTCAGCATACTTTGCTCACATTTACCCAGGGCAAATATTATTGCAATATAAAAGGAGCCTTCCAGTTGTAATAAGCAAATGCCATCCATCCAAGTATGTCAAGGAGCATTTCCAATTTATGTAAGTTCTTTTTAAGCTCCATTTCCTCTTACATAATGATTTTTTTTTTTCATCTGGTCATTTTGTCACCAGAAAGGGGCCAAAACATTTCACATGTCAAGAGCCTTAGGCTACACCTTTGTTTGCCAAAATGTAACATAGTAAAGCACTGAATGTGCGCATTAGTTTTGTTTCCTCTCAAATAAAATTTATTAAACTTGCAGCCAAGAAGTTATAAATGCATAAACCTGTTTATGGAGGAACCGAAAACCCAACAACCAAAAAAAGTTTTTACATATTAAATGATAAAACCCATATAAAACATTGGACATGTTAATGTCCAATGGCTTTTGTACATACACTGTGCTTAAATTGGGCAGAAAGTTACATTTAGAAAATTAGAGCTTCAATACACGCCAGCTGTTCTTAAGAATGAGACAAAGTCCATGTGTTGGATGTCACTTTTATTTACATCAATTATGGTTTACTTCAGAGGAATGAAGCGGGAGGAATGGGTGGCTCCAATACCAGGGCGACCGTGCTTAACAGGCTTGTATGTAATGGAGAACTCTCCAAGGTAGTGACCAATCATCTCAGGCTGTAAGAAGAAAAACATTAAAATTCAGTCATTTATATTAGCTCTCTTTACTTGGGATCAACTCATTGTCCCTTAACTAAAATATCCTCTTGGTTTGATCACAACCTGCCCAAATGGCAGAGAAAAGAACTAGACTTAGACAGGGAAGTAAATATCCTTCAATAAAGGGCATAAATCATGGTGAGAAACATAATAGGGGTGAAGTTTTGCTGTGTAAACAAACTAATTACATCCACATAATGCAGCATATTTAAGCTGTGCATTACAAAAATCAATAATCCTACAACTGAACAAGACAGACAATCAGGATAACAACAAAAAGCAATTTTTAAATTCTAAACATTTACCCCCAGAATAATACTGCTCCAATCCCCTGTGAAACACAGGGGTTTAGCAAAGTATTTCCCCCTCAAATTGTTTATTTATTTATTTATATATAATTTAAAATATATATATAAACAAATAAAAAAGTAGGATCGAGGCAATTGAGGCATGACTTGTTTAGTTGCCTCGATCCACGTTACTTAATCATAAAACACAACCTTTCCCATCACCTCACCTTGATTTCAACCTGGTTGAAGGTCTTGCCGTTGTACACGCCGACCATGGAGCCCACCATCTCAGGCAGGATGACCATGTCCCGCAGATGGGTCTTCACCACTTCAGGCTTTTCCATAGGAGGCGCCTCCTTCTTGGCCTTGCGCAGGCGTTTAAGGAGAGACTGCTGCTTCCTCCTCAGGCCACGGTTCAACCTCCTCCTCTGACGAGCGCCATACAGCTGCATCAGCTGCTCGCTGAAATAACGGACACATTTAAACCAATTAACTGTGATGCATCAAAAAAAAAAAAACATGAGTTGGATTGGTGAATTCTTATACAAGAGAAGGAGCATGCACGGTGAAGAATGTGAGAAACTGAACAAAGAGTGACTTTTCTAGAAGTCGTTTCAAATTGTAAAAAATAAAGATTTGGCAGAGAGCTGCAGCAGGAACCCGAGAGAGCTTCAGTTATATCTTTATGTTCTGGTTTAGCAGCAACACTGCTGGAGTCTTAACTGGAGATTGGTAGCTACATACATAACTACATATATAGATACAAAGCTACATGTGTGTATATAACAGTAGAGATAAAATACAGATATACAATTAGCTTAGAACAGTTAATCCTCCTGAGATTACGGACAGAGACAAAACGTCAGACCAAACAAACTGCTCAACTGTCCATTTGGTTTTACACCAGTGGCTGGTTACTACCTCGATTAAAAGTCGCATGTAAAAGTTCAGGACTAAGCAGCAGTTATATTGTGACTTAAAATCAGTCCATACAGGATTTTACAACCATTTTTTGGGTGACTGTTGTAGCCATAAAAACCCAAACCTTAATTTTGCTGCAACTTTGGGAAAATTTGCGATGACAGTGGCACCCCCCACCAAAGTGCAATTGCAAGATTGTTTTTGCGCGGTCTCTCGCCGTGGTGTTTGTTAGTAAACGAGACCTTTAAGCTGTACTCGTGTCACATGCAGGTGAGTAGTAGAGGGCTTTCTTTGACTGATGGCGTCTTCACGACAATCTTCTGTTGAACAACTGCAAGTTCCTCTGAATATCGAGGGTTTGCATGATTGCGTTGTGAATTCTACAGGGCCTGTAAAGTGCTGTCGTTTATTCTGGACTTGTCCAAATCACGATTTGAACCATCAACATTTAGTCAGCATTGTGAGGTTTCTCAAGAATGTAAGTATGAGCGAACACAATAGACACAGGAATTGGTTTCCTTCTCTAAAGGTGACAGAATATGTCCAAGTCCTGCTACTCACTAGGACATGTCCAGGAGCTGGTCCAGGTCCACTCCTCTGTAGGTGAACTTCCTGAAAGTACGCTTCTTCTTCTGCTCTACGTCCGCCTGTAATCACACAATTCACACACCTTTAATACAACAAGCCTCGTGTTTAATACAAGCCTCAGTCACGCAAGGTGTTAGCTACACAAGACAGGCCTAACAAGCTAACGTCAGCTTTGGCTTGAAACTCCTAATTTCCGGCATAAACGCCCCATAGTAACTGGTGTGAAAGTGATATAGTTGATATTTAAAAATATAACAGTTATAGCTGGATCAGTAAGAGAATGACCAGCGCACACTCGGGCTCTGATTAGCGTCTCTAAGCGCAGGTTAAATTATCTACATCAAACAAATCCAAACCTTCAGCGCCAGCAAATAATACCACAAACAAATACAGCGAGGCTAACGTCAACTAAAAACACAACAAGAGACTTGAATTTTGCCCGAATTTAAGCTGGATTCTGTTAGATTGTAGTAAAACAGAAATAAAACAACACCTACCATCTTGAGAGAGAAACCGGAAAAGGAAGTAGTTGACTTTGGCTCGCGCTAAAAGGAAGAGAAAAAAAAACGGTTTGGTGTGACGTCAGAACATTAGCTCGCCATCTAGTGGTGCGGAGATGAAACTTTCTTCAAGACTGAAATGGGGGCAGTTATTATTTTTAATGAATAATTAAATAATTAACACAAAGCCTACTGATTTGAGTAAAAGGGCTGCTACTGTAGTAATAATCCACTTGATTAAAAGTAAAAGTAGTCAAGACCCAAGTAAGAGTAAACAAATAGGCTTGTGAAGAACTGCTTAAGTGAAGAATTACTTTACAAATTGATTTTTCACATGTCTACGGAAGCCATAAGTGGCCATATATTATTAAATTATGTTCTGTTGTTTTCTCGTGATCTCGACATAATGATTTTTCATAACGTTTTCTCACGATGATGTCATTTTATTGTGAGAATATCTGGCGCTTTGTGAATGGGACTGGTGTTACATGCATGTTTGCATCTTCTCCATCATAAATGTAATAATTCCCCGCTGTTCTCAAGTGTGGGACACTAATTTGGAAGTCGTCAGTCCTGCACCCCGGAAGTTAGCATCACCCTGATTTCGTTCATTAAGATAAGATTCAGAGGATTTTGAAGACTAAATACACTCACCAGAAGTAAAAAGCTCATGTTAATGTTGAAAATTTAGTCGTGATCACAAGAAACCAACTGGGGGAAAATTTACTACTACATGGCCGCTTTGGGCTTCCGTAGATTCTACAAGATGTTGGAAAGATTTCTGAGAGATTCTGTACCATATTGACATAATTCGCATTTTGAACACGAAATTCCTGCAGATTTTTCAGGTGCACTATCATGCTGTGAATCTCCCGTTCTCCCACATCCCAAAGGGGATCTACTGGATTCAGATCCGGTGACTGGGAAGACCACTGAACTAATTCTCATGTTCATGAAACCAGTTTGAGATGACTTTTGCTTTGTGACGTGGTGCATTATCATGCTGGAAGTAGCCATTAGAAGATGGAAAATTGTGGGCATGAATGGAGGCACATGGCCAGCAACAAAACTCAAATAGTCTGTGGTATTCAAGAGATGGATGATTGGTATTAACAGGCCCAAAGTGTGCCAAGAAAACCTTCCCCACACCATTACACCACCTCCACCAGCCTGGACTGTTAACACAAGGCAGGTTGGGTTCATAAATCATAGATTCGTGTTGTTGGTGCCAAATTCAGACAAAACCAGAAATTGAAATTCATTCAGACCAGGCTTTGTTTTTTCCAGTCTTCAACTGTCCAACTGTCCAGTTTTGGTGAGCCTGACAGTCTGGCTGACAGAAGTGGAACCCCACTTGGTCTTCTGTTGTTGTAGCCCATCCACCTCAATGTTTGATGTGTTGTGCGTTCTGAGAAGGCAATCATGCCATGGACAAAATCACTGACATCACAATTTGTGTGAACGTTACCTGAAACTGCTGCCCCACACCTGCATGATTTTATGTGTTGTACTGCTGCCACACTATTGGCTGATTAGATGAATGAATTGGTGTGAAGGTGTTCCTAATAAAGGGCTCAGTGAGTGTATATGTCAATATCGTAGAAGTTATCAATATTCTTGTTCTTCTATTGTATAATTCTCACTGTGAATGTAGCTCTTCACTAACACTAAGTTATGACAGAACTGACAAAAATAAGGAGAACATTAAAGACAACTTATATAACATCTGTCACAGCCTTGGAGTAAAAGCTGAAGCAGGAATTTGTTTTGGGGGCCCAAAAAATCCTCATAAATGTTCTTCCAACAGGAACTGGTCAGAGGCACCTGACACCCATTTCTAAAATATTAGAATCTTTGAATCATTTTTAAAATTTTTAATGACTTCCATTTGATATTCATGAATAAACATATTTATATATTAAAATTAACTTCCATGGTTGAATGCCTATGCCTCTCCATGCTCATGCTAAATTAATTTTCTTAAATGCACTATGATATAGGCAGCTGAGGTCCCAGTCTGGGATTTTGAATTAGAAAGGCATTTTGTTAGATATTGCAACAATATTGATACCTAAACATATACGAAAGCTTTCATTCTATTAACTCCTCCTGAGGTATTGGAACAGCAAGGTCAAGTCTGTTTTTTGCTAGAAGACTGAAGACATTTGGGTTTGAGATCAAAAGATGATTATGGGACACCAGTGGTTTTTCTTTTTCAGAACATTCCAGATTATTGTACTGACTACACCCAGCACATGTGCAATGGCTCCGATCTATTTCCCCTCTTTTCTTAGCTTTAAAATGGCCTTGCTGTTCCAATACTTTCAGAGACAACTGTATGTTATACCATTAGATTTTCCCACTTAGCCATTGTTTGTTTATAATTATTTTTTAAATACATTCTGAAACATTAAAAGACAACAATATGTATCTTTAAATCATTTATTTCAAATAAAATCTCTCTTTTTTGCATAAGTGCAAAGTGCACTAAAACAGCCACCTGAGGGAATCCACTACATCCTGAAATAAAAACAAGAAAAGCGCACATTTAATAGTACAAAATTCTTTTAAAAAATTGCACAGTTCAGGTTTATAATACATATTTGTATGTTCCATTTCGAACAATGTTTTAAATAAAATGGTCAAAGGCTCAGATAGTAAACAAAAAATCCACAAAATTGAAAATAAAATATTTTTGCCCTAATAGAATTAAAGCTGAGGAAATGGGAGACCCTGTCACTCCGCCGACTGGCATAATTCTGTGCTGATGTTTCACCAATCAAGAAAATCTATTGCTAAATAGCGCTGCCCTACTAGAAGAGAAGAGAAAAAAAAGGGAAAAAAAAGAAAACACACAACAAATGTGGCCTCCTCATAAAGGAGTATAGTCCCTGTTCATAACTTACACACACTCAACCACACATACACACAAACACCCTCCAGTTACATTTGTAATGTTCATCAAGCTCACAATCCAGTGGCATTTGTGATCAGAACATCGATTCCCTGACGGTTTGTATTGCATTGAGGAAGTCAGAAGGGAATGGTCAGCGCCGATAAGGATGGAAGCCCTGGACGTTGTGGTTTTGCCCACGACCAAAAGTAGTCGCTGTGGGCTGCGGCGCTGATGTAGGCTGTGCAGAAGGGGCACCATATGAGGCAGTCTGCTGGCTAGGGTCGGCAAAGCTATGTCCAAAGCCGCTAAGATCCTGCCCATAACCTGTTTCAACAAATACAACAATACAATAATAAATCAATAGCATCAGAGACGTCATTCAAAACAAGGATGGAGGTTCCTGAAGAGACTGGCCTTCAGAACTGCCCTTTTTAACATCAGATTTAAAAAATAAATAAATTAAATAAGCAATAATAATAATAAAGACTGGATTAGCAAGACACTAAACTACCTAAGCCACTATGAAAACAGAAGTGGAAAGAAAGTAATGAAAATATATTCAGAGCAAAGCTATTCAGGGACAAGAGTTAAAAAGAAATGCTTGCACAAAGATATTTTCAAAACATTTCCCCATGCCATTTTATGATGGTTCATTCATGAAAACAGATCAGACAAACAGGAACAGTTTGTTGTTTTTTGGCCACAAATTAGAAAAATAAAATGGATAATAAGCTATGAATTGCTAGCATTTTCTTTTCAACTTCCAACACAGTCAGTCAACTGTAAAATACATTTGTCAAGAGGGCTACAGATGCTACGAGACAGGGTAGCACAAAAGGCAGAAACGTACAGATATACAAGTTCTGTTATAATTAGATCATCCTTTTGCCAGCAAAGCAACGCAGAAACAAAGAAAGAGAAATAAGTTGAAGGACATTGTCATTGTATAGTAAACTACAGCTACTGTCCCAAAACATCAGACAAATAATGAAGAGACCCCAATTGATATTTGTAGCCAATTTAATACAAGTTACAAATACGAGAGGTGCAGTGTTTTTGTACAAATGACATGTAGCTGTATTTAGTATACCATATGGAGAAAAGGACTGTATGTATACTGTATGTACAATATGCATACAACATATGCATACAGTATGTGCACAAACTTGCATATGTAAAAATGAATGTAGGAAAAAGAAAAGAAAAGAAAAAAATATATAAACTATCACTGAAATCTCATGAGTCTGTATACGGTTTTATCTGCTGTTTTATTGGGTGGTTGTAAAATGCAGTAGCTCCCACCTACCTGCACTATATCCCTGCTCATCCTGACCATAACTGTGAGAAGGACGCGTTGGTCCGTAGGCAGAGGGGTCCTGAGGATAGTTACCCAAGCCTAGCAGGGAGATGAGGAGACCAGGTTGACTAAACCCAGAGAGAGCCTACCTTTGATACTAGCTCTGGGGAAGAGCTTCTTATACAAATTGTACCGCTTTTCTACAGAGAAAAAAAACGATTACGCTGCTCTGACACTTGAAGAGCTAAAGATATTAAATCGAGAAGGTGAATGGATTGGTCCTTTGCTGCCTTTAAATGGTTAAATCTTAAAGGCAGTCACTTGTAATGGTAATGATGGATGGAAGCAAAGCATAAGCATGACACACTGAGCCAGGTGAGGGCAATGCTGCTGCACTGACCGACTCTGGTACAGGCAGCTAACGAGGTACAGGTCAGTGCTGGTGCACAACACTTAACATCTGGGATTTCACATGTACTCAGACACAGTGCACTGATTTGATTGTGTGATATGTAGAGCTTCTACACATCCCACAATGTAGTCTCTGCTATGTTCTCGTCAGCCATTGAGAAACAGGATTCATTCTGAAAAGCATTCAGTCGTGTACAATATATTAAAAACAATTCAATTGTGTACAGAGGGGTGTGTATATCATTGTTAACATTATAGCTGCGGTCTAACCACCTTTTCTGACCTACAGGTAGCGAAATGATAATCTCATAATGACAATCAATGTTCCAAATAATTAACTGATTCATTATCATTCACTAGAGAAAAAAAGAGAAAAGAGAAAGCATCTCACATGAAAGAGTGACCTGTTCCAGTTATATATAAACTTCCTCAAAATATGATCTTTGCTTACTGATAAATATCTTCCATGAAGATCCTGACTGGCATTTATTATTTTTATTTTTTACTCGGTGTATATCAGCATTGAAAAGTCAGTAAAAAAATGATAATCGTTTATACACAAAGTCAAGTGTCAGTAATTGAAACCTCCTTACGCTTACTGACATTAAAGGAGCTGTCTCACGTTATCCAAAAAAGCAACAATGCAACACACAGGATGATCTAATTCAAACACACAAACTGATAATCTTTCACATCAGCAAAATTCACACAGACTAATCAATTAATATCAGTATATAGAATATCATAATATAAATATTGGTGGTGGCATCTAGAGGATCATCAGGTATGCAGGCTTGTTTGAGCGTGATGCCATCATGCCAGTTCAGCCATGTGGTATAGAGAGCAAGCTCTTGCTTGTGTGAGGATCATTGTAATGGGCTAGAACTACGGTGGTTTAGAAAATGGATCCAATCAGCAGTAACAGGAGAGCAGGTGGCCAGGCTGAGGTGAGCCCTTTTTACTCACCGTACTGGCTATAAGAGAAGTCAGGCTGTGCTGGTGGGGCTTTGCTCATGTCCTGAGTAGGGGTGGTAGCAGGGGCAAAGCCCAGAGGCCCAGCTCCAGGAGTAGTAGGAGGCGGAGGCATTCCTTGGGGTACAAACTGGTCACCTTGTGGCGTGCCAAAACTGTACCCTGTCAGTTTAAAAAGGGGTGCAAAGAATCAAAAGTAAGCGCGAGATGTGAATAAAGAAATGCAAGGCTCAGTTAAATGAAAGAGTAAGAGTGGAGAAGAGAAAGAGTAGAGAAAGTCTTTCTACTTTCACAACAAGAAGCACTAATGATCTAAAGCCCAGTTAGCAATCCTTAGCAATTTGCAATCATAAGCAATACCTTACAATCATTTCCTCTTTGCAATAATTTTAATGGAACAATTGTTTTTATTTTAAAAGATAACAGAGGACCAGGGTTATAGTGGTGCAGCGGCTAGCATTGCCACCACATAAATCCCAAAAAACAAGTTTGTAGGTGAATTGGTCACTCCAAGTTGTAAACAAATGTGTGTGCGCGCGCATGTGGTGCCCTGCGATGAACTGGCATATTTCTGCCTCTGGCATATTCCATGCCCAGTGTTCTCAGGATAGGCTCCACATCCACCTCGACCCTGAGCAGGATAAAGCACTTACTGAAGATGAATGACTGTGAAACCAGAGTCATCAGAGACCTGAAGCACTCTCATGTAATACCAACCCCACAAACAAACAAAGAGAGGTGTTTTTATGACTTACCAAATTGAGGAGGTGTACTGTAGCCCTGTTGTGGATATCCCTGAGGTGCCCCAAATCCTCCTGGTGGGGTTGCTGTAACTAGGAACGCATTAAAGGGCGAGGGAGGTTGGGCAGCACCTCGGCCTGCAGGCAAAGGAGGCCCATATCCCCCTGAAGCATAAAGGGACATGCAAAGATTAGAAAGCACCTCCCTAGTTAGCTAGAAGTGTCTCAAATAATAAGGACGGTCTACAAATCATAGCAAAAATTATAACCTACCTAATGGTTGCCCTGTGGAAACCCAAACCCCTGGAAGAAAGACAAGAAGTAGTATTTTTCCATGACAAACATTTACAAAAGTACTGTGTAAACTTTGTACAGTTGAAATGTGAAAATAGTCACACTTCTACTTTTGACAAACACACTTTGGTTCTCGAACAGATGGCACAGACAGTGTGGCCAAAAAGAAGGGAAACTGAGGCTCAGATAGCAGTTGGCACCTCTGGTGTCTTTTTTCATGCTAGAATGTCACGTATCTGGAGGGAAAGTTAGTCGGCCTCACTCACCCTGAGGGCCATAGCTCTGCTGCCAGCTCTGAGCAGGCTGTGTGGCCCAGCCATTGGCCGCACTTAAGATTGCTCTGGGTCCCCACTGATTGGCTCCCAGCTGCCCAGGGCCAGGAGCTTTGTTGTCCCGAGGCTCAGCCTTTTTCACTTCAACCTGGACAAAGGACAAGACCAAAAGGGTGTGAAAGGGCAGAAATCAATAACCAATGTGCCTTCTTCACCCCATCAATTACTAATCCTGTAATTCAGCTGAGATAGTTTTACTTAGACGTAACAAAATAGTTCATTAGTTAGAAAAATGAATCCTAGGCTTCTTATTCTACATAATGCTGAAGCAATGTTTCTAAGGTACGTTTGAATGGAGCAGAGGTAAAGAGAGCTTTTACAAAATCACGTGAACAAAGCACCGAATTTTCTTTAAAAACTAAAAACACAAAAAACAGCCCAAATGGTCTTTATAAAGTGTACCTGAGAAACACCTTCCTTGCATTTCTGCTGTATCTTATCCCTTTTAAGTAGATAAAAAAAAACTATGATAGAAAGTCGACTTACCTTGCTAATGCATTTAAGAACCTCAATTTAGATCAATTCGAAGTAGAAATATGAGAACAGTAATTTTAGATCTAACTGCAAAAAAATAATAGTCATGCAGAGAATAATGGTGTCATAGATCTAATAAGAAATGAATCTTCATACTGTGTCAAACATGAGGGGGGGAAATGTAATGTACCGTATTTTGACTTGAAAACTACCTATACCTGAAAAAGACTGAAGCGGTGTGTGTATTTATAAGTCTAATGCATCCAATCTGTATTATCGGAAATGAAAATTTATCTCCTTATTTTCAGTACCCAACCATAGGTGTGCCAGCCTTAGTGTAAAATGGGTAAGACGGAAATAGACCAGCTCCAAAATGGGTTGAGTTATTGGGGTCACCTTGAATCAAGAGCAAGGCATGACTTTTTTTTTTTTTATTATTGCTTTCCTGCAGTACAACACACAGTGACCTCCTTTTTTCGCCTTCCTTATTCCCTCTTTGTCGACCTAATTAGGTGCCAGTTTGAGCGAATAGTCTGAGGCTCGCCGCACAACTACCTAGGCCTTCTCCCGCGGGCTTCAGGACTCAGCGTGATGGGAGGGGAAGCACTTGAAATTGTGGCGTCCGACTCCAGAGCTGGGGTTTGCAGAACAGTTTGATATGTTCCAGTTTCTAATTTTAAAACATCCCTAAAATCCCATTTCAATAATGTCATGTCAAGAACAACGGTCTACGTACTGGAGAACCTGCTTCCTTCAGGAAAACAGGACAGAGTCAAGGGGAAAGTAGATACATGTGGAGAAAAAAAAGTAGGACAGCAACACTGAGCCTTTATAGAAAGTACAGCAGTCTTCATGAAAGTGGTTCGTCACTTTGAATCAGCACACGGCACTAGTGCAGGTCAGAAAAATGCCCTTGGCAATTTCAGACTATTGAGTAATACATATCCACCAGTAAGCAGACTGAATGAACAAGTCATGTAGTTAAAGCTGAGCCAGTACTCTTGATTCCAACTTATCACTGTAATTAAAGATTTATCACTGTGAAATCATTTTTGCACATATTGGCCTACATAATAGTGCAGGAAATCCAGTAATCTAACCTCGATACATTTGCTAACATAAAAACTAAAAAATATATATATTTTTGGGGGGGGAACAGAAAATTGACACAGTATGGAGATTCTAACTGAGGTCACTTAATTGAGATTTTGCTTTGTGTTTTTTTTTTTTTGTTGTTGTTCTTGTTGCAATAATGTCAAGAACTCAAACTGTAAGTGACCTGGCAAAAATGAAATAAATAATAGAAGATGAAAAATGACATTGACCAGTCCTTTAGGTGAAACCTGATTACATTTTAAGCACTATATAAAAAAAAAAGAATAAGAAAAAAAGAGAAGAATTTCTCATGTTAACACACAAAAAAACAACCCCAAAAACCCCTGGATAACGCTACACAGGATCACCAGCACAAAAACACCCAAAGGAGCGGTCCAAGTAAACCAAACCTTGGGCGACTGCAGAGCCTGTACACAGTATGATTCACCGTCAGTGATTCACGGTAAAAAGCACTTTCTATTTTTTTTTTATCATTTAAGCTAATGTTATAATGACAGTTGTAGTATCAAATTTTGGGAGATTAAATCACAGATTAATTTCTGAGTATGTCTGTTACACCAGGATTAAATTGGAGTTCATGGCTCTGGAAGAAAACACTGTTGGTCACCCAAGCTTCAGTTTCTTACTTAGGGTAAAATAAAACTACAACTACACACTTTTTTGCCCATGATGTCGTGAAAATGCATGTTGACAGCCTGGTCCACTGATTGTTCGGCCTCGAAAGTAATAAATCCAAAACCTAGCCAACGACCAAAAGTGAATCAAGGTAGCAGGGTGTTGGGACAGAACAAGGTGAAAAACAGGGGAAGGGGAGTTGACCAAGGTGACACTGCGGGGGTTTGGATTATTTTGCAGTCTGCGATACAAGCAAAGGTCGCCAAACAAGAACTGCAATCTCATCTCGCAGAAGAACTAATATTGTTCTCTGTATGTGCATTAAAGGTTCAAACCAATCGCTTTAATTATTCACCACTATTGTCATTTGATAATGTTCCGAGTCGAGACATATTCTGTATTACCAGATAAGTCTGTTTTATACATTCAAATCTTTATATTATATATATATATATATATATATATATATATATATATATATATATATATATATATATATATACTAAAATAAAAACCCAATATGAAGAAACATTTTTCAACTTTTCACCTAAAAAAATAAAAATACATTTCTACTTCCCCATACAGTTCCATCCAAACCCCTTGAATGTCCCCTTGTTATATTCTTGTATAACATGTACAACAAATGCTGACAGCAACAATCATTAACACTTAATAATGATGAATAAATATAGTTTCTCGAAGCCTTCCCAAAATGACAGTATTTTGGGCAAGCAAAGAGAAGAGCAATTTACAACACAGCTATAAAAAAAAGCACCACAGAGATAAAAAGGTAAGGTTCTGCTACGAGTCTGTGCATGGCCAGAATTACCTGAGGTGTAACCAAAGTTTCTCAGTTCCTTTTTCTTTTCTGAACTAGTTTACAGATTTTTTTTATTATTATTTTAAATGAGCCATGTAGTAGACAGCGGCCACACGCTGTTTGCTCACGAGGGAAAAAAGTTCAGAACGACATTAATCTAGTTGAGACTACTGCACGAAACGACAACCCCATTTTCAGGGTCATTCTTATGATAAAGCAGAGGATGAACCATATAAAACAGCGGGTGAGCTGTTCTTCTGCAGCACCAGCACTACTGTGTGAACTAGTTTAAAAAGTGATCAAATAACTGCACAGCAGAACTGGGTTGTGAGGATCCCTCCACTTTGGGATCTAACCCGATTCCAATTAAGCAGAGCCTCGGAGACCCAGGTGGGGAATTCGAGATTTCCGATACCGTACAGAGAGCCTCATTTGTTTAAATGAGCACTAAATATACATCTGACCTGCCACTCACCTACTTAAGATCAAAATTCATGAACAAATTAAAACGGAAAGCACGTTCGGTAAGCTTGTGTCAAGTACCTTTACTGTAGCAACCACCTGGAAAGTATAGGCTTTCTGACATGCATCACACAATCTGATCCGAAAGGGAGAAAGTTCGTTTTAAATACGACGAAAATATTCCATTTAAAACGAACACTCAGTTTTTCCATTGCATACAGGCAGCTGGTTAACAGCCTTGATGCATACAAAAACAAGTGTTAAATCTTCCTAATATGCCGAAAAACACAAAAACCTAAATAAATGACTTAAGATAATTGCGTAATGATATATTTAGCAGGGTTACAATCTCAAAGCGAAACGTTAGGTAGGAACTCTGGCTACACCTGCCAGTCTGACACCTCAACACATATTATACACATCATTCCTGACTTTTATCAGTGTGGTGCCACTGTGAACACAATCCCCTGAAGGAAAAAAAAAAAAACATCTTAAGAAACACAGTTAATTACAATCACAGTTCACAAGGAGAATGTATATAAAAGAAAGACAGAACTTATTTTACTATATATAGATATATGTGTATATATATAGAAACTCATTAATAAGAATATCAGATACATATAAAAAACTATTTATTGTATATGGTTAATAAAAACAATGCTCAAAATAACTACAAAATCCAATGACAAACTATTCATGTATCCTCAAAGAGATTTGAGATTAAGCAAGATTGTTTTTCCCCCCTTTCATTTGTACTAAGCAAGAGATGAGGAAAAACTCTTAATACACTCAAACACAATGTGCATGGAAGCAAAAAAAACAAAAAACAAACCGTGATCCACTGAAACTGAAGCAATTTATATCTTACATAATTTGCTCTAATGGTGAGTTACAGGAAAGACTTCAAAACTATTATTTTTGCATACATTTCAATCCTTAATCTTTAACACCAATTACTTGTGCTCGGTGTCATTTTATTTGACACTGAAATGCACTCTGTCCTCACAAGTTTCCTGAAGAATCTGCTTCCATTCACCACCCCAGCGAGTTACACTGTGGAAAATTAAACACTTTCTGCACCTGTCTGTGTGTCTGCTTCCCTTATATATCGCCTGGATTCGGTTTCAAGCAACTGGACTATTTGAAATAATCAGCCTTCTCCTACATTAAGGAAGAGAGGTGTCTGATATTTGGGAGACTCAAGGCTAATTGCTGCTTTTCAAGGACAACAAAACGTTTAAAAAGAAATATGAAGGTTAATACAGTACAGACGTTCTTGACAACAAGCAAATGCATCAGAAGCTGATTCGATGATGATGCCACAATGCACGTGTCTGCTACATATATATGCTCAGGATTTGACTTTTCTAAATGTAGGAGATGTGCAACAGGCCAAAGTCGACATGGGAGACATGGGAGTTAGAAATGAGATCAGAATGAGCTCTGCTGAAGGACTTTTTTTCCCTCTTTGGGTCAGAATAGTTTGTCATGAGCATGAAGATAGATGTATTGGGAACAGAACTAGATCAGCTTTTACCTCGGGGTCTCTGTTTCTCTGCATCATAGATCATTACCACTTCTGTGACCTTCAAGGAGAAAATGTATGACAAGTGAGTCAGAGGTAGAACAAAGTGACCGCTTAAAGGCTGATCTAAATTCAACATCACTGCAACTGCAAGAGTTAATCTCTACAGTTAAAAGTGGCCTAAAAACCAAAATCATGATCATTCTGCTTCTTCTCATCATTAGACTGTGTTGCGGTCAAAAAAGTGATGACACAAAACAAAGACATCCAAGCACCTAAATCTAAATCTTACCACTCCAAATCTGTTAAAATAGTCCCTGAGCTCAGGTTCACCGCAGTTGTGTGGAATTCCACCAACAAATATCTTCTTGGATTTATTGCTGTCACTTTTACCTCCTTTCTAAAACATATAAAATAACCACAGTTAAAATGCAGAGCAATATAAATACTCTGAATCTACGCCATTCAGTCACAAGGAGACTTTCATTTAAATGTAGAGCATATATTTACAGAATGTTTATTTTCAGTACATCACTTAAATTCTGTCAATATCAACATAACATCTGAACTAAAGGCCTGAATGATTACACTCATGTTTCCAAAAGAACATCACAGTACTTACCCAGCCATCTTTTGCTCTCGTCTTCTCCGGCTGCATTCCTCTTGGAGTACATGGCTTAGGGTCAATCTGTGGGAGCAGAGAATTACACCTCGACTGTCCTTCAATTTTCACGTACTTAGTTTAGCCTTAAGTATTACTTGGTATCATTGGAAATGTATCCTTATAATAAATGAACATTGATTGCTGGCTGAAGTCAAGACACAATCAGAAACGTAATAAGCTGCTTTGTTCTTACATTTCTACCATCAAGGTTATGAGGCTTGGTGTCCAGGACAGTCCGAACACAGTTTGGATCTTTAAACTTCACAAAGCCAAAACCCCTGGACTGATTTGTGCTTTTGTCCTTCATGATGACGCAGTCCACAACCTCTCCATATTGGGAGAAGTAATTTCGTAAAGTCTCTAAAAAGAGGAAGCGGATAGGCTGTAATGGCAAACTGCATACTGTTTAATACAGCAACCTTGACTTTAAAAAATAAATTATATTCTTTGCTGCTAGGACATTTTGTTATCTGAAAACATCTGAGCACAATTTGTAAACTGTATACATGCCGAAATAAGCTAGCTATATACTGTAGATGGGTATCAAAGTTAGGTGTGATGTGATGTACAGTCCCATTTAGTCAATGAGATGAAGGTAGAGATGAACTACTGCTGATAGTTATTCAATCTATAGTTTTATATAACACTACAAGTTATAGATATAAGCCACCTTTCATTAAATTGTGTCAAACAAATGATGTATTTCTTTTAGGAAATTGCATCTTTTGTTATTTAAATTCCCATTTTAACACAAGGTCAATGGTTTGGATTCTGTGGGTGTAAGTGGCTGTGTTTACATGGACAACAATAATCCACTCTTAATCCCATTGGGACACACCCATGGCTTCAAGCAGTTGTCTATTAGCACGTACAGCATGACAAATAATGAACTGCACTTAAAGCGTCCGTAAAAAAAACTTATTAAAAACACCCAAAACTGTATATGGTACCATAACGAAGACGAACTGTATGTTGATACATGAAATTCTGGAGGGACGGCATGGCGCAATGACACGGGCTGTTAATCTAATTATGTTCTAAAACATGTAAAACGGGAACATGACAGGAGTATTCTAAAAGCGACTCATGTAAACATCTTAATCACATTATTATCTTAATCAGATTACGGTCAATATTTAGATTAATGCTGTCCATGTAAACGTAGTCAGCGTGTAAGTTCAGAAATCTAAAAAAAATTATCTAATTGCTCCAATGAGATAAGATATTTTTTTATTAATCCTTAAAGAGATATTTAATTGTTCTATTATAGCAGCATGTATAGTGAAGTGTGGAGCACAAAAAAAAACAGAGGAAAAAGTGCAAAATAATGTAATTAAGTACAAAATAGACAAAGTAAACACAAATTAGAAAGTATATTACAAAACAGAAAGTATTTTACTGCACTTGTTGAATGAAGAAAACAAACTGCAGTTAGAAGTACAGCAGCATCATACACAGCATGTCAGTATTAAAATATTTAAATAATGAATATTGCACTCAAACAATACTATAAAGTGTGATAAATGAAATAAATCCAGTATAACAAACTGCAACAGTGGATAGATGTATATTAATATGTAATATAGAATGAATGCTTAATATTTCAATAGCTGATTTAGGTTTATAACAATCTGATCATATGTTTTATGTTTATTTAATGTAACACTTTCAGGGGGTCACTGTAACACTTTCAGGGGGTCACTGGCTCGCGTCACTACTTAGTTATTGCAGAACAGGCATTAAAGTTTCTCGAACTGTGTTTTGCCAAGCAACAATATAAAACAACGAGGCGTTCGCTTCATTTGCTTCGACTAGTGTGAGGCTATAATGGGCGAGGCGTGTACATCTTAAATCGAGAGGGATGTGTTACTGTTAGTAACAGGAAGCACCAACTATAAACAAAACTTGACAACTGTCAGAGCATGCAGGACCTTTTCAGGGCTTAAACTTAATACTATTAAATGATATAGAAATACTGGGGGGAATATTTGGTCCGTTCAGGGTCCTCAAAGCAAGTCATATTTCCTACATCTATTCAATGTCATACTCATACCTGCATACTTCATTATAGAGGTGCATCTATATTTAATCTGTGTATGTATTTTAATTTGGCCAAAACGTATGCAGCTTTGGTCACTAAATCTGAGCAGAAGAGCTGGTGCAGGAGTCAGATGAGACAGCTTTTGAATGGTGCGCAGACACCACATACCTACAGGTTTACTCAGGCGCGCACTTACTCACTCACTCATGAGAGTCTTAGAACACTGACGTATACGAGGACATGCTTAATAAACTGTTGGGGCAATTCAAGTCCTTAAATATTTAAGAAATGCTTCACTTGCCATGCGATCATTCACACGCTGATAATGTTGGTCACCGAATACCCACACCGCAAACAATTCACGTTCCCTCGACCCCCTCATCACACAGCTTGCTGTCTGTGCCACGACTGAACACTATTATACACATTAACCATGTTTTAATGAGAACACAAGACTTAAATGGCTTAACACATTGTATATAATATAACGCAGGTCTCTAACTCTGATCCTGGAGTACCTTCTGTCCTGCAAGTTGAGTATTTTTCCCTGCTCCAATACAAATGATTCAACTGATGGGAGCATAGAAAACAATAAAACGTGCCGGACACGACGAACTCCAAGCCTCATAATTTCATTTTTGTGTTCTTATGTGCTACACTTTGGCTACAATCACATTACCAAGTAGAGGAAACAAATCCCGTGTTCTGCTCTAACGTGACAGATTTTATTGTATTTTTCCAGGACTACGTAGATGCAAAAACAACGACCTACATCACACTCGTACGAAATACATAGCCGACACGAACGAGAACACTCGGATGCAAAGTCAACACGGTTGTCATCCGATCTCAGCAACACGACAATGGAGGACAGCAAAATCAGACAAGATAGAAAAATTAGCTTCAAAAACAAGTTTCACATTTGATTCGATTCAAGCGCAAAAAAAAATGGAAGGAAACAACAGAATCGGAGTGAAAACCTGGCCAAAACGTTGACGCGTGCATGCAGGGTGTTTCAGCGGACAGCTGAGTTCTCATTAAAGACAGATACGGGCCACTTCAGGTTATGAACGTGAACTGTGCATATAAGTGGATCCGATCTGAGTAATATAAATAAATAAACCAATCTGAATTGTGCAAAGAAGCTTGTAAAGTGAAAGCGTCCCATGTTCCGGCTTCTACAGAAGCGGGTTTAACCAGTGTGGATGTAAGATCCTACAGTAAGAATAATTCAGAAGGCTTCAGACATGTAAAGAAATCCCCTCAGTCTTACCTTGAGTTGTACTCCAGTCTAATCCACCCACAAACAGCTTCCTACAAGACAGAGTGGATGAGACAGTGAACTCAGCGAAGTTATGCAAGAAAAAACATCAAGTGCAAGAGCTAGGTCGTTTCCATTCAGCTAGGAAGCTATATCTCTTCGAGAGACCTGTGCTGCCACTTGTTCTGGGTTTATCACCGAGCTGCAGCTTGTCTCTCTCTCTGTGTCTCTCAGAAGCTCCTTCAGAGAAACAGCTCGTCATTCACACTTTCACTTGCGGCCCATCAACAAAACCGGACTCACACGTTAAACTCACCTTTATTATTACAGGTCTCACTCAAACTGAATCAACTTCCTTCGTGTGATCCAGTTCACGTTTGAACTGGGAATAATGTGCTAGACGACTCAAGTGTTGACACGTCTGACCGAATCTTTACGCGAGTCGATTCTTCTCGCATCGAACCCACCTCGCTAATTAACCTGCTAGCACCCGCTAACGTCATTAGCTTCAGTAACTTAGAAGAGTTTGTTAGACGCCGAGTTTATGAATGAGGTGCTCTTCGTTAAAGCATTTAACTCGGTTTAAATCGGAACAAACTCCGACTCTTAACAAGTTCGAGTCGGAACTCTTGTCTTCGGACTCTGCGTCCATCGGCTTTCCGGACAGGTAAAGTGTGAGCTAGCTTGGAACTGACAGTTGACGGTAACTGTAAGCTAGCTCGAGCTCGAGCGGTATCGCCGCTGAAGCTACACTGCGCAGGTCGCTTGCTTGCTAGCGAGGAGACGAGACGGAGCGGTGTTTTAATGTTATCTCAACAAAGCAAAGCAAACGGCGTCTTACCCGATTTCATCTCCAGGTAGGTTGTTCATATCTGTAGCGAGAGTTGAGGACTGGAGTGCGGACATTAGTCTGCTGCTTCAATCTCCTACTACTGCCTCCTCTCTCTGCTCCTACCCCGGGAAGGTCACTCCGCTTTCGGTTCAAACCCAACCTGCGCAACGCTGACGCGATGCCACGGGGCCGCCCTGCACGGGGAGCGCTGCTGACGCAAATGCTGCTGGGAACTGTAGTCATCAGAACCGTTAGGAACGGCGACCTGACCCGCATTCAGTTCTGTTAAACCGCACTGGTCATGTCGTGGGCTTCATTATTAGACTTAGACCTCAGCGTGGCTGTATTCTTCAGAGGGATGTTCATTCACGGCTCTGACAGTAGTTCCGGCTGTAACTGAAAGTAGCCTATAGGTTAATATTAGAGATGCACCGATGTATCGAGCGATAATTGGTATCGGCCGGTAATCGGTATCGGACGATAAAGGCTATTTTTCACGCTATGGGCTATCAGACGATAGTTTAAAAACACAATGATCAGGGCTGATTATGTCCTGTCAATCAAAAGAGGGCAGGAAAACACATGGATTTCATGCTGTGTGTAAAGATGATATCTCTTGTGTTGAATGACGACAAAACTACAGTTTGTAAACTCTGTAATCTCTGCACTGCTATAATTTTACACCGGAAGCGAGCAGCAGTGAACCCCACCCTGGCGCTACTCGCACAACTGCGCACTGCTCTCGCGCTGCTTGCGCTGAGGCCAGTTAATAATATCAAAAATAGGTTTATATCAGTTTGATATTTAATAGAGTAGAAATGCTTGTATTTGTGAAGAGTGAATGTGAGACTAACAGGAGGTTTTTTATAATTCAGTCAATGTTAATATGAATTAATAACATTCAATAAGTTAATAATCTTACTTTAATCTTCAGAATTTAGTTCGTGTTCATGTTAATTGTTAAATGTGTTTTCTGTTTATGAGACCAGTTACTGTGATACAACTTGTTGAAAAATTTTGAGAATAAAGTTTTTATTTGCATTTCCTTCAGAACTGTGGAATTAATTATTAAATTAAAAGAAGGTATAAAAGGCAGAGGTATCGGCCGATATCGCTCTGACTAATCGGTTATCAGTATCAGCCGATATCACTCTGAATAATCGGTATCGGTATTGGCCGATATCACTCTGAATAATTGGGTATCCGTATCGACTGATATCGCTCTGAATAATTAGTATTGGTATCGACCGATATCACTCTGAATAATCGTATAGGCCAATATCGCTCTGAATTATCGGTATCGGCCGATATTGCTCTGAATAATCGGTTATCTGTATCAGGCGATATCACTCTGAATAATCGGTATCGGTATTGGCCGATATCACTCTGAATAATTGGGTATCCGTATCGACTGATATCGCTCTGAATAATTAGTATTGGTATCGACCGATATTGCTCTGAATAATTGTATAGGCTAATATCGCTCTGAATTATCGGTATCGGCCGATATTGCTCTGAATAATCGTATAGGCCAATATCGCTCTGAATTATCGGTATCGGCCGATATTGCTCTGAATAATTGGTTATCTGTATCAGCCGATATCACTCTGAATAATCGGTTATCTGTATCAGCCGATATCACTCTGAATAATCGGTTATCTGTATTAGCCGATATCACTCTGAATAATCGGTTATCTGTATCAGCCGATATCACTCTGAATAATCGGTTATCTGTATCAGCCGATATCACTCTGAATAATCGATACCGGCCGATATCGCTCTGAATAATTGGTTATGAGAAATTTACTCTCGGTGCATCTCTAGTTTATATTCATGCGCTCAGTTTGTTTCTCTACAGGTGCATCTAAAATATTAGAGTATTGTGGAAAAAGTTAATTTTTTCCCCGTAATTTAATAAAAAAGTCGAACTTTCATATATTCTAGATTCATTACATTACATTACATTTACATTTATTCACTTAGCAGACGCTTTTATCCAAAGCGTCTTACAAATAAAGTACACATAAAGTGAGATATTTCAAGCCTTTTTTCATTTGAAGCTTAATGATTATGGGTTACAGCTCAGGGAAATCCAAAATCTAGTATCTCAAAATATTAGAATAAAGAATTTATAGGTCTATTATTCTAATATTTTGAGATACTGGATTTTTGATTTCCATGAGCTGTCAGCCGTAATTATTAAGATTAAAACAAACAAAAAAATATCTCTATCTTCAGGATAGAGGACTTTGTGCCTTCTGGTTTCTCAGTAACATGACATTTTGCCTTCTGGTTTCTCAGTAACATGACATGAAGTGTTTTTTTCTCATGATTAACTTCAAGAGAAAAAAGAAAGATGCTGGTGAGAGACTGTTTATTGTAACTGCTAAGGTAAGTGATAACAGGAATGGTGGTAACAGTCCTCTCCATTGTGTTGGGCTGATTAGTTTTTCATTATAGGCTGCCATAGCATGGTTGAATACTCGAATGTGATTGGTCAGAAGGTGTGCATCATTTTTATATAATACCACAGGTAGTTCTGGCTGTGAAAGATATTAATGATATTATTATTAATGTGCTCATTCTACTAAGGATATATGGACTTGTATTGCGGAAGCTCCACATAATCTAAGATAATACACAGATTTTTTAAAAACATTGTTTAACAAATCGTTACGATGTGGTGATGTTTTTTGTTAGAAGACATTTATATATATATATATATATATATATATATATATATATATATATATATATATATATATATATATATATATATATATATTATATATTTTTTAATTTATATATATATATATATATATATATATATATATATATATATATATATATATATATATATATATATATATATATATATATATAAAAATAAACATTTATGGAAGGAGTCTCAGTTACATTTTTTGTGTGTATGTGTGTCTCTTGTTTCTCGGATGTTTCACGACATTCATTTGCACGTCGTGTCACATCAGTCCGTGATGATGATGATGATGATGGTGATTATCCAAATTAAATATATAAAGATTAGTTAGGAAAAAAAAAGGAATAAAATACAACATTTCTACGGTACAAGTACATTTTAATCTGGATTTAAAAACAACTAGAGTGCACCAACATGAAGTTCAAATATGATCAATGTAATCTACCAACAAGTTCAGCAGTAGACTTTAACCCAGTCCTATAGATCTTTTATTCTTAATGGAAAACATTCAAAATTTTCTCTTCTATTATTTTGTTTGGCATTTACAATTCAAATTTTATGTAAAAGAGACTGTAACTGCATTAAAAAAACATTAAGTAATGAAAGAAAAAACGAATCATTTGTCATTGATATTGTATTTAAAGAAGTACATTGTGATTGTTAGAGTCCTCTGCTGCGTTCAAGGTGAACTGCAATGCCAATAAAAATATTAACGGGCCTTTTCACTGACCCTATTCAGTCCTGTTGAAACTGTGTATGTGTTGTGAGTTTCAAGGTGAAGGGGTAAAGCTGGACATTTTTAATTACAGGCAGAGATATAACGCTGAGGCTGAAAAAAAATTATTCTGAAATGAAGAAACCAGCAAGATCCATGGCATAGCAATTTATTAAATCAGTTTTCTTTGGAATCTTTAAAAAAAAATAAATAATAATAATAATTATTATTATTATTATTATTATTATTATTATTAAAGAGACCGCTTTAAATATTACAGTCTGTAATGTTCTGTCTTTACTGTTTTCCCACCATTATAAACCATTTGCCTTTAATGTGTTTCTGACACGTTATATTTATCTATTTTATATATTTTATGTACTGTGCTATACCATATAACAGACATATGAAGATTTATATTGGCTCTGATAGGATATCACCTTTCACAATTAGCACTTGAAAAAAATATAAATGGACTGCAGTTTTATTTCTGAAATACCAACAAAGGCAATGTTTTTTATTTTTAAATGTTTGCAATCTGTGGTCTGAATAAGACTGTATATACTGTCTATACTGTCTATGGTAAATATCTTTAGTCATTATACATAATTTAACATTGACTATAATTTGGATTTGTTCTATTGAAAGTAAAGACAAATTGTTGTGATTATAATGTGTATATGTAAAATAAATATTTAAGAAATGTGTAAAGTATTTTTAGAGGATTTCTTGCCCATTAAAGTAGAAGAAAATATACAGATTATAATGAAAAATTCAGAGTAATGTGAGAGTTAATATGCACAACAGATGTAAGATAATGGACTGTGGCACAAATAAACTAAGGGGAAAGAGCAATACAAAAGAGTAAAGGGCAAATTCAGGATGGAAATCTCAGTAAAACAGAATGAAAGCTTAAGTGCATTTAAGTTTTACTGTATTCACTAATGGTCAGGTTTGGAATTTTGTTGTTGTTGTTGTTGTTGTTTGTTTGTTTGACTTAAGAAAACAGTAAGAAAAAGAGCTGAATCTGATTTTACACTGCCTAAAAATTACCACATGATTTTACTACATGAGATTAGTGGAAGTCAGTTATCTAACACTATGTACTTTGACTTCTAGATTACCAATATCAGTTTCAACCCCTGGAATGTGATAATGTAGTTTATCTGAACTCCGAAAGGAGCGTTGGTGAGACCATAATCTATAACACTGAAAAAAACCTCAGTCTGTTTAACTAAAATTCTTTAGTTAGTTCTTGTTCGTTACAGCTTGTTCTGATGTTTGTTAACCTGTGGGCCTGTTGGCTATGGGTCCAGCAGGGAGCATTGTTATTTTTAAGTGTAAAATTGTTGGTCATGTTGTGAATCTCTCCAACCTGTCTACACTACACTTTCAACATTACTTTTCTGAAATTACTTCAAATATACACACTATGGCCAAATGTTTGTGGACATCTGACCATCACACCCATATGTGGTTCTACCCCAAATTGTTGTCACAAAATTGGAAGCATACAGTTGTACAGAATGTATTGGTATACTGTAGCATTGCAATTTCCCTTCACAAATAAGAGGCCCAAACCAGTTCAAGCATGGCAATGCCACAAAGGCGATGGTTTGCCAAGGATAGTGTGGAAGAATTTATGTGGCCTGCACAGAGCCCTGACCTCAACCCCACTGTACACTTTTAGGATGAACTGGAACTCTGAATGCACCCGAGACCTCCTCGCCCAATATCAGAGCCTGACTTAACTAATGCTCTTGTGACTGAATGAGCAAAAATCCCCATAGCCATGCTCCAAAATCTAGTGGAAAACCTTCCGAAAAGAGTGGACGTCATTATAACAGTAAAGTCGGACTGAATCTGGAATGGGATGTTCAAAAAGCATATATGAGTGTTATAGTTGAGTGTCCACAAACTTTTGGTCACAGAGTGTAGTTTTGATTAAGATACATGACAGGCCCACAGGAACACTCCTAAACCTCCCAATTACCACTGCAGCATTTCCCAAGAGGGCATGGTAACCAAGACGTTATGAGTAGAGACAAGCCACTATTTAAAATATGAATGGGCTAGCACATAATATTCAATATGGCTGCTGTATGATGTGAGTCTCACCCTTCCAGTAAAAAGAGCCATTCACCTTGCATGAGCAGCTATAGGGCAATTTCCACAATTAGTTATGAAGATGCATGTATGATCAATAGTCTGAGCAAACCTGAAAAAATATCCATCCATCCATCTTCTACCGCTTACTCCTTCTTCAGGGTCCAGTGGAACCTGGAGCCTATCCCAGGGGTACACCCTGGACAGGGTAACAGTCCATCCCAGGGCACAATCACATACACCCTCACACACTTCATACACTACGGACAATTTAGACACGCCAATCAGCCTACCATGCATGTCTTTGGACTGGGGGAGGAAACCTGAGTACCCCGAGGTAACCCCCGCAGCACGGGGAGAACAAGCAAACTCCGCACACACGGCCCCGGCGGGAACTGAACGTCGGACCCTGGAGTCGTGAGGCGATCGTGCTGACCACTAAGCCAACGTGACCATGCGCCCTCCTGAAAAAATATGGGGTTTTTTTTGTGTTAATTAATTTACAGGTCACACATTATTTATGTCATCTTTATCAGACTTCAACAGCAATTTCAAATTCATTTTAGAAAAAACATCTTGTTGGTCTGTTTTTGGTATATGGGCCTCTACTTATTCAAGTAGATAGAGATCTGGCCATGCATGACTGAAAATAACTTTCCAGGAGTGTTGCCAAGATGGCTACAGAGTAGACAGACTTTATTAGAAGGACTCTGATGGTACTCCCTGTGGTAGTTGAAGAAGTAATCTTGCAACAAATGTTGTAGTTAAGACCTACTTATTTTCACAGGAAATATAAATTGCATATACAATGCAATTGAAAGTGTAGTCATATGTTCATTTATGAGTTGGTGAGTTAGCTAGCAAAAGGCCTGGCAGCAAGATACACCTTCAGTTTATTTAGAACATCAATGTGGAAGCATGCATGGTTCCATAAAGTTTGGTAAAGCTCTTTGAAAATAGCATTCATCAAAAGCTGGGGAAAATATCATGTCTCTTAACTGTTTATAAGAGGTGTAGATTTGGATGGAAACATTGAGACAACTGCATCAGCTCTGCTGCAGGATGAAATCAACCCTTTGGGTGGGGAGGTCCATAAAGGTTTTCTTGGATTGAGACAGCCATTGGTGGAGATAGGAAGAGACAAACACACCCATAGGCTTAGTGTCAGCATGTCCATCTGGATGTTTCATTCAATATTGTGTAGGTGTACTTGGTCTGCAACAACAATGTTTAGGTAGGTGGTACGTGTGAAAATAACATCCACATAAATGCAAGAACACTGCCCAGAGCATCACACAGCCTCCATCGTCATGCCAACTTGCCATAATGCATCCTGGTGCTATCTCTTCCCCAGGTAAGAGACACACACGCACCCGGCCGTCCACATGATGTAAATGAAAACATGATTCATCAGACCAGGCCACCTTCTTCCACTGCTCCATGGTCCAGTTCTGATGCTCACACGCTCATTGTAGGTGCTTTCGGTGGTAGACAGGGCCCAGCATGGGTTCTCTGTCCAGTCTGTAGCTACGCAACTCTACGCGATGCACTGTGTGTTCTGACACCTTTCTATCATAGCCAGCATTAACGTTTTCAATTTTTGTTACAATAGCTCTTTTGTGGGATTGAACAAGATGAGCTAGCCTTCTCTCTCCACACGTATCCACGAGCCTTGGGTGGCATGACGATGTCAACGGTTCACCCATGGTCCTTAGACTACTTTTGGTAGGTTCTAACCACTGCATACTAGGAACACCCCCAAGACCTGCTGTTTTGAAGATGGACTGACCCAGGTGTCTAGCCATCACAGTTTGGCCCTTGTCAAAGTTGTTCAGATCCTTACGCATGCCCATTTTTCCTGCATCCAACACATCACCTTCGAGAACTGACTGCTCACTTGTTGCTTAATATTTCCCACACCTTGACAGATGCCATTGTAATGAGATAATCTATGTTATTCACTTCACCTGTCAGTGGTTTTAACGTTATGGCTGATTGGTGTTTTTTTTTTTATTATTATAATTTTTTTGAAAGTGGCTTCTGCCACTGTAAATTACAGTTAGTGTTTCTTAGCATAGTAGTTCCTGTGTTTGGTTAGGAACTGTTTCTGCTTCATATCTCCGATGAAAAGAGAAGAGGTTAATTAATCTCAACACCAGCTGACAGATGTCATTGGTTTTAGACCTGAACACTTGGGTTTCAGTATTTCACACTGCAGTGTACACTGGATTTTTGATGTATCCAAACAATTTACAATTTTTCTAGGTTCCTCTCTTAGTTAAGGCAGACTGAACAGTTGATGGATTGGATAGAACAAACTGTCTGCTCAAAACTATTGATCTGCTGCAAGGCTGAAGATCTTCTGTTTGAAAGAGAAATGGCTTTAATCCATCTCAGGCTACATAAAGAAGAAGGATCTGTCTGCTGACTGGTAGGTGTCTTTAAGCCCATATATGGATTCAGAGCATGCTCTCGCAATATTTCTGGGTAGTTTTATGATCAGTCACAAAGGTTTTCTGACACACCTTTACTGCTATGGCACACATGCACATATATACATTCATACATACATATAACCCCAATTCCAAAAAAATTGGGACACAGTGTTAAATGTAAATTAAAAACAGAACCCCATGATTTGCAAATCCCATACACCCATATGTTATTCACAATGGAACATAGAAAACATACACAATGTTTAAACTGAGGAAATGTACCATTTCAAGAAAAAAATAAAGTAATTTTTAATTTGATGGCCGCAACACGTCTCAAAAAAGTTGCGATGTGGCAACAAAAGGCAGGAAAAGTAAGTGTTACTAAAAAGAAACATCTGAAGGAACATTTTGTAACTAATGAGCTTAATTGGCACAAGGTCAGTAATATGATTGAGTATAAAAAGAGTATCTTAGAGAGGCAGAGTCTTTCAGAAGTAAAGATGAGATAGAATCTGGATGGAAGCATATGTTCGTACAAAACCTGTAGTATCCAGGGTAACTTCTAAGCAACTAAAGACCTCTCTCACATTAGCTAATGTTAATGATCACGAGTCTACCCACCATCAGAACACTGACCAACAGTGGTGTGCATGGCAGGGTTGCAAGGTTGCAACACATCAAAAGTCATAAGATTCAATCAATATACCCAATAAACAGTAGGCTATATTTTTATGAAGGAATATTACACTGCCTATGTGATTTTACGCTGTGTAAATTGAATGAAAGCAAACTTCCCAAGAAGTTAAAAGATATCGTGAAGTTGCCTAAATTGAGCCTAAAATCCACAGGTAGGCTCTCTAGTAAACCTAAAATATTGAATTCAGTAAAATTAAACCAAAGTTAACCTCACTCAAATTCTGAACCATGTTACAGCCCTTTTGATAAATATCATGTTCGTTCATATTAGCCATCTAGATAAAATTCCCAAAGACTTCCTTCTTCCGTCCACAAAGACACGCCCATATTTCCATTTATGGTCTTAAGCACTGTCCAATAAGCGCTGCCCTTATTTCCATACGCACTCAAAGACCAGCATTCTGTGGCCTGCACTTTGTAGACAGCTTTTTTTCCCCCTCAGGTCCAAAGGTCGTTCTGGTGTGCCAAATGTCTATTTTTGACGTTTAGTACTGTAGTAAGTCTATGTTTGGACGTAGTCTCGGAGTGACTTCTCGGCGGAAGGATACTAAACTGGAGTGATCATGTATAGTGCGATGTAGCACGGCTCCACGTGAAAGTTACAGCTGTTCTCTTGACATTGTGAACGTGCTGCTCCAGCTGTCCTAGCAATGTGACCGCCTCCTTCTTGCTCCTTATCACAGTGGCCCAGTCAAAAGTACAGATTATTGTACAGCCTCCTGCGGAATCAGCACTTCTTTCAATATATAGCACTGGAAGCAAAGACAGCTTTCTCTTTTTCAGCCATCGTACCTGGACACATCAGGTCTGCTCCTCCCCCCCACCACAAAAAAACCCAAAAACAACTAATAGTATTAAATAGTAGCAATGACCACCGAACAGCCGATTTTCTCCAAAGGAGAGAACTGCAAGCAAGGCTGGAACGACGCGAGCGCCGACTACAATGAGTCCGACACACACCTCGAGATATTGGGGAAACCTGTCATGGAGCGCTGGGAGACTCCCTACATGCACTCTCTCGCAACCGTCGCAGCGTCTAAAGGTAAATGCATTGTGGCTTTTAATGCCTTCACAGACCAGTCCTCGAATCCTGATTTTTTTTTTTAAAGAAATATTATGTTGATGCACCCCACACATAATGGATAAAAAAATACTAATAATTTAACCAACATGCGCACACTGAGAACTTGACACACAGTTTGGAAATTGACAATCTAATCATATGCTTGTGCATCATGAGACCTGGTATATGTCAAGCAAGTTTGAAGTAACATTGTCCCTAATTTCCCCTCATGCACACTTATGCAATGAGACACACAACGCCTGAATCAAAATGAACGATCCTACAGGTTAAAGGTTGCTTCCATATGTTCAACGGTGGCTCTGAAAGCTTTCAAACCATCAGCATTTCACAAACCTCCAAACATCATCCAGCTGTGCAAATATGAGGTTTTTTATTCACGTGTGTACAAGAAATTTTTATTCCGCTTATTACTTTACACAGACAGAACACATTCTTACCAAGCCTACTCTATCTATCTATCTATCTATCTATTATATTATATTATATACGACACACAAGCGACTTGTTTTTAAGATTAAGGTTTGGATTAAACCCATTCAATTCAAGTGACCAGCCAAACAGGCTAATACGTAGAAACATTTTATTAAAATATCTATAAATCTATTAACTTTGAAAATGATAGGCTGTCATTTCCAGCACTGTAACAAAGAATAAAAAAAATAATCAGGGATTCTAAGGCGTCTCAGAACTCTGTGCTAGAAATGACAGGCACCCAATGTACCAATTTTATTTTTTACATTTATTTATTTATTTTTTATAAAAGGCCTATCAACAATCAAGGAAATGAAATCACACAGATTTAAATGGTGCTCTACCTACAAAATTAATACTCATACTTTTAACCTAAAAGAAAGTTCAGCATTTACATGTAGAAATACTTAAAATATTTTCACCTATTAAATGGTAATCTATTTTGTTTTCTATAACATCGTCGTGAAGTATTGCAGTAGAGACACTATAACCACATTCAAACCCTGACTGAGGGGCTGTAGGGTCGCTGCTTACTGTTTCACGTGTCTATTTTTATCCTTCTCTGAAATACCATGGTATACACTACCCCTCGTGTAGTGTTTCTCATGTCCACTTCTAACTTGGTTTGAGGACTTACAGTCAAGAAATGAATCATTCAGAATCATATCATTAAGTATTCATGATCAATAAGTAGCAATAATTCAATAAAATTTTATTTGTATAGCGCTTTTAACAACGGACATTCTCAAAACAGCTTTACAGAAACATTTAAATGCAGGATACAGATTTTAAGCGTGTGGATTTATTACTATTGAGCAAGCCGGGGTGAGGAAAAACTCCCTAAGATGATATGAGGAAAAAACCTTGAGAGGAACCAGACTCAGAAGGGAACCCATCCTCATCTGGGTAATAACGGATAGTGAGAAAGTAAAAGAAAGTTCATTATTGTTTTTATATGTAGTCTGATTATGAGAACTCATCCAGAAGTAGGGGATCAGGATTGATCAGGCAGGTCCAGAGAGCAGAAAGGGTCAGGATCACTGGCATCTCCATAAAATCATGTGTGGCTCAACAGAAGGAGAGGGAGGTAAAGAGAGGGTGAGATTGTTGGGTATGCTTACTATCCTGTGATGGATAAGACTGTTTACTTTGTGTAAAAGAAAGTCTATTCATGGTAAGCTTGAGAAAACAAACATGTTTTCAGCCTGGACTTAAACACTGAGACTGTGTCTGAGTCCCGAACACTAATTGGAAGGCTGTGGGGCTTTGTAAGAGAAAGTTTGTATATGCTCCTACAGGAACATCCAGAAAGTAAGGCATTACAATAATCTAGCCTAGCAGTGACAAAAGCATGAACTAATATTTCTGCATCGTGTACTGACGTTATATTTCTTATCTTTGCAATATTTCTGAGATGAA
This sequence comes from Ameiurus melas, assembly GCA_012411365.1. Classification (NCBI taxonomy): domain Eukaryota; kingdom Metazoa; phylum Chordata; class Actinopteri; order Siluriformes; family Ictaluridae; genus Ameiurus; species Ameiurus melas. Next base: position 22,262,924 of record CM022762.1, on the reverse strand, counting down.
ACAAGGCTATCCTAGTAATAATATCTACATGAGCTTCAAATGAAAGACTGGGGTCAAAAATCACACCAAGGTCTGGTAATGCTCACATGATGAAACAGAATAGCCATCCAGATTTACTATGTAATCAGAAAGCTTACTTCTAGCTACACATTGTCCTAGTAAAAGTTCTTCTGTCTTGTCAGAATTAAGTAAAAGGAAGTTAATAAGCATCCAACCTCTAATGTCCTTTACATTCTTCAACTTTACTAAGCTGTCTGTCCTCTGGCTTCGCTGAAACATACAACTGCGTATCATCAGCATAACAATGGAAGCTATGAGGTAGCATATATTAAGTAAAAAGCAGTGGGCCTAAAACAGAACCTCGTGGAACACCAAATTTAACCTTGGTATGTGTGGAGAGGTCGCCATTTACATCTAAGGACTGATAACGAGTCAGGAGAGGACTGTTCCTTTAATGTCAACAACATTTTCTAGTCTATCAAGGAGAATAGTATGATCTATAGTATCAAAAGCTGCACTAAGGTCAAGTAACACAAGCAACGAGACACAACCCTGATCAGAGGCCAGTAGTAGGTCATTTACTACTTTAACCAGCGCTGTCTCTGTACTATGATGAGATCTACATCCTGACTGATACATTTCATGAATGTTGTTGCTATGTAGGTACAAGCATAGCTGCTGTGCTACAAACTTTTCTAAGATCTTGGAGGTGAAGGGGAGATTTGATATACTGGTAGGTCTACAGCTGGACAGTTGACAGGGGTCAAGGTCAGGTTTTTAATCAGGGGTTTGGCAACTACTAGTTCAAATGATTTAGGTACATAGCCAGTGCTAAGGGAAGAATTGATTATTTTTAGAAGGGGTTTAATTACTACAGGACAAATCTGTTTAAAGAAACATGTAGGTAATTTTGTAAGAGTTTGCTTAAGAAATCAATGAAGTTAGTTCGGTCTCTCTAATGGGAGCAAAACATTCTAATCATTGATCAGGTATTGCTATATTATCATCTACAGGGTTAGTTATAAAACTGTCTGGTTTGAAATCTAGTCTGAATTTTGCATCTAATACTTTACCAATGAAAACATTCATGAAATCTTCACTGCTATATAATGATTGATCATTTCCTATGATAAGTGTTGCTCTATTAAAGTCACCCTTCTTATGTTCTGCTGTGTAGGTGGACGTGTCCTTGAGATTGGCTTTGGCATGGCTATAGCTGCTACTAAAGTTGAATCTTTTCCTATCGAGGAACATTGGATCATTGAGTGCAATGACGGTGTGTACCAAAGGTTGCAAGAATGGGCCAAGTCTCAGCCACACAAGGTAAAACAAAAGATTGATTCTTTGCACATTTAATTCATTTTATCACTGAGTGGCAATCATTTTAATACTTTTTATTTTGTTTACCCATACAGATTGTTCCTCTTAAAGGCCTGTGGGAAGACGTGGTTCCCACCCTCCCTGATGGACACTTTGATGGTTAGAGAAATGACAATCATAGTGTACCTCCTGAAATTCAGCAAATTATAGTTGGAGTAAAAGAAGTGCTTATATGCCATTTTGTTACAGGAATCCTTTACGACACATATCCCTTGTCAGAAGAAACCTGGCACACTCACCAGTTTAACTTCATTAAGGTATAGTGATTAAAGTATGCTAGACACCTATAAAGATGGACAAGTGCAGCAGTGGCTCATTACGATAGAGTTTGGGTGGGCAATGACACTGCCTCAACAAAAAAAAAGTAAAGAGGTTATCACACTTGATTTGCTATAATCTATCTTGTACATTTTTCGAGAACCCTGTAACAATCGAGAGTTAAGAACATAGTCATTCAGCATACAGTCTAGCAGCTCTAGTTTGTATCAGCAAAATTTACAGCCTAACTACATCTCAAAAACTACAAAAAAACAACTTGAAAGTATCCTAAAAAAATGGAGATGTTTCATTTGCCTGTGGAAACAAAGTCACGTTGATGTACCCGCATTTTTGTCACCATCATATTATCTACTCCATAATCGCGCTTTCATTCTCAAATCCTTGCAATATATCTTGCAATAGAAATACTTCTGTACATCATACACACTGTCTGCACTTGTACTTCGCCTTTGTTTGTGGAAATGTATTAGTTTTTATTTCCAAATATTTGCTATAAAATAATATTTTCTGGAGCGGCAAGTAGTTTTTAAAGTAGCTCAATTTAGCACCCATACCATTACCATACCATGTTCTATCTGCTGGTCCTCCTCCACTGAAATTGGTCATATAGTGAGCATGGGGCAGTGTGAATTCTGTCCCAATGGCCCCTATTATCACTTGTTGCAGTTCCTATTTTTGACCACTAGATGTAATAAACTCGATTCTGCTAAATGGGGCACTGAGTGTGTGGCCACACGATTGTTTAACTTCTAGAAAGGTGAGCAAATCGAAGAAATGGCTTATCTGTAACACTTATAAGTAACATTTCAAATTATTCATTCAAAAGATGCAATTCAACAGAATTTAAAATGTATGGAGTTGTAAATAAGGACTTTTTACGAAGATTAACATTCTCTGCTTCACTTCCCCCTATGGACGAGCAATCACTGCACAAATGTGAGACGACATATTGCTATTTTCCCACTTTTATCATTCTTCCTTTTTTCCCCCCTCATCATTTAAACTTGTCCCAGGCCCATGCTAAGAGGCTGCTGAAGTCTGGTGGTGTCCTGACCTACTGCAATCTCACCTCCTGGGGCGAGCTGCTCAAGTCCAAATACAACAACATAGACAAAATGTTCCAGGTGTGTACTCTGTACCCGATGAATTCATATTAAATCTCACACACTACACGGAGAAGAGAATTACCTAGAGTGTGCGTGCTTCTTTTTCAGGAAACGCAGGTGCCTCAGCTGCTAGAGGCTGGATTCAAAAAGGAGAATATTAGCACCACACTGATGGACATCAATCCACCAAGTGAATGCAAATACTATTCCTTCAACAAGATGATTACACCAACTATACTTAAAGAATAAGCTACACGCCCAAGCTGCCTGCATACATACCTGTCTACTGTGCTTTTTATGTCTTAAGTTTTTTTTTTTTAATGCTACCTGTTTTATAGGGGGAAAAAGGTAATTTTGCATAATTTAAATTCTATGGTGGGAGTCATGAAATGTGTATAAATATTCATGCAAATAAAAGCATAAGACATTATTATTAACAAAGTATTATTTCTAAATAATAAATTCCATGTCTTCTAATAATACTACCATGATTTTACATAGGTCTGCAGAATGTTTACAAATCTGGCATGAAGTCCATAATCTCTCAAGGCTGTACATTAAGAGCTAAATGTAGCCATTGCCAATTAGTCTGGAACATGAAACTGGTTCTAAAATCTGACTTTATAACCACAAAAATGGCTTTCAGATTAAATGAGCATCTTGAAGGCAGTCAGTTCCTCCTTCTCATAAGGAGAAAAAAAAGAGGTCAGTGATTTGAGGTACTGCGTGCTTTTAAGAATTTGAAGAAAACTGAAGAAACTGGTAGTGAAAAGCAGCAGTGACCAAGAAGACCCATGTAATGTTTTTCCACTGGAGGAGTGGCACAACTCGACTCGTGTTGACTTGAGGCACACTTCTTACCCAGCTACCATGCAAGCAGCGTTAAAATAGTGCAGTCCATTGATTGTTCAAACGGTCACTCAGACGTACTGCTTAATGACTCTGGCTGGAATTGGCACAAAAATATTCACTGATTCAATAGTGTAGTGTCCTTTTTCCTAACTTTATTCTTTTTTCTGATCCAAGTAAAAGCCATAATCTTGTGGTGGGGGCAAATTTAAAATGCTTCGGATTCATATTGTCTGTGATCTACATAGGACGTAACATAATGGAACTGAATACCTAGTGCCCTCACAAATAGTACAGAAATATATTTGAGATTCAGCCCCAGAAAACGCATGACAGTGTTTTAACATCGTCTAGTAAAGAATTGGCAAATTGGGAGAAGACTTTTTTTTCTTTTTTAAAGTTACTTAAAAAAACTATTCACATACTGTGTTTGGTTATGTGGGCAGCCATAAAATACAAGTTAATTTATGTTTATTTAACATTAGTCACATTTGTGTTGCGGGTCGTGCACTGCCAGAATATGCACCACAAGCATCATATCAAACCTAGTTTCGTTTCAAAATCATTTATCTGAATTGTGGAACACGTGTAGTATTTAACTACATGTGCATATCAAATCACCACCTGATAACCTTCAGCGAAACGCCAACTGTCACAGGTTATGAGTTATGAGATTAGGAAAGCAATACATGCAATAGGGATGGTGCAACTATAACTTGGCGGAGTGCAGTAGCCAAACTGTTTTTCTGTTGTTTGGGATTTTAGACCGCACCGTTTTAAGAAAAGCATTGCAGGTCATTAGCGTACAATTGAAAGTCTTTTATTGTAATTGTAAAGAGGAGGAGATTGAGCTGAACCACAAACAGCTGCTGACAGCCTTCCAAGTACAACAAATTACCACTGTTAATTTAAAACATTTACAAGAGATCACTCATGATAGCACATCTCATTTGCGATACCAAATTCTCATTTTCCTTTCCCGCTTAATTTTCCTCTGCAACTGCAGAGTTCCATAAAGCAGAGCCTCGGCAGTTGGAGGGCAGCCTTCGAGAAAAAAAAAGATACACACACATCAGGTTGTGTTTTAAACTGTTAATTACTTACTTAGATTTTTCATACAAGTATTGACATGATTGCAGAAGAATGAAAAATTTTATTCAAAAAGTATGTTATGCTGAAATGTTTCATTTAAAAGGCTTACAATGATTTGTGACACTTACCTGGAACATAAATGTCCACAGGGACAATTCTGTCACAGCCTCTGACCACTGAGTAAGAATAGTGATAGTATCCTCCACCATTAGCACAACTAGAAACAGCAAAAATAAATGAATAAATAAATAAGACTTGCATCATATCCTAAAAAAATTCTACCACTGATTTTGGAAACGATCACTAAACTACCATAGGGATAAACGTCACTCCCTTCCTCAACGTTTATGGAGTAAAAATGCTTTTATCTGGACATATATCGCATTGCAAAAGAATATGGAAGTTTGTTTCACATCGCCTTTCATATGCATAAGCGCAGAGACAACATTAGCAATTCTGGATGATGCACCGGGTGTAAAGTGGAGCAGTGTGTGTAAGTGGGGCAGAAAGTGTGTAAAAAGTCCTGCTTTTACCCCAGAGACAAGAAAATGTCTATATTCATTTCACATACAGAAGTATAGTGAAACAATGAATTATAAACACTGTACACCAGAGTGGTGCTAAATACTTGAATCTGATTGGCCAGAAGATCATTCATTAATAAATAGATATTTATTCATACGTGTTATAAGTGAAATGAAACGCTTTCCGCGGTAGAATATTTAATATTCTACCGCAGAAAGTGTTTCATTTCAGTAACGGCGGTCCACATCACACCAGCATGTCATTGCTAACGTTCCTATAACTACAATGCCCCATTGTGTTTTATTCATTACTTAACATGCACTGTGTAAATATTTTCTTGTCGTTGTTGTTATACTACTATTCCTATTGTTATTATTCTTCTTATTTGAGATAATGAATTAATTACATCTATAAGAACCCAACTTTCTGGTTTCATAGTTTGGAAAAGGTGGTATTCTAACTTGTACTTTTTAGAGCATCCTAATTAATGCAGCACTAGACAGGAGGTGCATGCAAATGGCTTTAAATGGGACAGAAGCACGCAATCAAAGACATGAAGCAACTGCGCTCATCACTGAAAAACTCGCTCAGTGCTCAAGTAAAATTCCGTCTGCTCCGGTCTACCTTTAAAATATGCTTCACATTTGTGGGGATGGTTTTCTGCATGAATAAATGAACATACATCATTTAAAACCATGTTGAATTTGCTGCATCTATTTTTTGTATAGACATGATAATTTACCTTAAATTACGCAACAAGTTATAGTTTAGCCAAATATACTAGAAGACTATAACCCTTGTGCTGCTATATTTTGGTTAAATAAACAGATTTTGCTGACATTTTAGCATTGGGTGAGCTAAGGGAGAAATATTTATCCTTACCTTCCCATAGAAATGACATATCTGGGCTCAGGCATCTGATCGTACACCTACAGCAACAAAAAGTGATTAAAAATGGTCTCGTAGCATCCCTACACAAATCAGTTAGTAAGCAGAGGTGTGGTATGGGCAATTTTATTACACTTTATTTAACTGTTCCATGTGTGACATTTTGAATAATAAAATCAAGAATACGATATTTATTATGTTACATCATGAAAAAGGTTTTACATGGTGTTCAGGAAGAACTGTCCCTGGAAATATTTTAATGCAACAAGGAACAATGGGCCTCATTTATCAGTCTTATATTTTGCAAGCCAGAACAAACAAACAAAACAAATTCCTCAAGATTTACATAAGTTTCAATCGTGCTGATTTTCTTCTTACTCATCTATGAACACTCACACAGCACTATTAACGCTATACTGATACAGAGTAGGACCTCCCTGTGCCCTCAATTCTTCATGGAATGGATTCCACAAGATGTTGGAAACTTTCCTTTGAGATTCTGGTTCATGTTGACATGATTTTGCATCACACAATTCCAGATTGTAGATTTTTCAGGTGCACTTTCATGCTGTGAATCTCCCATTTTACCACATCCCAAAGGTGATCTACTGGATTTAGATCGGTGACAATTTGGTGTGAAAAAAAATAAATACATGATTTTCTCTTTCTCACTCTCAGACAACCACACACACAATCAATTCCTAATCTAACATAATGTAAAGATGTAAGATGTAATTTTTAATAATAAAAAAGGGGGATGTATTCAGAAGTCTGTATTTTTAATGTGTTTTAAAGACATCTTGCAAAAGGGGTGGCTTATAGAAAAACTCAAACCAGCCCATCTGGCACCATCATTGCCACAGTCAAAATCACAGACATCACATTTTCCCCGATTCTGATGGTTGATGTGAACGTTACCCAAAGCTGCTGGCCCGCATCTGCATGACTTTATGCGCTGCACTGCTGCCAACTGATTGGCTGTTTAGATAATTGCATGAATTAATAGGTGTACAGGTGTTCCTAATAAAGTTAAGCTGGAGCTAGGAGCCATTGTCAACAATACTGTTCATTGCTCCATTCTGGCAATGGCAGTCAGGCTGATGGGATATCTTGGAACTAATTACAAACATAACAGTAAGGAATGCGTCACCCCTCTATTCTATCAAAGATAGGTGATAAAATGAAATCCTAAGCTAAAAATATTTTGCAATGCTGGGTTTACATTTTAATAATTACCTGAGGCATGCACCAGTTTACTATGTTTGTTAACAGTGATTAATAACTACACAGGAGCAAAGCCTTTTCAGCATATTCAATATTTCAATTCAATTCATTATTTTCTAGATTACTTCTCCTAAACATACACCAGCATCTGGAGCAAATTTTAATTAGAGTGGAAGATTAATCCTTTAACAAACGCTGATCTCTGCCAAACTGCCCTTTTTCATTTTTCCCTTTTCACACAGTAGAATGTGTATGAATAATTGTTCATACATCCTTATGTAACAATACTTATCACCACATCATACCTTGCGTAAAGCAGGGGCCATCTTGTTGGTGAGAGTTCCAGCGACGATCATGACATCAGCCTGTCTAGGGCTGGCTCTGAACACAACTCCAAAGCGATCCATGTCATAGCGAGGTGCTGCCATGTGCATCATCTCCACAGCACAACAAGCCAAGCCAAAGGTCATGGGCCACAAGGAGCTCTAGGTAACAGGCAGGAAAGTATCTTAAAACTATCATTCCTGTTAAATAAAACAAGAAAGTGAGTCAAAGATGAACGATTCTTACTCTGCGTGCCCAGTTCACCAGGTCATCGAGCTTGGTGATGACGTATTCACCTTTGCTGCTAACTGCTGAAGTGGGTTTCAATGCCACAGCAGTGCTTTTCTCTCTGAATGGAACCAGGCTGCAAATTGGACAGAAAGCATAGTTGCAGTAACAGTCCACACAGCTCCCCCAGCAGGTAAAACACTGAATTATTTCCAAATGTGTGTTTTCTAATCTTCCCCATATAGAAATGTACCCTCTGTGTCAACTCATTAAAAGTGCACACAGTTAAACAGAATAGTTATGAACTCAACATATCTTTATGTTTTTTACCTAGACCAAATTTGCTTCAATTAAAATGTTTCCACTCGTATTTTCCATTTGAGATGAAGTTAATCATCAGCAGATATCCCCCCCCCCCCCCCCAAGCTTTTTACCCATCTTTACCAAGGGTGCCAATAATTCTGGAGCTGCCTATAAATCCACAATTTCCACAACCTTCCCATACCTCCTAGCTTCTACATCCTTCGTGTTCTTGAGCAAAACTGTTTTCTGAGCAGCAAATGAAGAAAAGGGTCTGTAACAGAGATCAATGTTTAATTGGAATTTTTATAAATTAATTAAAATTTTTTCAAGTATATCAACATGATGCCAAATCAAGATCATTAACTAGCAAAGCAGTCTGAATGGAGGTAATGAAGTCATTTGTCCCGTCTCACCTTAGTGAAAAGGAGCCGAGCGTGGCAAGGCGAGGAGCTGAAAAAGAGGGACATGACTGTTAACAACAGTAAAATGGATGCTAGCACTTTAAAAATCCCTCTGTGCCGTGACATCTTGCTAAATTGTTTGGGTGCAAAGTAACTAAACGTATTCACCTGCAGTTTTACAACTATGCATAGAATGATCACATACTGACCCTAAATGCTGAATCGGTACTGAATTTATTGATTTATATGCCATGAGCATGTGTTAAATGTTAAAAGTTAAAATGACAGATCTTTCAATTTCAGTTAATGTTCACGTCAAACATCAGAATGAGGAAACCGTGTGATCTCTGTGACTTTGATCGTGGCATGCTTGTTGGTACCAGATGGAGTGGTTTGAGTATTTCAGAAACTGCCGATCTCCTGGGATTTTCACAAACAACAGAGTTTACAGAGAACCGTGCAAAAACAAAACAAAACAAACAATAACAAAAAAATAATTGAGTGGGCGGTAGTTCTGTGTGTGGAAACACCTTATTGATGAGACAGGTCAGATGAAAATTGGTTTGAGCTGACAGGAAGTCTGTAGAAACTCAAATAATCACTCTTTTTACCACCGTAGTGAGCAGAAAAGCATCTCAGAACGCACAACACATCAAACTTTGATCTGAATGAGCAACAACTTCAGAAGACCACGTCAGGTTCCACTCTCAGCCGAGAACAAGGATCTGAGAAAAATCATGGCACAGACTCGCCCAAGCTGGACAGCTGCAGACCAGACCACGCCATGGTTAAAGTCACAAAACTTTTTTTTTCCCCTTTTTTTAAAACCCCCCCCCCCCCCCTTTTTTTTTTTTTTTTTTTCTCCCCCCCCCCCAAACGAGATTATTAATCGTAATAATTCTGCATGTTCTAACGCTATCCACTTGAACACACACATACTCCACGTCGTAATCACTACCTCAGAACTCGTAGGAACTTCCCAGAATGCACCATTATTCCTGGCTTTCACTATGAACTGTTCTTTCACACTGATGGGCGGAATTGGCTTGTTTGTAGCTCAGAGTTATTCTAACCCCAGATGTTTTGCTATTGGAAGGAGACCAGAGTAAACAAGTAGTAAAATGCCATTATTTCAATATTCCCGATGAGATGCAGGAAGGCATGTGGGAATCAACCTTTCTGTATTGGGGAATGTTATATGTCACATTTGTAGCTTTGGTACACAACAAGGTCAGGGAACACAACGCTGAGGTAATGACGAGATGAACAAAACAACGGTCGAATTTAATCAATAATTAAGCGGTATGATTAATGACTTGCCATGCTATAGAGTGTAAATCATGCAGCTGTGCTATTAGAACTAAAACATGAAAGATTCTTCTTTTGGGATACTCACCTACCAACGCCGCCATCTTTACAGAATACAGCTTCCGGTGCTGCTTCTTCTCTAGTTGAGGGAATGGTGCTAGGCGGAAGTATGGGTCCACCTGCTGGACGTGGCTTGAAACACTCCGTTTTCTGAAGTTACTTATGTGTATTATCGTTAACATTATAGAGGAATTTCTCTGATCAGACTATGATTTAAATTAGATCCATCATGTCCAATCAAATCATCAGGGTGATAAATGTTTGAATCCATCAAAGGCCTAATAATAATAATAATAATAATAATAATAATAATGAGAAACTCTCATAATAATGACAAACTCTCGCAACGGTGGGAAAACTGGACAGATGTGGAAAAACAGCAGAAGAAAGTGGAAAATGGCAGGAAAAGGGCAGACTAAGGCAGTAAAATGGGACAAACAGTGGACAAAGGAGGGAAAATGGCCAACAAAGGAAGTAAAACAGCAGACAAAGGCAAATTATATAAATATATATATGAAAAAAGGCAGACAAATGACAGACAAAGCTGGACAAAGACAGAAGAAAAACAGCAGCATATGTGGACAGCCAGCAGACAACGTGGAATTTGGTCAAAATGTGACAAAAGGTGTAAAAATGGCAGATAAAGGTTGGGAAAAATTGTAGACAAACAGCAGAAACACAGCGGACAGAGGTGGACAATGGTGGGCAAAAGTAGCATAAATACGGACAAATTGCAGACAACGGCAAAAAATGGTGGACACAGTTGGAAGAATGGTGGACAGAAGCAGAAAATTGACAGTCAAAGGCAGACAAAAGTAGGACAAATGAACCAATGGCAGAAAAAAGGCAGACAAACAGCTGTGGAAAATTAAACAGTAGACACAGGTGAATAAACTGCAGACAAAGGTGGACAAAGGCTGATAAATAGGAGACAATATCGTGGACAAAGGAGGAAAAATACCAGACAAAAGTGGACCAAAATAAATAAATAACAGAATGGCAAACAAAACCAGACAGTGAACAGGGGTAGAAAAATGGCAGTCAACGGTGGACAAATGCAGGACGAACTGAACCAACAGCAAAAAAAAAAAAAAAAAGGTGGGAAAACAGTGGACAAGCCCCAGGCAAAGGTGGAAAAACTGCAGACAAATGCAGAAAAAGGCAAAGAGTGGACAAAACAATCAACAGAAAAACAGTAAAGACTACACACGGGCAGGAAAAAAAAGCAGACAAATGGTGAATGTTATAGACAAATGGTGGACGAAAGAGAGAAAAAGGCAAAGGCAGAAAAATGGCAGGCAAATGGTAACCAAAAGCAGACAGACAACAAGCAAAGGCAGAAAATAGCCTTTGGCCACTTTGCCCAAACCCCAAATGGTAGAAAAATTACACTAAGGCAGAAAAACAGTGGACAAAGGCAGAAATCTTCATCAGAGGCAGCAAAATGGCCTTTGTCTGCTGTTAGTCTAGCACTTTTGTGCCTTTGTCCACAGTCCACTACTTTCCTGTCATTTGTCCTCCATTTTTTCACATTTGTCCATTTCCCACCCTTTTTATGTCTTCGTCCAGTATGTTCTCCCTTGTCTGCCACTGCTTTTTTGCTTGTCCTTCACCTACTTCTGTCACTCCCCCTTTCCACTGTTCTCTAATTTTGTACACTTTTTTTTAATTCATTAATTTTTTCTGAATTTGTCCACAGCTGTTTTCCTGTTGTCCCCTTTCTGCCTTTTCCCGCAGTTCTCCACCCTTGTCCAGCTGAGGCAACTTTAGTCCGGCCTAATGAGCTATACCCTGCCCTTGATTACCTTTGGCTGCTTTAATCCACCCTCATAAACTTGTGTCAGAAGTGAATGCTTTGCTGGCAAGAGCAATCCACAACACTGCATTTCATTTCACTGTGCAAGTACCTTTAAAGCACTGGACTCCAACAGAATCAGTAATTTTTGCAGTAAAGCAATATGTATAATTGTCGGTTTGTTCTATATAACTGCTTTGGAATGATTGGTTAACCACATAATATCCAGTTGCTAAAAACACAAAGTTTATTTTTTTGTAAGAAGTGTAGGAAAGTGGCAGAATCCAGGACATTTCAAGTATGTATGTATGTATGTATGTATCAGTGTACAACTGGGAAAATGATACATTATCCATATTTAAGTGTCATAAAAAGCAGCAATAATAAATTAGCAAAATCAAATGTTCATAATTTAATAAGCACAACACTTCAAATTAAAGCAATCACCGCAAATGAGGCTCAATGAGATTGCCACATATAGTACAACTGGCAATCATTCTTTAATAATTCAGCCTATATTACACCCAGAACACTACACTGTACTATTATTTACATGTAAAAATATACACCAAATAAAAATGGCACAGGATTTCAGTCTTCAGTGAGCAGGTTGTGAAAATGATCTGTCCTCCTCTTGAGCACAGTCCTGAAGTCATTCTAAAAATAAAAAACATTTAACAGTTAAATAACGTAATAAATAACGTAATTAACAATGCACACCTGGTTATTTATGAACACCATTTTAAACATTTAAAAAATAATTTTTATTGGGTACAGGTTATACACTTAACTAAACGTTCTGACAAGAGTGAGAAACGATAGAACTTACAGCTTGGGCGAGTTTCCCCAAGTAAGGTATGAGCCGCTGCAGCTCTCGGTCCTCCTTGTCTCCACACCAGCTCTTTATGGAAATCGCGTTTGTCAGCTGGAAAAACACATGACTTTTTGTGAAATTATGTTGGAGTATGCTCTTTTGTAACATTCAAAAAAACAACCAACAAACATCAGTGCTTAGAGGATTTCGCCTAGTTTCTTTTATGATTGTTCCGGCCAGAAATGTTTGATTTTGAGTTGGCTTTTACGAAATACCGCAAGCTCTGTTGAATATTGCAGTTTGCTGGATTTTGTGTTCAATTCTGCAATCGCAAAATCCTAGATGGACAGAAAGATTGTGGAAACTCTCATACATGGTATGGGTAGGTATGGGGTGCATTGTCCAGAATCACGGTTTTTGAAAGATCTCTTTCCAGCACCTCCAAGTCCTTAATATAGTGTCCAAGAACGCATGCACAGTCGTCCTGATACAGACGATGTCTTTAGGGGGGAAAAAAGCGAAATTACTTAAATAATAACCACAACAGTAATACAGTTTTGCACAGAAAGATTAAGCACCTTACCTGAATATTTTTTTTCGTGGATCCAGTATGTCCACTATCATTTCTGCATATTCCTTTTTAGCAGAAGTGTAAACAAACATCTACAAAAGATGCAGGGGAAACATGAAACACTTTCAAACAGACATACAGTGCTGACTTCCTCTGTTTTTGTGTCCCTCTCATACTACACTTTCAGAATTGATAAAACAAAGCAACCTGAGTAAACAAAATAGAGATTTTAAATGTTACTTACTGAAACAAAAGAGTTATCCAGTACCAACCGGGCCAGTGTGACCGTGTATTTGCCCCCTAGTTTCTAATTCCCCAAATCTATGAGACTGCATTCATAATGGTGTTCAGCTGGACGACACAACCAGGCCTGATTACTGCAAACCCTGTTCAATCAATTTAGAAAAACCTAAATAGAACTTTTCCAACAGCATGAAGTTGGTTAAAAGGTCTTACCCAGTAACACACACTGCCAAAATTGATCAGTCTGGGAAGGGTTACAAAGCTATTTCAAATACTCTGGGACCCCAAAGAACCACAGTTCGAGCCATTATCTCCAAATGGAAAAACTCTGCACAGTAGTGAACCTTCCCAGAAGTGTCGACCTTCCAAAATTCCTCCAAGAGCACAGCAACGACTCATCCAGGAAGTCACAAAAGAGCCAAGGACAACATCAAAGGAACTACAGGCCTCATTTACATCAATAAAGGTCACTGTTCATGACTCCACTATCAGAAAGACACTGGGCAAAAATGTCATCCATGGAAGAGTGACTGGGTGAAAACCACTGCTAACCCAGAACAACATTACGATTCATCTGAATTTTGCCAAAACACACCTTGATGATCTTCAAACCTTTTGGGAGAATGTTCTGTGGATTGATGAGTTGAAAGTGGAACTGTTTGGAAGACAGTGGTCCCATTATATCTGCCATAAACCAAACACAGAATTCCACAAAAAGAACATCATACCTACAGTCAGCATGGTGGTGGAAGTGTGATGGTGTGGGGATGTTTATATGCTTCAAGGACTGGACAACGTGCAATAATTGAGGGAAACTCATAAAACTCATGAATTCATAAAGGAGAACCGGTCTTCAGTCCGTAAATTGAAACTCAAGTGCAACTGGATTATGCAGCAAGACAATAATCCAAAGCAAAGGAGTAAATCCTAATCCTAGAAGTAAGTTAAAGACTGATCTCCAGTTATCAGAAGAGTTTGGTTGCAGATATTGTGCTGTGACAACCAGAATTTAAGTTTTAGGGGACAATTAGTTTTTCCACATTGGTGATAGGTGTGGGTTAACTCCCTGCCCCCTTCAGTAAAAATAAATAAATAAGAAGTGTATAGTGTGTTTACTCAGGTTGCCTTTGTTTTGTGTTGTATTTCGTTTGAAGATCTAAAACTATTTAATACGAGATGTACACAAAAACAGAAGAACTCAGGCAAAAACTCACAGCACTGTAAAATGTTTGTTAGAAACCTGATAATGCATAGTGTGGGGTAGAGGTTTTACCACATCACGTTTTCACGGAAACCACAGAAGTTCCAACTTTAACAGAACTCACTGTGTCTGGTGTATTTCTCTATTTTTTGGTTTCAACTATGAAAAATCAGGCAAGCAGGAGACGGACATTTCTACCTTTCAGAAATACTGAAATGCTTGTAGCAGGTATATTAAGTCACGTTACCTCAAAATGCTTCACCATGGCTTGCAGAAACTCATTCACATGTGGCCTGAGAACCATATACACCTGTGGGCAAAAGAAAAGAAAAAAAATCTGTAAATAAGCATAGAATACACTACAAAAGGTTCAAAGTTTCCACCTAACCATGCTGGGCACACTGGCACATGCATGGAAATTTCTGCATAGCTATTATAAAAGAAAAGCCTCAATAACCTTGTACTCTTGATCCTGAAAGATTGTGTTAAACGTATACTCTGCATCCTCGAGTCTATTGAGGGAGCTGAACACAAGGGTTTCATCCTAAGAAACAGAAGCAATAAGTGTCTAGTTACACAATCAGAACTACAGTGCCTTGCGAAAGTATTCGGCCCCCTTGAACTTTTCAACCTTTTGCCACATTTCAGGATTCAAACATAAAGATATAAAATTTAAATTTTTTGTGAAGAATCACCAACAAGTGGGACACCATTGTGAAGTGGAACGAAATCTATTGGATATTTTAAACTTTTTTAGCAAATAAAAACTGAAAAGTGGTGCGTGCAAAATTATTCGGCTCCTTTACTTTCAGTGCAACAAACTCAATCCAGAAGTTCAGCGAGGATCTCTGAATGATCCAATGTTGTCCAAAATGACTGATGGTGATAAATAGAATCCACCTGTGTGTAATCAAGTCTCTGTATAAATGCACCTGCTCTGTGATAGTCTCAGGGTTCTGTTGAAAGCTCAGAGAGCATCATGAAGACCAAGGAACACACCAGGCAGGTTCGTAATACTGTTGTGGAGAAGTTTAAAGCCGGATTTGGATACAAAAAGATTTCCCAAGCTTTAAACATCCCAAGGAGCACTGTGCAAGCGTTCATTTTGAAATGGAAGGAGTATCAGACCACTGCAAATCTACCAAGACCTGGCCATCCCTGTAAACTTTCAGCTCAGACAAGGAGAAGACTGATCAGAGATGCAGCCAAGAGGCCCATGATCACTCTGGATGAACTGCAGAGAACTACAGCTGAGGTGAGAGAGTCTGTCCATAGGACAACAATCAGTCGTACACTGCACAAATCTGGCCTTTATGGAAGAGTGGCAAGAAGAAAGCCATTTCTCAAAGATATCCATAAAAAGTCTCGTCTAAAGTTTGCCACAAGCCCCCTGGGAGACACACCAAACATGTGGAAGAAGGTGCTCTGGTCAGATGGAACCAAAATCGAACTTTTTGCCCATAATGCAAAACGATATGTTTGGCGTAAAAGCAACACAGCTCATCACCCTCAACACACCATCCCCACTGTCAAACATGGTGGTGGCAGCATCATGGTTTGGGCCTGCTTTTCTTCAGCAGGGACAGGGAAGATGGTTAAAATTGAGGGGAAGATGGATGCAGCCAAATACAGGACCATTCTGGATGAAAACCTGTTGGAGTCTGCAAAAGACCTGAAACTGGGACGGAGATTTATCTTCCAACAAGACAATGATCCCAAACATACAGCAAAATCTACAAAGGAATGGTTCACAAATAAACGTATCCAGGTGTTAGAATGGCCAAGTCAAAATCCAGACCTGAATCCAATCGAGAATCTGTGGAAAGAGCTGAAAACTGCTGTTCACAAACGCTCTCCATCCAACCTCACTGAGCTCGAGCTGTTTTGCAAGGAAGAATGGGCAAGAATTTCAGTCTCTCGGTGTGCAAAACTGATAGAGACATACCCCAAGCGACTTGCAGCTGTAATCGCAGCAAAAGGTGGCTCTACAAAGTATTAACGCAAGGGGGCCGAATAATTTTGCACGCCCCACTTTTAATTTTTTTATTAGTTAAAAAAGTTTCAAAAATCCAATAGATTTCGTTCCACTTCACAATTGTGTCCCACTTGTTGGTGATTCTTCACAAAAAATCAAAATTTTATATCTTTATGTTTGAAGCCTGAAATGTGGCAAAAGGTTGAAAAGTTCAAGGGGGCCGAATACTTTCGCAAGGCACTGTATATTCACCCTAAAGATTTTACACACAAATATAAACAGGTGCCTGTGAAAGACGGCGTATTTGAAACGCTCACCAAATCGAGCACCATGGTGGCTGCAGGTGTACTTCTTGTCTTGGGCGGTATGTCCCGCAGAGTAGACACCGCTCTGGACTGTTGTGACTGGTTTGGGATGTTTTTGATGAATGTGAATCTGTGGGGTAAAAGTGGATGAACCACATAAGCAGATACTGCTGTATTTCACAATGCTTTTGCAATTACCAGGAAAAGGAAATTACCAGGAAATTACCATCAAAACAATTAGTACTATGAAACCCTTGGTGCTGGGAAAGTGACTCACGGGCTGAACATCACGTCGTTCTCCTCATCTTCTGACAGGGAGCTGACGGCGCTGTATCCGAACACACATTGTTCAGGGCTGAACACCGCACCCCTCCTCGTCCTCTCATCTATTAGAGAGAAATGGCGATGGCGGATATTCTGCAGCATTGCTAATTATGCTGTACAACTTTGAAAATCAGTGGGAAAACACTTGCTTATTGATCAGTCACTACAGATGGAATGTTTGGTGTGGATTGTTAATAGCCATAAAGCGTGATGCAGTTCTTCAGGATATACAAAGCACAATTAAAAATAAAATAAAAAATATGCTTTATTAATGACACTGCAGCCCAAATGCAGCTTAACTAGCAGATCTTTTTATTTATTAAAAAAAAAAAAAGAAAAAGGTGCCAGACATGTTTCCCAGATTTTTGTGTGCATTTCCAGTCTGATAGAGGTAACAAAATCTGAAGATACAGACTACTGAATAATACATTGCTTTTACTTATTTGATTAGTACGTTTCTGAAAAATTACATCCAGCATCCCAAGACAAAAGCACACAAATTAGCACATTAAACCACAAGATGTTAAGTTTAATGTTCTGTAGTTGACACAATCACATAGCATATATATGGATATATGCATAACTGCATTCACAGACTTTTCCCCCCCTTTCAAACAATCACAAAATATTAACCTTAATCGCTGTCCGATCACCTTCATATGAAAATATTTCTAAAACTGTTCTTAAAAAAAAAAGTTATATAGTGACTAGTGTAACCTTCAGCAAACAGTGACGTACATTCTATTAATAAACAGAATCAGCACTGAATATAAGGTTTAACACCATGTTGTGCGCTTGTGACCACTGTTTAGTTACTTACTGTCTTTCGTAGGTGTGACGAAACGCACTACAGGAGAGTAAAGGCTCCGTGCAGCAGGGTTGACTGATGGGTACCGCGTTTCCCGGAGATGCTGCACTGGTGTCTTGAAGTCAGATTCTGCTGATTAAAGACCGTCTATTAAATTCACTTTTCAAACTCCACAGCTAAATGTTCCTTTCAGAGTACATATACAGCGCTGGGAGACTGCTCCTGATTTATTCCGTTTTTTCTGTACATCTCCTACTAAATAGTTTTAGATTCTCAAAGAAAATACAACAAAACAAAAGCAACCCAAGTGTAAACACTATAAAGCAAAAATACCTGATCCAACACCTATCACCAACATGAAAAACTAATTGTCCTCTTAAACGTAAAATCTGGTTGTGCCACTTTTAGCAGCAATAACTGAAACCAAACTCTTCTGATAACTGGAGATCAGTCTTTCACTTACTTCTAATACTAGGATTTACGCCTATGTTTTGGATCATTGTCTTGCTGCATAATCCAGTTGTGCTTGTGTTTCAATTTACAAACATTCTCCTTTAGGATTTTCTGATAGAGACCAGAATTCATGTTTCCCCTCAATTACTGCAAACTGCCCAGGTCCTGAAGCAGAAAAACATCCCCACACCATCACACTGCCACCACCATGCTTGACCACAGGTAAATTCTGTATTTGGTTTACGCCAGATATAACGGAACCCCTGCACTCCAAACAGTTCCACTTTCAACTCATCGATCCACAGAACATTCTCCCAAAAGGTTTGAGGATCATCAAGGTGTGTTTTGTAAAAATTCAGATGAACATTAATGTTCTTCTGGGTTACCAGTGGTTTTCATCTCACCACTCTTCCATGGATGCCATTTTTGTCCAGCGTCTTTCTGATAGTGGAGTCATGAACAGTGACCTTTATTGATTCAAGAGAAGCCTGGAGGTCCTTTGATGTTGTCCTTGGCTCTTTTGTGACTTCCTGGATGAGTCGTTGCTGTGCTCTTGGAGGAATTTTGGAAGGTCGACACTTCTGGGAAGGTTCACTACTGTGCAGAGTTTTTCTATTTGGAGATAATGGCTCTAACTGTGGTTCTTTGGGGTCTCAGAGTCTTTGAAATAGCTTTGTAACCCTTCCCAGACTGATGTATTTCAGTCACGTTCTTCCTCATCATTTCTGGAATTTCTTTCAACTTCAGCAGAGTGTGTTACTGAGTTAGACATTTTAACCAACTTCATGCTGTTGAAAAAGTTCTATTTAAGTGTTGATTTGATTGAACAGGGTTTGCAGTAATCAGGCCTGGTTGCGTCAAGTCCACCTGAACCCCATTATGAATGCAGTTTCATAGATTTGGGGAATTACTAACTACAGGTAGTAACTATACATTTTCACACAGGCCCAGTTGGTATTGAATAAATTTTTTGCTTCAATAAATAACTAATAAAAAAAAAAAAAAATCTTAGATTTTGATTTAATTTCTGAAACTATTTAGTATGCATGAGATACAAAAAACAAAAACAAAAAAACCCCAGAAGAAATCACAGCAGTGTATATAGATAAAATTTTACCCAACAAAAAAGAAAAAGAAGAAAAAAAGCGCATTATGAAGGTAGGTATAAACAATCTGCTCCAAACAAATGATGTGACTGAATGTTTAAACACATTTTTACCTTTACACTCCTGTGGTGGTAGAACCCTTTTTCTTCCATGTCTTAAGCGTGGGCGCTTCACTGCAGTTGGGATGGGATCAGAGAACAAATTGGAGCAATCCTTTAAAACCTGGACATCCTAAACAATATCACATGCACACAGATGAGAAGAGTGTTAAGAATATTATGTCATTTTCACACAAGTAATACAAATCCAACACCATGATTACACTTAATTAAAGAAGAACATCATTCTGTTTATCAAAAACAGATATACACTCACTGAGCACTTTATTAGGAACACTATACTAATACTGAGTAGGGCTTCACTTTCCTCTCAAAACAGCCTCAATTCTTCATGGCATGGATTCCACAAGATGTTGGAAACTTTCCTTTGAGATTCGGGTCCATGTTGAAATTCCTGCAGATTTTTCAGGTGCACTATCATGCTGTGAATCTCCCGTTCTCCCACATCCCAAAGGGGATCTACTGGATTCAGATCCGGTGACTGGGAAGACCACTGAAGAACACTGAACTCATTCTCATGTTCATGAAACCAGTTTGAGATGACTTTTGCTTTGCATTGTGGTTTATTATCATCATGCTGGAAATAGCTATTAGAAGATGGTGAATTGTGGGGATGAATGGATGCACATGGTCAGCAACAATACTCAAATAGTCTGTGGTATTCAAGAGATGATTGATGGGTATTAACAGGCCCAAAGTATACCAAGAAAACATTCCTCACACCATTACACCACCTCTGGACTGTTGACACAAGGCAGGTTGGGTTCATGGATTCATGCTGTTGGAGCCAAATTCTGACCCTATCATCTGTGTGTCTCAGCAGAAATCGAGATTCATCAGACCAGGCTACATTTTTCCAGTCTTCAACTGTCCAGTGTTAGTGAGTCTGTGTCCACTGCAGTCTCAGCTTTCTGTTCTTAGCTGACAGAAGTGGAACCCGACTTGGTCTTCAGCTGCTGTAGCCCATCCACGTCCAGTTTCGAGTTGTTGTGGGTTCGGAGATGCTTTTCTGCTCACCACAATTGTACAGAGTGATTATCTGAGTTCCTGTAGCCTTTCTGTCAGCTAGAACCAGTCTGATCACTCTCTGTTGACCTCTCTCATCAAAAAGGTGTTTCTGTCCACAGGACTGCCGCTCACTGGATTCTTTATTGCGCCATTCTGAGTCAACGGAGTTGTTCGTGAAAATCCCCGGAGATCAGCAGTTACACAAATACCCAAACCAGCCCGTCTGATACCGACAACCCATGCCACAGTCAGAATCCCTGACATCACATTTCCCCCATTCTGATGGTTGACGTGAACGTTACCCGAACCCGCTGACCCGTACCTGCATGATTTGATCCACTGCTACTGCCACCAGACGATTGGCTGATTAGATAATTGCATGAAAGACTAGGTGTACAGGTGTTCCTAATAAAGTGCTCAGGGGGTGTATAGATAATATTGATAACTGAAAACATCAGAATTTTGTAGCAAATACTACTATGCTAAGGATCAGGAAGACAATTTGGGGAGCTCTTCCACCTGCCTGCATTTGACTATACAGTCACTCCTACTATCTGTAGTTGAGTCTAAATGAATACATGCCATTTGCAAGACATTTCAGATGAGCTGTTGGGACGCTATTGCCCTGTAGGCAGCGAACAGGAAAAGCTTTTATCTGATGCTTGGCTTGGAAACTTACTAAGTCACTAAACAAGAAGGACCATATATTATATTATAATATAATATTAGCTAAATCCTAGATTTGGTATCGAGTTATCTTGTAAGCCAATACGGGTATTATAAACACTATTAGCATACTAATTAGCAAACAAGTTTCCCGAGCTAGCTACAATAACAAACACAGCAGTAGCGTTATGACAGCTAGCTCTCTTTTAGGAGAAACGGCGTGATAAAGGCTCGGGCCAAAAGTGTAAATAACAACTCGGTGTTATTTCAGAGAAAGCACTAGTTTCTCACAGTGGTTCAGTATGGTAAACTCTACTCTCAGGTTTTACATCGTCTTCAGTAAGGCTCACCGGGGACAGGGACTGCTCGATCCGCGGCGCTCGACTCAAACCCTGCCGACGGCGGCGCGGGGTGCTGGGCTGCTGAGACGACGGGCTCTCAGAAGAAATCATTCTCGACCGAAGTCTCATGTTAACGGGACCGTAGCGAAATATTTCAACCAAATGAAATTCCAGACGAAAAGTGACAGACTGAGGATTAAAAGAAAAGCTTACAAATCCGCTCTCCGGTCTATAAAGGCCCTGACGCCAACATGGCGTCAACAGTCCGCTTTAACGATTTAAAACTGCCGGTAGGGGCGGGGCCAGGAAGCGCGTCACGCATTTATATATATTTGCATGTTTATGTTCACAACAACGCTTAGTGGGCGGAGCGCGGATCGCTTTATTGGGTTTCTGAAGAGATGTACGGAAGCCCTAAGCGGCCATTCATTATTACTTTTTTTTTCTGTTGTTTTCTCAACAACGGAGCCGCCTCGTGCCAGGTAAAAACAAACAAACAAACAAAAAAACAGCCGTGTGTAATCCGTTCCCTCAGTTTAGTAATCCTGTATAAGATTTTTATATAGCACAATAAGTTTATATGTGTAATTTAAACGTATATCATTAATACTATATATGCTATAAAACATTCTTTATCCATACTGTATTATAACACTGCAATAAGTTAGATATCCTGTTAAGTAGACGACTATAAACTTAGTAGAATCTTAGACATTTGCCCAGGTCATGCACTTCTTAGACGGTCCCTTACTCACTCCATTACTATAAGGCACTGATGACCTGCGCTTCCGAAAGCCCGCTTCCGCTTCCGGGTTTTAACGGGAGAAATAAATAAATAATAATAATAAAAAAATAAATATATATATATATTCATTCTCAGTTGTATTGGTTCTATGTCCACTCAATACACATTATTAAGACAATACACATTATGTCCTTTTTGTGTGTTTATTTCTTGAGCAATAGAAGAGAGAAGTTCGAATGTACAGTAAATGTCCAATATAAACCTAACTTTAACGCAATGTGCGATTTGCAAAACTGAGGGAACGGATTACTAAACTGAGGGAAGGGATCAGTAAACTGAGGGAACAGCTTACTAAACTGAGGGAACCGCTTACTAAACTGACGGAACAGCTTACTAAACTGAGGGAACATCACTAAACAGAGAACAGATCACTAAACAGAGAACGGATCACTAAACTGAGGGAACATCACTAAACAGAGAACAGATCACTAAACAGAGAACGGATCACTAAACTGAGGGAAGGGATCACTAAACTGAGGGAGCAGATTGCACACGGCTGTTTTTTTTATTTTTTTTATTTTTTATAAATACCTGGCACTAGGGGGTATGATCTCCACATAACAAAAGCTGTTTTCAGAATATAAAATTTTTTGTGAAAAAAAAAGCGCCTTTTTGAAAGGGGGGTTGTTTTTTTTTTTTTTAAAAACAAAAATAAAAAAAAAAAAAAAAAAAAAAAAAAAAAAAAAAAAAAAAAAAAAAAAAAAAAAAAAAAAAAAAAAAAATATCTACAAAACAGTCAAATCAGATTTCTGTATCTTATATATAAAAAAAAAAATCGATCATACATCTAAGACATCAAGTATCCTTTTTAACAGCCAAGAGGTCTTAACGGCTTTACGATTGTTCTGTACTGAATATTTAAGCCATTAGAAAATAGCCTACCATTTGGTACAGTTAACATATACTGTGCCTTATGTATATTTGGAAAAATAATTCGAAATTGCGGGATGCAGCGTTAATACTTTTAAAGTACTAAATCTTGATTAAACAGGACTTGTTAAACAAGTTAACAATTTATTCTGGTATTGTTAAAGATTTTTGTGTTTATGATGACGTAGAAGGTCACATAACAATGCTCACATGGCGGATGTAGTATATCTGGGATTGTAGTAATAATAAACACACTCATTAGTACATACGGTCATAGTATACGATTTCGGATGCATCCTCTACATACCCTAATGTTAGTAATAATTAAAAAAGTTAACCAAATGCTATTAATTAATTAATTAATAATTGTTTTTATTGAAAAAATTTTTGACTTTTGGGACACCCTGTATTCTGGTTCATAGAGCAGAAATAAAAGATTTGTCCATATTGTGTCTGAATGCAAGTTACTCCATTTTAAATTCTTGTTTATAGAACTATTGTATAAAAGCAATAATCATACACATACTTGTGCTGTTGTAGTGTCACTACCTATGGCTGAATCACAGCTGTGCTGATTCTCACTAAAACAGCATTCCTACTTGTGATATTGCTTAATAATAATAACAACAACAACAACAACAACAACAGCAGCAGCTTATTTATAAAAAGGTCATGTTTCTACAGCAGACAGTCCTGACACTGAAAGCAGGAATAGCTCTTGGTTAGGAACTTCTCAGTGTTGTCCAGGGCCCATGAAGCATATGATTTGTTTTCTAGTTATTGCTGAAATGAGAGATTTCAATGCTAAAGGGGACTTTTTACAGCATACAGGTGGTTACACTTTCATTTCTCAAAAACAATTTAAATTTCTAATATAAATCTATATATTAAAAAGCATCAATATCTTCAGCAGCAAGCATGATAAACCAGATCTGAATTTATTATAATTTTCCATATGTTTACAGTTGGAACTTTGAAGTTATAATAATTACAGACAGTTTTAAAAATGTAAACATCTAAAAACAAACAAAAAAAAGCAGGGGAAAACTACAATAATTATTTTACAACTGAAAGCAACAAATGTATAGCAAGCAAGACAAAGCCTAGCACAAAAAACACCCTTCAAACATGCACTGCATATATCTGATGTCCTTAGAAATAATGATTTAAAATTAATGAAAGTAAAAATTTAATTTGTGAAATTATTTTTGCATTAATCTGAAACAACTTTTTATATTTTTTATTATATATATATATATATATATATATATATATATATATATATATATATATATATATATATATAATTTTTTTTTTTTTTGCATGCCAAATCAGGATGGCATCTAATCTAGGCGTAATTTCAAACTCCATCTGTTAAGCAAATAAACAGCTCTTCTGTAGACATTCTTTGAAGCAAAAAAGATATATTTAATATATTCATATTTCAAATAATATTAATTCACACAAACACATTTAGGATTAAATAAGAGAAATAAGTCAAAGGTGTCAGGAAGCTGTCGTACACGATCCCTCAAGATACAGCAAAAAAGCCACTCATTTTCAAAGAATACATTAAACATATTTAAATTATTAATTTAGGCAATTCCCAGCAATGCTCATACTCCTACTTCTAGTTTTGAGTAACTTATTTGAGTGGAATAAGTTTAATTGTTAAGGTTTTATAAAAAAAAAAAAAAAAAAAAGAAAAAAAAAAGAAAGCAATAACCGAAAGAAAATTGTATTCCCGTAAAGAAAAGCTATTCACACACACACACACACACACACTAGCAGTGATATAACGACATTCTGTAACACCATTATAAAAGGTAGAATTATATTTTTGTGTACTAAATGTACCAAAATCCCTAAAAACGAACATATCTATAGATGTGGAGGTAGACGTGTATTTCCTGAGATGTCAAATGCCTTGCTTAAAACAAACAAAATAAAATAGTTGTACGTGTATGAAAATACATTTAACTCTTCCACAGCTGATACAGATCCAGCATTTCTAATGGTCACATCTCATTAGAACGTAAAGCACTTGTTGCAAGATAAGCTTTCCAGAAAAGAAACTGCACAAGTGTGTCCAATTAGAAAATCTTATGCCTTTTGGACATAGCTCTTGGAACCTTAAAAATAGAACCATGGCCATTAAAAAAAAAAAAAAAAACTTCAAAACCCCCCAAATTTTAAACAATGTCTAGCTGTAAAAACCACAACACTCTTAGTGTAACATTAAATTCTATGGAAATAAAAACAATCAATAGTAGTAGTAGTAATAATAATAATAATAATAATAATAATAATAATAATAATAATAATTGTCAAAGCATAAGGCATCCTATAATAAGCATGAGCTGTTCTGGTTGTCTTTGCAATATACAGTACAGTGAAGTCATAATTGCCAGTGTGATCTTTAAGTTTTGGGTACTTTTCTACATTTCAAAGATGTTTATATATATAAAAAAAAAAAAAAAAAAACACCAAACAGAAAAAAACAAAACAAAACCCAAAAACCCTTCTTACAAAAAAATGCACAATATGTGTCACTATCTTTAGCTCATTCTAGATGGTGACTGGAGCACAGGTAAAATAACCACATCTGTAATTTTTTTTCTTCTTCTTCTTTCTACCCTTGATCCTAAATGGTTGAGTATACATAACAAAACACTACTCAACAATACATATTGATGGTGCGAAACAAGATTTTCAAGCTCAAAAGGAAAAAGGAACACGTTAAATCCAAAATCCCAGTTCTTTAGTAAATTAACACAAGAAACAGGGAGATTTTTATGTTGATAAAAGAATAAATGATATCACCTGGCAGTGAGGGCACTCTATCCACTAGAAGGCAGCGTGTTATCTGTTAATTGCCACCTTAACCAGAGATACAGTACAGCAGTGGAAGGACAAAGCACAAGTTAGAATTTATAGAGCTATATGCCCTAGACAAGACATCTACATGTCGTTATGAAACCTTACCTTATTTATTTATTTTTTAAACCGGTGCTGCAAATGAAATCTAAGCATGAAATTACTGTATACAATAACACCTGTAATTTTTTTTGTGTGTAGAGTGGTTTGTGATTTCATAGTATTGCCCAAGGGCACAAGCGGAGTAAAATGAATGTTTGAGGTAGATAGGGTGAGTCTAATAATAACAAGCCTAGAAAGCTTTGAGGTATGTTGTGACTTCCTGTTAATTAATAGCTTTTTATTTATAATAAATAATAGACACCTTCGTCCTGCACACATGCTGAAGTAACCTGTACGCCAGTGACTTACCATCAAAGAAGAAACAAGCCAATGTATTAGACACAACAGAGCTAAGACTGAAAAAGTGTGAGAGAAAACACTGTCAAAAGCTCAAGGACAAAAAATTAAATAAAAATGGTCTGTTTGAGGTTTTGGACATCGCATAGCATTTTCTCAATCATTGAACTTTTCCAGCTTTAGTATGTTTTGAAAGCTTACACGCTACTTATAAGAACTGTTACATTTCTCGATTTCATTGTGGTAGAAAGCTAGCCATGCCATTTTATACATGAAAAGAAAAGAAAAAAAAAGCATCTTGACCCTGAATATAGTTTAACACTAAAGTTAGTACAACAAAAAGCATCACAACCACATAAATGATTAGATAACGTCCCCCAAAGTCCAGTGAAAAATGACAACACTTAAATCAGAATAATGCATAATCCTGGAAGAAAATGTGTACATGTATTGTTTTCTGATTGACACGTCATCTCCATCAGTCTGTATAATGCACTCGACAATTCACAACAATAAAAACATTAGCTGTAACCAAGGTTCGGGGCAAAGCTGTTCATTATGGGATAAAAACATTCATTTCAGTGCTAACCCAATGACGTTTAACTGTCCGCCAAAATAAACTACAGATTGAAATACGCCACATCCCGCTCACACACTGACAGTGAACCGCTGAACCCAACTGGCCTAAGGATGATATTTTTAATATCTATTGTGCAAGTGAGATGAGAAAAAAAAAATATCCCAAAACTGGAGTATGTTCAAGTATGATGTTTTCAGCCAAGATAAAGAGAGCCAAATGATGTGCTTAGGATTTCTATGCTCAGTGAGAACATTATGGAAATATATAGAATTATTCATCATAACAAATCTACATAATAACAATGAATATATTATGTGAATTTGGCAAGTTTCTTAAGTGTCTCTAGAACAAATATCTTATAGAAACACACCATTGTATTCAAGGACTTTGTGGTTTTGCTTAAAATATAATATTTTAATTTCAGAGGAACAAATAAAGTTCCTTCTATTGAGTCTAGATGATACAACAGAGCTGTTTCCTGAATATGAACTCTTTAGCTAAACAAAGCGATTAACAGCAGACGGGATCTTTTACACTCATTAGCATTTCCTATATTTAACATGAATTATTGAAAACGTTTTATTTACTTATTGTTCTTTTTTTTTAAAACTTGTCTAGGTCACTACATGAAACACCTTTCAAATCTCAAACATGTATACGCTGGTTTGCAAAAATATATCCTCCATGATGTTTATAATGCAGTACTAACTTCCGCCCCGTTAAGTAATGTGTCTAATCCATGAGACGACGTATTATAATTTAAAATAATTGGCATTCGTTTCTGAAGAGTGGAAAATGGTTTCAAACATTCTTTCCAAAATGCCAAGTGGTGAGGCACTCAGCATGCGGAATAAGAATACAGGCATGAATTTGCACGGATTCGTTGTCATTGTTGTTCACGCCACCTAGGGGGGGCAAGGGGGGGTGGAGTACGACGATGACGAGGACTGTTGAAGAGATGTTCGCAAGGCACTCTAGATATACATGGACCATGCATGTATAGTTTAGAACCTTATTTGCATTTTTTTATTATACATGATGCAATTTTACCATATATAATAAATTTGCATTCATAAAATATTTTTCTTGTTTTCCAAGAAGCTTCATTGTCAGTCAGGTGTGTAAACAGTGTGCTACCATTTCTAGATTCTACTGCTCTACTAATTCCAAGTATTTTGCACTCAGAAAAGATATATTATTCACAGGTTTTCTATATATGTGTATAATATAATATAATGATATATAGTCATTCTAGGTCTGTGTTAACCATAAACTCTTTCGTTCCGTTAATATTTTAGTTCATTTTGGCTACTGAACAAAAGAGTGACTAAAAGAAGAGAGAACCTGAGATAGTGTACATCAAGTGGTCTGGAAACTTATTCCTGATAGTTTGTGGGGGATTTTTTTTTGGCATAGGCTCTAGAAAATGAGGTTGATGTTTGGCTTTAGCTAGCTTTGAGACGGGGATGTTGTGAGGGGTTTAGGGTGAAGGGTTGGTGGAGCTGGATGAGGTAGGTGTCTGAGAGGAAGGAGGCTGCTGAGAGTTACTGCGCTCTCCAGCCGTTTTGTTAGCTGCTCCTGAGGAGTGTAGACCAGTAGCTTGAGCAAAGAGAACACCTGCAACAAA
This sequence comes from Ameiurus melas, assembly GCA_012411365.1. Classification (NCBI taxonomy): domain Eukaryota; kingdom Metazoa; phylum Chordata; class Actinopteri; order Siluriformes; family Ictaluridae; genus Ameiurus; species Ameiurus melas. The sequence goes on along the minus strand of CM022762.1, from coordinate 22,234,070 downwards.
ACAAGCACAAGAACATTGTACACACAGTTTAAAAATAAATAAATAAATAAATGAAATGAAAGCAAACATTTCGTTCATATATTGAGTGAAGGAATGAACAGGCTTCTTGTATTTATAGGTCTGTTCGAGGGGGAAATAAATACAAAGTAGAGCTATTTTTTTACTCCACTAGAGGGCCAGTAAAACCAGGCTGCAAAATAAATATTTCACAAAAGCAAGGGCTTTGAAAAGATTCATGTGCAAAAATTACTACATGAATTAGAAAACAGGCCTGACTACTGAATTTCAACACAAAACATTTGCTGCATCTGCCCCACGCACCAGTGTAGACGACCCCATTGAGTTCCACGGACATACTGATGCTATTCAGGCCGTTCGTGGTGAGGTTGAGGGCAGAATCCTGTCTGCTTTCTGAAATGAAAGAAAACAAGACAAAATCAACAATCCATTATAGGTTTTGGCTTAAATAAAATGAACCTTGACACACTGCAATATACATCAACAGTCAGACAGTAACAGCTTTATCCCAATCAGGGTAGTGGTGAGTTCGTCCCAGGAACACTGGGTGCAAGGCGGGAAAACACCCTGGATTGGCTGTCAGTCCATTCACACACTCATTCAACTAAAGGCAATATAAAATGTACCCAATCCACCGACTAGAAGGTTTTTGAACATAGGAGGAACCCGGAGAACCACGGAGAACACAGACAACATCCATGTAGATGTGAGGAGAATATGCGTAGGACATTCATATGAGCTCACGTTTACTATGAATTTTCAGGTAAAACCACATGTAACATTTCGTTTTAGGTTACAACATCGTATTTATGTCTACTATTCATCATAGAGGGGATTTCCTCACCACCACAAAGCGGAGTGGTGATGCATGAATTCAGGTGAAAAATAGGTCAGGGCCTTGACTTCATTCTTTGTCACACACTTTATACACTATTTCAGACATTTGTTTAGTGTAGGAATACTACTGAGAATAGTTTCCCCCCCCTAATTCATTTCTTTTATCACACTTACTTTGTACAGTTGGGGGAAATTTCAGGTCCGTTACCATGAAAGCACTTTACATGGATTTGCATAGATTAAGAATAGAAACACATTTATGCGTCATAGCCTAAAGTGAGAAAAGTAAAGGACTCGTATGACTCATTTCATTACTATTTTATGATGATACTAGTAAATGAAAGTCAAGGAAGGATTTGTTTCACTACAAGAGGATGCTAAGTAGTAAATGATGTTCAATGAAAAGGCTGGAGATTACAGCAAGACTTTACCACAAGAAATATTTGCTGGAAAATTCATAGTAAGATTTCCCCCAAAATGATCAATTTCAACACCAGTCGAGGGTAACTGCTCGTTAATTCGGGGAAACCCTGGCATTTTGTCTAGCAAATGGCTCTTTTGATACTTGTTCACATTTTCCCCTTTATACAAAAAAACATGAAACGAGGGGGAAATAATTACTTGGATACTTATGCACCCAGTGCATATATCCACTTCAAATCTACACACATTCAGCCTCGTTCATCAAAAAGGTGTGTAAATCTTTCCGTAAGCCAAACAGAACAAATCATTTTACACCGGGTGTACCAAAGCTGATTTTCTTTCTATCCGGCAAAGTTCAGGGAGCAAAAAGTGCAAAATGGCTACTATAAACTGGCAAAAACATGAAGAATTTCTCTGAAGTAGAAATTTGCATGTCGATGAAAATGAAACAAGAATGTTAAGAGGTATATTTTGAAAAGGCCAAAATATGGAGAGAAATCACAGAGGTGAATTCGGGGTTATCCATCCAGCTTGGGTCAAAAGAAAATGGTTTGACACAATACTCCTAAGGGCATTTGGCTAACTCTTACAGCAATATCAATTCTGCCATTCGAACCGCCTCAGCGTATGTCTACCATCTCCACAGGCCGGCCCATCCTCCATTTACATGGCTGCTTTTCATTATGACTGAACAACCAGCCTTATATGCTTAAAATGGATTTGAGTTGACCATATATATGGTTTGATAATATGGTGGAAAGTTAGTGGAGCAGCACTTAATTAGGGATAATTTCTGTGGTATAAAGTTCATGGAACCCCAGCTAGATTTAATTCATAATAAAGAAGTGAGTATCCAGCACTGCAAAAGATAATTACTTCTTACCATAGACATCTTGAAGTTACATCTTTTAACTTGTCAACAGCAGCTTCGCAACAAAATACTATTATTGGTAATTTATGGTGTCTGAATACCGTAATTTCCGGACTATAAGCCGCTACTTTTTTCACACGCTTTGAACACTGCGGCTTAAACAATGATGCGGCTAATTTATGGATTTTTACGGCTAACGAGTTTCATGCCACCAAAACATTTAGCCTCGTCACATCGGACAAATGAAATTACCCAACAGGTCACAGTGGACCAATGAAACTGTTCGAATTAAATCTAACGCGGCGCACCTACATTCTTCAGATCAGTCGTTTTGCGCTTCATGCACACCCCTCATCAGGGAAAACACACGAAGAAATGCATATTGGTTGACGTCATGTCTCCGCCCCGTCTTGTCATGTGTTGTCGAGTCATGTATGTTTTGGTATTGCCTGCAGCTGTTAGCAGTTTGGCTGGTGTGTATATATACCGGGAGCCCGGACACTGTAATTAGATATAGAGTTAGAATTAGATAGTGAATATAGTTAGAGTCTTTGTTCATGTCATGTGTCTTAGATCTTGTTTCTTAGCCATAGTGCATGTTCGAGTTCATGTCAAGGCTAGTTAGCTTATAGCATAGCTTATAGCCTAGTAGCTTGTAGCATAGCTTATAGCCTAGTAGCTTGTAGCATAGCTTATAGCTTAGTAGCTTGTAGCATAGCTTATATCTTAGTAGCTTAGAGCATAGCTTAGAGTTGTATAGACTTAGTTTAGAATATAGATGTAGAAGTGGTTTATAGAGTATAGATCTAGAGTCTTTGTTCCATGCCATGTACATGTTCATAGTCATTGTCACATTTCATGTCATAGTTAATGTTTAGGTTAGTTGGTTTAGTTAGCATAGTTCATTGAGTTGGTCATGTTTTGTGTTTCTCTTGAGTCTGCTCTCCTCTGTTTCAGTAAAAGGTCTTGTCTTAACTGCACTTGCATCCGTCCTGCTTCGTTTACGTCACGAATCGTTACAGTTACAACGTGGACACCTGCGGCTTATAGACAAGTGCGGCATATATATGTACAAAATTGTTTTTCTTTTTAAAGTTAGTGGGTGCGGCTTATATTCAGGTGCGAAAATAGTCCGAAAATTACGATACTTTATTCCCCCCTATTTATTTATTTATTTATTTTTAAATGGTAAACGGTCTGCACTTGTATAACGCTTTATCCAAATGTCTCTATTCACCTATTCACACACACGCCAATGGTAGCAGAGCTGCCACGCAAGGTGCTAACTTGCCATCGGGAGCAACTCGGCATTCAGTGTCTTGCCCAAGGACACTTCGGTATGTGGAGTCATGTGGGCCGGGAATCGAACCGCCAACCCACTCTACCACCTGATCCACAGACACCCAATATCTATAATATTGCAATATAATAATGCACATCTTTGTTCATTTTTAATAGTCCCATAATTTTTTTTTGTTCATACGTACAACTGCAAGAGACATTATGTGAGCAAATTTGGAAGTGGATATATGCAATGTATTAAATAAAACAAAAATAAATAAATACATAAATAAATAAAAGTGTCTCAAAGCTTATTTCCGCTCAATGTATATACAGTGTATCCCAAAGGTCTCCAAGCACAGTGGAAATTAACACTTTTTTCATACTTAGTTTATATGTTATAATTTTTTAGATAGCCTTTGACAAGATTGTATTGATGATATTCTCATAGTATGATCAGGAAGCACCAGATGTGTTAACATAATGAGTGGTACAGACGTGTTTACAAAGAAATGGAATCATGTAGAGAATGTTTTATAAATAAAAATTACATTTTGCTAAAGTGTGTTAATTTCCCCAATATATGTTTTTTTGGGACACCCTGTAATAATAATAATAATAATAATAATAATAATAATAATAATAATCAGGGAAAATGTGAACAGATTTATCAGCTAATTACAGTAGAATTATTCAGATTCTCACATGCACTGCTTGAGGTTCACTCTTCTGTCATGCTCTTTTCAGACACCTAATAGTAGCCAGGATAATGGTGCTTGTGACTGTTTGTGAAACATCTAAAGCCTTTTTACCTTGACTGTTGATGCGGATGTTCATAGGCATCTGGGTGCTCATAGCTAGCAGGTTCTGCTGCAGTGCCCTCTGCAGGAGCCGCTGGTGGTCCTCTGAGGGCAGTGCCATCTTCTTCTCGGGCGGCTCGCCGGATTCCAACTTCTCCCTCAGCTGCTCGAGTGCAGCGACCTGAGCAGCCATGGCAGCCTGCACCGCCGCTGCCTGAGCTGCTGCCACTGACTGAGCAGCCAGATTGCCAGGCAGTCTGCTGGCCTGTGCAGTCAGAGACTGACTGCCATCATCTTCTAGGGAAGCAGACATAAAGCAAGTGAGATCAAACAGATAGGGAGTGGTCAGAAGAATATGCACATCAGGAACATGTATTTAAAAGATTTAAAAACCAAGAGGCTTTTCATCAGCTGCTTGCTTTGAGACTCTTATTTTGGTTGAAACTAAATGTCTATGCATGTACTGTGTACGGAGCTAGAATTTCTTCAGTGGTCTTTAAAAATAAATCTGACAAATTTATAGACCACAATTAAAAATCACAATTACTTTGAACTTCATCAACGTTAAAAACAGCAAAATGCAACGTCTGAATGTTGTCTCAAAGTCATCTAAACTTTAGGGAGATGTAAATTCAAGAAATGCAATGCCACTTTTTCACAAACGCATAACATCAGCATTAGCTACACCTGAATTTGAGAGTTTGAGACCGTTCTTACCCTTCTTGACCTTTGGAACGGAGGAAAGTGAGGTAGCGCTGGTGCCCACAGCCATACCAATGCTGGGCAGAGAGATCTTTGGGGAGAGCATTGTGGGAGCCCCATTGGGCGAGTAGGTGAAAAGGGAACCACCAAAAGTCTGGCGTCGCCCCTCCCGCCGGTTACTGTCTATGGCAGCCTGGAGCTCGTTGGGGTTGCTGAGACCACGCTTTTCACATTCATATGGATAAAGGTACTTCATGTATCTGGAAAGAGAGGGGGTTCGAAATATGAGGTCCAAGAGAGCAGCTATTAAAAAACCTCAGGTCCAATATGCACCACCAGTTCATGCAGCAGACAAATGGCGTGATGTAATAAAATATAATGAAATATCATTTTGATTACACTGCTAACAGCACAGCTCTGACAATAGCTCAGTCACAGGCTTATACAAATGTGCTTGTTCTTATTCATTACTGTTTCTATAGTAACAGCTTACACAGGATAAAAATGTGTGTAACTGTTGATGTGGTATAGTTTTCCGTCAAGAGATGTTTGTTTAGTATTTTCAGAAGGCGTTTCCAGTGTCAGCACTTTATATCAGTCAAGGGAAGTGGTTCCTTTAACTTTTCTGACCCAGGAAATAATTCAGGACGTTCTTAGTAACATCACAAGGCATTCTTTTGTCTTATAAAGTTCAGTAGAGGAAAAAGGAAAGGCCAGTGAGATCAGGAAGGTTCATCATTGCAGTAGTGCATAACATCAGGAATGGATGCGTTTTGCAGATTTTCCACTACATCTCCCAATTATAAATTGATAAATCAAACAATGTCTCGTTCTTTAATAAATAAGAAATGGCTAGAATTGGCAAAATGCTGTGGTATAAGAGGAATAAAAAAATCAACTTTGGAGTAACTCCACTTCACATAGTATTTTATTCCTTACTAGAGGGGGAAAAAAAAATGTATGCAAAATATGTATGTAAATTTGCACTGACAGAATTAAACACTCACTGTGTTCTGAGAGTGAAGGCAGCACTGGTGATTGAGGTGGGCAGGTTCAGACCTTTGGTGATTTCCCTCCATAACTTTTTATTGATTACCTCCACCAGGCCACCCTTCTCAGTCACCAGCTGGTAGAGCATATACAGATCCAGCACCTGCTTGGCCATGATGGGGATCCTGTTAACTGGAGTTCCTGCAAAGAATCATAATTAACATTTTTTTTTTTTTTTTTTACAATGTATTGGCAGTATTGCAATTCCATTTAGATGAACTTTATTTGGCCCCAATTCACGACCATCGGGTGAGAATTATGAGGGGGAAAGGGAGGGGTCATTTTCCCTCTTGTCCCTAGAGGGCAGTATTAGATTAAATGACTGTATATACACCCACAACATTAAAACTACCTGCCTAATATTGTGTAGGTCCCCATTGTGCTAACAAACAAAATAAAACTGTTCCATCCATGGACTAGACAAGACCTCTGAAGATGTGCTGTGGTATCTGGCACCAAGATGTTAGCAGCTAGCAACTTTATGTCCTGCAAGTTGCGAGATGGGGCCTCCATGGATCGGACTTGTTTGTCCAGCACATCCCACAGATGTTCAGTCAGATTTGGAGGCCATTCATGAACATTTTTTGCAGTGTGTCAGGACGCATTATCTGGCTGAAAGAGGCCACTGCTGTTAGGAAATGCCGTTGCCATGGTGTACTTGGTCTGCAAAAATGTTTAGGTAGGTGGTACGTGTCATTCACAAGAATGCCAGGACCCAAGGTTTCCCAGCAGAACATTGCCCAGAGCATCACACTTTCTCCGCCATCTTGCCTTCTTCCCATGGTGCATCTCTTCCATAGGTAAGCATCGCACGCACGACGCTTAAAAAAAAAAAAAAAAAAAAAAACACACACACACACACGCACACACACACACACACACACACACGACACACACACACACACACACACACACACACACACACGCACACACACACACACACACACACAAAATGAAGAAAAAAAAAGAAAACATGATTTATCAGACCAGGCCACCTTCTTTCATTGCTCCATGGTCCAGTTCTGATGCTCACGTGCCCATTGTAGACACTTTCTGTGTTGGACAGGGGTCAGCATGGGCACTCTTGCCGGTCTGCAGCTACACAGCCCCATACTCAGCAAACTGTGATGCACTGTGTGTTCTGACACCTTTCTATCATGACCATTATGAACTCTTTCAGGAATTTGTGCTACAGTAGCTCTTCAGTGTGGATTGAACAGTACAACCTCGCCTTTGCTCCCCATGTGCATCAGTGAGCCTTGGGCACCCATAACCCTTTTGCCGGTTCACCGCTTGTCCTTCCTCGGGCACTTTTTGGTAGGTACAAACCACTGCATGGAGAACATCCCACAAAGACCTGCTGTTTTGGAAACGTTCTGAACCAGTTGTCAAGCCATAACAACTTGGACCTTGTCAAAGTCGCTCAATTGCTGCCTAATATATCCCACCCTTTGACAGGTGCCAGAGTGAGAAAATCAAATGTTCCTGACCGTGCACTTCACCCATCTGTGGTTTTAATGTTATAGCTGATGTATGCATGCATGTTCCTTTTTCTGTGTTACATTACAGGCAATAAAGCCTGTTCTTTTCTCAAATAAAACATTCACTCACATGCACAGGGAACTTCAGTGCTGCTTATATGAGGTGAAAAGATATCGGTATACATTACTTTATCCTGGAGCCTATTTATTAGAAAAGGTCAGATGATTATGCTATAGATCCAAGGCCAAGCTTGCCATAGCATTTGCTCATGTTCACACACAGCGTTTGCTATATATTCAAAGGTCAAAAATCAACTCCAGCATACTATAAGCAGTAAAAATGTCCGCAGCTATAAAGCAGTCATTTAAGAAATGTTGCTTCATCAGGTTGAAACCTGAGCTGGGTTCTCATTCATTACAGGAAGAGAAACATAGGGGTATAAGTGTAACCATAACTCGTAAAGGTAACTTCTAAAATTTGCTGGGTCACATAGCTATAGCCCTCAACATGGCAGACAAACTGTCCGTTTAAACGCGTTTCTGACTGAACGTGGCAACTCCGCGGCTGGCGAAAAATTAACAAATGAAAGTGTTCATGGACCATGGACGGTTTGTTTTTTGTGACCATGTACTGCTGCTATGCTGTATTTATAAAGCAAGCTTTCACTACTCGAATCATCTCAATGAAATGTAATACTGTTATCAATTTCAAATAAGGGTCTGCTATAAATGTTCATTTCAGGGGTGATGGTGTACCTCTCTTCTGCATGAAGCTAAACAGATCATCCAGGAACTCTTTCCTCTTGGGATCGCCGTCCAGTTCATAAAGCTGTGTAGGAAAAAAACAAAACAAAAAAACACCACAAGAATGAGGCTGCTACTATAAATTTGATAATGCTGTATTAATGAAGGCAAAAAAAAAATTACATAAAACCGCAGTCATAAAAAAATATGTTTGATCACAGAAACAAAACCACCAGGTGGAATGTTACACTTATTATATAATTGTGGCACTTCTTTTTTGCTTATTAGACATCTACAAAATCGTCAACAATGAAATCATTAACTAGTTCGTCCATCGAAGTCGATGAGGACCACACAGTATCATCAGTTTAAGCGGCAGTGGTTTGGGAGATGGCTGATTAATCCAATCCGAGCCTAGAAGTGATGGTTGCAAGCAGGGAAACATGACAGTCCTAACTGCCAATTCATCTCATTTGGGTTTAAAGTCCGCTCCGGTTGAAAATCTGAGGTGGGTGTACTTTTTCCTCCGTGCATATCTGGCTTGTGGTTGTGAAATGTTATTTACATTTTTAAAAAGTAGTAGACCTTTTCAACAAGAGCCAACGAAACTCGGGGTTCGGTTTGTTGGCACGCCTGCACCTGTTCAACATCACAGCCGTGCTCAGATGAAGCCGGAAACGGTACGAGTAGACCGAGACCAGCACATAAACTCATCAAGCTGGCTGGATTACAGAATTTCTGCCACACGGGTAAAAAGAACCAGTTTATGATATTAGCAGAAAATGTCTGACCTATCAGATTCGTGTACACACACACACACACACACACACACACACACTTCTTTGCTCCAGTAGTTTTAGAGAGAGCCGGAGCAAATGAAAAGTTGTTTTTTGGGGGTGGTGTTTGCGCATTACAAGAGCCAAAGATCACACTTTATATTAAATCCGGTTCTTATTTATCGGTCTCCCAATTCAAGCAGATAAGAACACTTTCTCAAGATAGCCCTGTAGCAGACTTCACTACATAACCTGTGATTAAGCTCTCATGAGCAGCTTATAAACCGTCAATATTAACAAAAATATTAATAATAAAGTAAATAAATAAAACTATCCCATGATCAAATGTGAACAAATGTTTTAATTTCAAGTAATTGTTGGTGAAAATATGATTCAATGAATCTCTTTTGTAGAGCACTGTGTTTGTATAAGTGTAAGGCTGTTATCAGTGCAGTTAAACCTATAACCGGTTTGTGGAGCCATGGCATTGACATTAAATGCTTGTACGTGCCAGATATTTTTTTTATTGTATTTTCTGTGATACAGGACATTAATTTTAGCACCACACCCAAGTAGCATTAGTTGCTCTTGGTACAATTCCTGAGCAAAAACACCATTAATGAACTCCAGTTCAAACGGTTGAGGTGCCCTATGAAGTGAAACAAAAAAAACCAAAAAACACTGCGCACACACACACACACAGTACAAAGAGCGCTGTAGTTTACACAATTCCAAACTTTCTATGAAAGATTTCCACATTTCCCACACTTTCTATGAAAGATAAGAAAGATACTGAAATCTGTAAATCAAACGCTGCGTTTATACACGACCCACTGTATTTGTTAATGGCACACGAGAACAGTTTAATCGTCTCGAAACTAGCAACGATCCGTGAAGATTTCTGATTCTAAAATGCACGTTAGCTCCGAACACGCAACGAGGCTATAAAAAAAAAAAAAAAGGTCAGATATCCTGAAAATCTGGTATTACTGCATGAAGCAGTGTACGTGTTTGTTTTCACTGGTTTCGTGGAGATAATGACGTATCAAGGCCGCCAGAGAGGACGGTAGACGTTGTTAGCTCATTCTGTGCCCATCAGGCTTTGCTCGTAGTCACATAGCCACTATTTTCAATACGGGGAGCAATAGGAAAGGTTAATTATTACATCTCTTGGGAACAAAATGAGGAAAGTAAGACTTCAAGGGACGGAGGCTGGGGTGAAGTAGTCCCAGATGACTATTGGAAAGTGGGGGAAGGGAGGACGGGAGGAGTCGGATGACTGAGTGGGGGTTGGGGGAAGGGGTGTTAACGCAGCGCAGGCTTAATTACAGGATGCATGCACTTTTAAGGAGCACCCTATCATAAATTTCTCAAAGAGCTCCGCTTAGAGAGAGAGAGAGAGAGAGAGAGCGAGAGAGACTAACTGACTCTCTCGTTTTCTAATAGAATTCCATTAGTGCCTCCTTCTTCTCACTTACAAACAATCTTCCTTTTCCCAGCATGTCAAAACAAATCAGTGGATCCTTGTCAGCTTTGGCAGTTGTCACCATCAAAACCATTTATAAACCCATCCTGCCATCTTCTCAAGAACAACAACACTCAAAGGAGCCTGTTGATTAAAAACATACATAAAATGTAGCTCAGGTTCTTTCAGCCAATGCTCCTTCATGCTGTCGATAAACACACAACAGCGATCGATCGACGCACAATGCCGAATATACGCCTCAACGGTAAAAAGAGCAGAAACACATCAGAAATCCACCGACCAGCCTGAACAGCGTTATCTACACCACGACAAAGCAGCAAAGCCTCGTTAACCGAGAGCTGCAAAATGAAAACCAATCAACTCTTTCATTGTTCTGCACGCTTCCCTTCACAGAGCTCGGTCTTTACGACAGGATATTTGGCTTGCCAACGTCCCAACGGAAACTCGTCTCTCGGACACAAAAGAGAAAACGTCTTTATATGTGCGCTCTCATTAATTGGATCAGCAGCGTGATGGAAAAATTCACAGAGCAAACCAGATGTTAGCGTGTCAGTCGAATAGAGGAAAAATATTATCTGCTGACAAGAGCTTTCAAGTTTTATATTGTAATGCTTCTAAAAATAAATAAATAAAATAAAGATGCTTGGGGGATTCAAAAATAAAAAAATCAGTCAACACACGACCACATGGAGCAGCATTCAGTGTGAGGAGAACACTTTTTATACAAAGCTTTAAATAGACTTCATCTGCTAGCAAACTAATTCTATACGGTGTGTGTGAGTGAGAGCATAGAAGAGAGGAAAAGTGATCAACAGACAAGCAAATGAATAAATAAATCCCTACGAAAGAACCAAATAAAACATGTCCATTAAAAGCAGTCATTTCAGCAGATGATCCCAATAGCTAGCAAGCTAACTCTGCGAGCTAAGTATTAGAATGTTCGCTGGATAAAAACGCAGTCTCTGTGTTGACAGAAGGGCAAAACGTAGAGAAAAAGACGGTTTTTCGAATTTATCCGGATTAATGTAATGTAGACGTAGCCTCAGAGAATATGACCTAAAAGGTGTTAAAGACTTGCTCAAATAAAATGTACAGTACATTTCACTGCACAATTCCGACTGCATTAAAGGGATAGTTCCCCCCAAAATTTCCAAAGCCATAAGACTTTTGCTCATCATCAGAACACAAATAAAGATAGTTTTAATGAAACCTGGGAGATTTCTGACCCTCCGTTTACAGTCCAGTAACAAAAATTTTCAAGCTCTACACTGTTTACAACGGAGGAAGAGACTTGCTGTACACAAACTGAAATCACATAGAACAATCTCTGTAACAAAGATGACTGCAGATTTTGACATAGAGGAAGACTAGCGTTTTTTTTTTTTTTAATTATCTGCTCTCGCCTCATCAACACGCATGCGTCGTGGTTCTGTTGTGAACGCATGTCGGAGATCTGAGAACTTTTTGGAGCTTGAAAATGTTGGTTACTGGACTGTAAATGGAGGCACAGAAATCTAGGTTTCATGCTTTGAAGACGAGCGAAAGTCTTAATTTTGGAAAAACATGAGTGGTCATTGACAGAATGTTCATTTTTGGGTGAACTATCCCTTTAAGTGTAATAGTTGCATACTCTTTGGCATGTAATATAATACTGCTAAGTTATCTTCTCCATGTAAAAAAATGTTCCATGCAATACACTGTCATGTTTTAGGTTATAGGACAAGAGAGCAGGTTTAATTAAAGGCAGAACATTTTTCCCCACCCCATGGCATTAGCTTCACTAGCACTTCCTGCACCTGTAATTTTCATGTCATGTGGCATTTCTGTTATTGTGATTTTAATCGTGTGTGGTCTCAAATGGCTTTGCTATGTTGGCTCACTTTTGCATTGGAGATGGCTCTGTGCGATATCAATAGACCCAAAATAACTAGGGCATGAACTATAGGTAGCGATAATTAATAAATAAATAAATAAATAAATAAAACCCCCAAAATCCCACAAAAATACAGAAAAAATAAATGCCTCTATTTGTTAATCAGTCCCGAAATGGCTTTTTAAGTTATACTATTGTTCTGACTCTGCTGTCTCTAACCCACTCTCTCGAGCGGTCTCAATCTAACCCTGATTGGCTGTTGGCTCCTGCCAGTCACCATAGAGTCGGTCCTTTTTTTGCCTGAAGCTAACGTGGCAAATAAATCTCTCTCCAATCTGAACCAACACGCTAACACGACACAGAATGTGAAATACTACTACAGCAGCTCAGCACCATCATACTAGAGTATTTTTGTCCCCCTGCTCGATAATTTATTTCTTTTTTTGTTTTAACAGAAAACTGCTGCATACAATAGCTTAAAATGTATGAAACTGGTCGGAATACAGTATTTTATTGTACAAATTACAGAAATACTTTACTGTGTGTATTTCATCAAAGCAATTCAATGAACACGGAATCTATCGGCCCTTCATGGTCACAGAGAAGGCCCCCAACATGCTTTTATGACATACAAGACACCAGTGTCGAAACCCTGTAACGGCATTTCACATCTGCCATATGCGGCATAGGGGGAAGGGTAGAAGTCAACCGGTGAGCCAGTTTCAGTCTTCTACAACAAATTTGCTTAACATGGCCCAAAATCAAAATAAAAGAACATGAGCACTCTATCTAGTGAATGGCGGGCAGGCCCTGTGAAACGTCGCTGATAAAACGGAGGGCCATTGTGTGAAAACAATAGTGCTGGCTTCCATAACCATGGCCTTATTCTCTCCAACTGAATCAGCAGCACAGACAGGGCTGTAACAAACACCTGCATGGTGCGAATGTTACTTTGTATATCGCTGCATCAGAGTGAAACCTGAAACTCAAAAAGATCTGCACCCTTTAATAATTCAAATGACTTTTCAATTCGGCAATCTTGCAAATCAGACATTAAACAAAACTGTTTTAGTTCTCTGCTGGGCAGGAAATGAAGTTTTAAGCAGTAGCAGTTTTGCGTCTTTTCCCAAGAGAGGTACATCTGTAGCCTCGAGTGGAGAATGAGACGGCACAAAAAAAAAGAAAAGAAAAGGAAAAAAAGAAAAAGACTAGACTAAAGAGGACAGGTTCATTATCCTCCATGGAATTCCTAATAAGCAGATACAAAACAAAAGGACCAAACAAAATAAACAAATGTGCAAACTAAACTCCCTTCCTCGTGTAAAATAATTTCACTCGTATGGCCTCGGAAAGCTACATTTCCTACAGATGATTGTGACTACAGTTTCTACAGCTTCCATACATTTGAGCCAAAAAACAAGAAGTTAAATGTTCTGGTTTTTTTTTCTCCCCCCCGAAAATAAACATACACATTTCATCACAGAGACGTCTCGCAAGCACGAGCACGCAACTATCTAGGCTGAGAATTAGACCGAGACCAAGTAAAACTCCTGCACTTTCGGTTCCCTTTTCGCAGGGCTCCTCAACACCAGAGGCAAAAAAGTCATTAATAAACAAGATTATATTAAACTGAAAAAAAACAACTAACAGCTGTGCAAGTTTAATGAATCACGGTGAGCAAAAAGAAGCTGAGAAGCAACACGCATGTTAATAATCAATGACACAAGGCATACTAAGGCTCTTGTGGCATGGCCTTTCAACCCCCGCCAAATGTCACAAAAGCTTGCATTTACATCTAATGACAATCTCTCTGCTCCAAAGTCCTCTACAGCACAATCAATATGAGGATGGGCAAATGTTTAACCTCAGACAGCCCCCAATATATCCCTTTTCATCATCCCCTTTACAGCTGTATTTGCGTGTTTTTTTCCCTCCTTCTCTTCAATTCTCTTTTTGCCTTAGGAGGCACAAATGCATCTCACAATGGCATGAACTAAGGCAGCTTCGTCAGTCATTGTTAGTTGCGGTGTGGGATCAGATGCTTACAACACTGCTGACGTTTTCAAAACGCAGATTAAATGCATCTAGTACCTTCTACCACTTTTTTTTTTTTTTACTTCCGTCACTACAGTGGTTCAAATTCCTACATGTCTCCAAACATGTAGGTTGGCGTTTGCGACCCTCTCCCTCTAAAAATCATACTACAGCAACCTCAGTACCAGTTACCTCTGTAACTTCATCATACGCGATGATGATCAAAAGTACACACGTGGCACTGCTGACCAGAACTAAATGAAACAGCGATCTATTTTTGGCCGCATAGCATAATCGTTCAATAGTTCAACCCTCCCGCCCCGGGTCCAGCATGCTGCCTTTCCTCGCAGTCACTCACACAGTTTATAATTTTTTAAGGGGGTTGCCTTTAATTTCTTGCCACCTTTTTGTGCATTTTTAACGTGATGCCATCAAACCACGACATTTTTAGAATGGGTTATCATACGGTGAAAATGTCACACTGACGCCCCTACTCCAAAATAAAACACAGTAGTACTGAGAATACTTTGGAATGTCCACAATCACAGTTGGAGTGATGGTGGAAGTGTTATCAAACAGTTCCAACAGGAGATCTGCCTTACTATAGAATTCAGCTCCAGCCCTGATTACCTGCTATAGGTGTGTCAGATACTTTGTACAGCATTTTCAATGACCAATTACTGGTACATGCCTAATGGACAAAAGGCCTATTGTTCTATACAAATGCTAACTTCGACAAAGCTTATCACAGAAACAAATGTCTTTTTTTTTTGTGAGTGAAATCAACGATACCACATCCACTAATTGGTCTTACAGATGTTACACCAGAGGGTTCATGCATAAAAACGTGAAGGTTTAAAAAAAAAAAGAGAGCCAGCCTGGAAAACTGCTGTGCTATGCCTCTGCGCCTTCCTTGTTTGCGTTCCAGCGGCTCTTCCCCCTCCTTCTGCTCGAGAATGAAAGCCTGGCATTTTTTCAAAGCCGTAGGTTATGTGGCTCTGACGTCAGCCTGACCGCTGCTTGCAGAATTCTTCACACGGAGTCGCTGCCAAGGGGCAATTCGTCATGGTAGCATGTACAATTTGGCCAGAGTTCAACTACAGGAAAAAGTTAAATGGGCTTTTCCCAGGTTGTTTTGTGCCGTTACAATGCCTATTAATCCTATCAGGCTTAAACACAGTCAACACAAGGGTAAAAGCAGCTTCCTTAAAAAGGACCATGAGAGGAATAACAATACAAATAAAGTCAAAATATGATAAAAAAAAAAAAAGTTCAGTAAATAGGCAATTAAAACATTGACGCTGAATATACTAGGGTTGGATTTCTTCATTAATGCTTATGTAGTGCGTCATCTCGCAAGTTAAGCTGTACGCAAGTCTGAGGGTTTCTCTTCATTCTGAGAAATGCACTCAATAATACATGGCAACGAATGAGTCACAGTGACAAGGATGAAGATTAAGACCGTAGATCATCTTTTTTCACATCACTGAATGTGATAAAAAATGACACGCACTGAATGTGATTGAAGAATCAACGCTTTACAAAGACCTAAAACTTCACACTGGTCACATTTGCACCATCAAATATTCTACAAGCCAGACAAAAATGCCAGATCAACAACACCACCACTTTTGGTAGTACATTATGAAAATGAACCGGGAAAACACACATGGAGTGTAATCTCTAATTCAGTGCAATGGTTTCGATCAGCGCTGCAGTCTCCTATCCACCTCAAGCATCAATCTTTAATACGAAAGCCTTTAAATGGGAGCTCACCGTGGAGGGATGTGATGAATTTTTAAAGACATGTCTGCCTTACTGTCCATCTGGGCTCCATTTGTCCTACTGGGGATATTTACAATACAGAGGAGACATCAAAGGCCATTTCTGCCTCCTCTTTTGCCTCAGGAAGATTGTGTAATATGAGAACGGGACCAAATAATAGACTATAGGACATATGCTCTAATTTTTTTTATATTATACATCTCACATACAACATATATAAACAATGCGTGTGTTATATACATCACATACATACAGTACCCTCCACAAATATTGGCACCCTTGGTAAATATGAGCAAAGAAAGCTGTGAAAAATTGTCTATTGTTTAACCTTTTGAACTTTTGTTTAAATAAATAAATAAATAAATAAATATGAAATAAATCACAAAAATACTCTGCTCTTGTGGATATCAAACAATAGCAAACACAGGCTTATTAAAAATAAAATTGTTAAATATAGGTGTGCAACAATTATTGGCACCCCAATGAATATCAATATTTGCATTAATATATATTTTAAAAACAAATAAAAAAAATAAAAAAAATTAATACACCTGGGTGACTAGGAACAGGAATTGTTCAACCATGACTTGAACAGGGGTATAAATAAGAGGAAACATCAAATTCCAGGGTGATTCTCATTTCTTATTTATGCATCATCAACTCCTTTCCTTGCACACACCCCCTCCCCCCTCCGGGATGTGAGAGAAGGATGCATGGATGAGATGTGTGGAGAGAAGAATTGAAGCAAGTCAAATGGAATATCCTCGCTCTTTCAAGAGTCACTTCAAAGCGACGTTAATTAATGATGATCGTGCTCAGTTGGATGACCTCACTGCGCTGGCTGGATCGGACATTATGCTTATGTTTTTGATGTGCCATTATGTTGTCGAAGCTTGATTAATAACAACATTCTTAATAAAGCAAAATGCACCGATAGTATGTGAAATGTCTGGGTTATTCAATGAATTAATGAACAATAGATAAATAACCACATCTTTTGTGCAGCTTTGCACAAAAATTATTGCCGAAAATAGCCCCAAAAATAAATAAATAAATAAAAATAAATCCCACTTTCGGTGAAAAGGCCGAATACGTGTTCGATGATAAGACCAAATACCATAGCATCCAGAGTGAGATGTCTCCACTTCCAGCAGCGCGCTTGGAGAGATGAGGGGCGCATGCACGATCTACGTGCACGAGTGCTCAGTGAGCACATGCTGTTTAGAACCTGTGACATTGTTTACTGTGGACACGTGCGTTTGTTTTGTTTCTGTTCCGGAGTATTCCATCATGTCACGAGACGTAAGGGAGCAGAGTATGGAAGCAGGTGCAGGTAAAGATGTATTTATTTAAGGGCAGGCAGACAACTCCAACTCGTAATCCAAAAAACATAATCAAGACAGGCAAAGGGTCGGGTGGAAAAACCAGCGTACAATGTATCTAACTATACTAAATCTACTATAATACTCCGCGAGGTGTACAGGGACACGAGTGGTATATATCTCCAATATAATCAGCCGTATATAACCAAATATATCTATTTTTTGCACTTGTCAATGCACTTTTTTGTTGTAGGCTTCAGTGTTACATTCTTTCAGCAGTCAGTTATAGGCCTTAAACAGGCTATTCAAGGGGGTGCAAAGATGACCACATAAATTTTTTTTTATTTTACTCATTTATTTAAAGTTATATTGTGCCTTGTTGGTAGCCTATGCCTGCTGGAAGGAAAAAAAGATTTTCAGTGTTAAATAAATATTTTGAAATTGTAGTTTTTGTAATTGATTTTTTTCTTTGAAAAGCAAGACAAAATAGTAAAAAGCACATTTTGACTATTTAATTTATGCAACGGTGAAAAAAAAAGGCATAATAAATGGGAAAGACGTGTTAGGTTTTCAGCCAAATTTTTCATTATATTTGGCTTCAGCAAAGAAATTTTCATTTTGGTGCATCCATATTAAATATAACATTAATTTTAAGCATATTATTATTTGATTGTGTTTCACACAAAAAATTCACATCATCAAAGGACTTTTGTATGAGAAAATCTTTACATCTCCTTCAGATGTAAAGAAGGAGAGGTATTTATACTCATCAGGTTTTTCGACAAGAAACACTTCCGCATAAGATATACCAGTGTATCCTCACTCCTAGCTCCCCTGGAAGCTTCCTCACTCCTCGTTCTTTGCAGTGCAATTAGAGAATTGACATGTCCTTCAAGATGGTTGAAGAAGATCAATTTCTGGGTCATGGGATGGAGGAGCGAGAAAAATTAGGAGTATTGAATAATTACCTTTAGTCATTCTAAGACCAAGGAATATAGCTGTGATGTGCTGCAAAAGGTTGTTGAGCTTCACAAAATAGGAAGTGTCTATAAGAAAATGGCATAAGCCAAGAAAATGCCCATTTCCACCATCAGGGCAATAGTTGAGATGTTCCAGTCAACTGGAAATGTTATGAATCAGCCTGGAACTGGACGCGTGTCTATATTGTCTCAACACACTGTGAGGAGGATGGTTCGATCTCCAAGTATCAGAGTTGCAGAATTTAGATGCATCTTAGATAGATAGATAGATAGATAGATAGATAGATAGATAGATACTGAAACTTGACAAGCTGTTTTTTTTTATATCTTTTTTTTGTAGCTGCTACAATGTAAATGATAACAGGAACTAACTTGTCTTGCAGGCTTTCCATAACATTCAATGCATAAAACAATTATAAACTGTTAAAAAGCACGTCATTCACTAATAAATGCAAAAAAAATAAATTATATATATATATATATATATATATATATATATATATATATATATATAAATAATAGTGATCCACTAAATCCAATAAAAAAATTATCCACTTCAGTCCTCCACAAACACGTGTGGACTATTTACCTACAACAGCAAAACCTTATATTACATATTTTGTATGCTTTGCTGTTTTAAAGATGGGTAGATTGTTTAACAAAAAAAAAAAAATAATAAAATAAAATAAAAAACAGCCATCTAGAAACTATTAACACTAGTCTGACTGTAGTCACAAAAGGTTGGAGATTTTAAAAATCCTTTTCAATCCATAAATAAAGTTTTAACTTGAGAAGAGTTTACGTAGTCGTTCGAGAATCTATATAATAAGAAGTTTCATAATATCTGGAGAAAAAAAAAACAACAAAAAACAAAGACCCTCCATGATGCAAGGATTTGATTAACCAAAACCACAAAGTTGGCTCACATAAGGCTTCAGCAAGAAATCTTTGTTGACTGCAGGCTGGTCAAATTTGATACCAATTAATAAATCAGTTTAATTTATTCATTCATTTACATGGCCAGACCTGATAGTTCTAACAGAAAGCAAACGTCTTATTTGCTGAATTACGGAGTGGCTCACTGGACGAGCCGATACGCTTCCCCATCTGCACCTTCACCAGATTGCCGAAGAGAAGAGCGCTCTGATGTAGATTCTACTGTTTAAGGGCATGCTCGAGATCAGTTTCCCCATCTGAGAAGTTGAATTTTGTCACGTCTAGTCAGAGAACATTTGGGCGGGGTTCCAACTGACACGGGCTGAGAGACACGCTGGCGAGTAGCGTCAGAGTCTGAGTCCAGAGCGACAGATTATCACTTTCCCTCAGGCACATTCCAAACCGCTTCCACCCTCATGCTCAAAATAACCTTCAGTGTATTAACCCTTTCCTCGCCAAACACACACACACACACAACAGTTCAATGCACCTTAAAAACACATTAATAATTATTTTATTTTCTTTAAACAGCGTAACCTTCATCAGACACAATGTAACCTCGATCAGACATGCTTACACAAACAGCCCGATGTGATTACGGAACATTATTGTAATCGACAAGAACATCGCAACTCTTAACGGTCGCCAAGATTCATGCATCCTGGTTGCAGCATGATATGGCATGCTATCTTCAAAGGCTTAACTGCTGTTCCTCTAGATTGGGGAACTGCCAGTCTTTTGAGAGTTAATCCACATCATACAACAACAGAACGCTTCAGTACCGAAAACAAAACAAAAAAAAACAGCAACTCCTTATGCATTAACTGAGCGCATCACCCCCCCTTTAGTGTCACTCCCTGAAAAAGACTGAAAAACTCATTCACTCAAATATACCACCATACCTCCATTAATATAAAACACAACACGTTAACTTGTGGTCCTTAAATTTTACCCTCCAAAAATTATATTCAAGGGCAAAACAATTAGCGCAGATTAGGGCTGGGGGATAGATCATTATAATCCCTATATCGTGATACATGATATTTTTCTGCGATAATTTTACACACTTCTAATAATAAATTTGAAATAGTACTGAATGGAAGCCACTGATTTATTTTACTACTGTTTTGCACACAGTTTATTAACTAAATTAAATATCGTGATACGCATTGTGTATCATAGCAATGTCCCCAGGTATGGTGATATGATATTCTCGTCATATCGCCCCAGCCCTAAGTGTAGATCCTAAAACGACGCATTTAACATTTGTTTTTTCAGCACTTACTGGAAGACCAAAATAAGTTTTGATTATCTCCATCTAGTAAATAAGCTATAGAGAAAACAGTAACTGGTTTTGAGGCAAGCTAAGAACGCAAATGCACAGAAATCCTTTTCAGTTCCTCTAATAAAAGCAATGAACCATGAGGTCTTTCAACAGCTGCATAAAAACCAAGAATGAAACTCTCTGGCCAATTTATAGACATTATAATTGCAGTTACAGAAGTGCAAGGTTTTCTATGTGCACAGTTTAACACATGGAGTGTACGTGGGACTGTATGTTTTATCAGCCTCAGGATAAGGACCTAGTGGAACATACTCACTTATGTCCATATATCTTAACCAACGCGACCCGTATAATTTCGGGGTTTAGTATTTGGTTATTAGTACTCCTGTTCATTTCTAACGGTGCTGAAACGCTGTGTTACTGCAGTAGAGAAACTCAATCAACGCACAGGGTTTTTTTTTCCAAAAATACACTGCAGACTATGAATTTTTTTCCCCCTGCTTGCAATATACCGTTTAAAAAATTACATTAATGATTTAATCATCCAGAACCTATGGTCTTTAAATAAAAAATAATAATAAATAAATAAAAATTAAAAATAAACAGGAAAAGAAGCATTTCCACCTTTTCAGATTTAAGGAAATAACAGTAGGGTGTAATAATATTTCCAGCTGTGCAGTAGGAAACAGTTTGCTGGCATCGGCAAACACAAACACACAAAAAAAAAGAACTTCAGCTTTGAGGTGATTCCGCAGTAAGCAGTTACAATATTATACATTTTAAAAATAACAGTACATTTAAATATAATACGCAGCAAACATGTTCATGACCGACATGAAAATATTCCTCGTTTCTTTCTGGCAAAAATCCAAAACATGGTTTTTCACAGATTTTGGCCAAAATATTTCAGTGGCATCTCTAATACCGTAATAGTGGCAGGGGTAGCTCAGTGGTTAAGCAAGGCCCTTTACCCTCAACTGCACAGTTGTATAACGAACGCAAGTCGCTCTGGATAAGGGTGTCTGGCAAATGCCGTAAATGTAAACGTCATCCATATAGTTAACTGATATTAAATATATACTGGTCTAATGTTAGCCAAGTCGATCATACATCGATGCATTTGATTTTATATTAATGAAAATATTCTCCACTGACAGAAAGCAAGGGTGTCTGCCGCGCGAGTCTACTAAAGAGCACGTGCCAGTTAATATTGGAGAATTCAAAACACCTACGCAAAATTGTGGAGCTCCTATATAAAACATGTAAAAGTTGGCAAGTCTAGTAATATAATCAAAATATACTTCAGTTGACATTGTGGCGGTGTAAGACTCTGTAGGGACGATAAAAACGTAATCTCTTTCCAACTTTTTCCTCAAATTTTTGGCAGATTTCTGAAAATTCAGCAAAAGAAAATTGTCACGTCGTACCTGCCTGAACTGCTCTTCATAAGTCCAGTCGGTGTGGTCCTGGCCATGTTGCTGGCCTTGAGAGGGCAGAGCTGACAAACCCGAGGCCCGTGGTTCAGGTTCAAGCCCTGATCGGGCCTTCAGCATCTGAGAGTGAGGATGGAGCTGACGATGAGGCAGGAGCAGGATGCCTCGGCCTGGGGTGACGGCCTCGCGGCTCATCTGCAGGCCTTCCTCGGCCATGTCCTCATCGTAGTCTTCCTCCATCTCGCCCTCGAAGTCATCCTCGTCCCACTTCTGCTTTCTAAAAATGAATTTAAAAATGTAGACTTATGTGTCAGCTCATGCAATCAAAATATCCTAAGAGTCTCTACTCTTTGAGAGACTCCTAAGAGTCTGTACTCTTTATGGATAACTTCAAGGTGGATGTGAATGACTGCTTTTACTGAAAGTCCAATGCCATATTAAACTTTTACATGGAATTATGTACCTTAAAAATGCACCAGTCCTTATGGGGCTTACCAAAGTGGACATCTTTAAACCTGGGAGAATGAACGCTACTGATTGGCAGCCTCCTCCAGAGTGGAACGGTGGGGAGGGGATAACATTTGGAAACACCCATAATAAGCACCCGATATTTATTTAGCCTGGCATCATAGTAACTGTCGGCAATTATGACAATACGTACATTTGCTCCTCCTCGTCAGACCCCATCATGTCTTTGTAATGCTCCTCTCCCTCTTCCTCATCTCCTTCGATTTCATCCTCCTCTCCACCAGTGCTGTGTTCCGACCTAGGACTGTCAGCCATCGACTGCCTCTGCAGTCCGGCCGCCGCTGCTCTCATGGCAGCCAGAGCTGCTATCTGAGCGCGCTCGGTGTCTGAGGTGGAGCTTAGCTTCAGCTCCTCACCTGTGGGGGAGGAGCTCTGAAACGAACCCGTCTGCTGCTGTTGCTGCTCCATCTCCATAAGCAGCCTGGCCCTCTGTTGCCTGTGCAAGTTCTCCATAACTGCCTGCAGCTTCATCTCCAGGCAAACAGGACGCACGGAAATATCGCCTCCTTCGCCCCACTTCTTCACCACAAAATCGGGTTTCCAGACACTGGATTCGAACAGTCGTGAACGTGTCGAAAGAAAAGCAGCCTACTGAAGAACTCCTAGAAAACGTCTTCTACTTGAACCTGAGGATTGTTGATTATGACTGTGCCGAAGACACGGACCTCTACGACACTACAGACGGAAGAAGGCTTCAGAGACGAGAAGCTCCCGCTGATGCAGAGCGGCTAGCTCTACCAGAGCCTGGAAAAGAAAAAGAAAGAAAAAAAGAAAGAGAGAGAGAGAGAGAGAAACAGAGCATGCATTAATAAAAACGATTAGAGAAATTCTGCTCAATCCAATCGCAGTCTTCTTTTATTTCACCTCTTCCACACGGCATAAAAGGAGGAACAATCTGTTTCTAAATCATTCAAATTCACCAGGGCACTACAGATACTAGCTACCATATGGATTAATCATAACAGTTCTAAATGAACTACATAGTGATCTGATATCACGCACAGGCGTTACAACATTCCTTAAGAGATCTGCTCCATTATGTTCAAGCTGTCACAAGAAACATAAACTCAGAATGAGTTTCCAAGCGCATGTCATATTAAAAGTACCCACAGTACTGTTTTTTAAAATTATTATTATTATTTATAGGTACAATATGTACCAATGCAATATGAAGAGACAAAACTGGCTTGAAACACAAGAAGGGCGTTGAAACGAATAACCTTTTCTGAATGAAGTCCACCAAATCCAGTATTCTATGACGTGAATGGATGATGTTGACTGTAATAACAAATTATGCCTGTAAACACAAGGTGTTTTAAACTGAAGTGCTTCGGCCTCTCCTTAGTTTCCAAAATCTATACTCTTGCTGTTCTTGTTCCCACTTTGACTTTCCCCTTGAGTATCCTCTTCTACCAACGCTACTGCAACGATCGCATCATCAATGCAACTTGCTAAGCTTGCACAATATAATCATTTCATCATCTCTAGATAATATTCAGTCCCGGGTTGTTGTTTTTTGGTGATTGTTTTCAAAAGGTTTTGTACTTTTTTTTGTGGAAAACTACTTGAATTGGCGAAATTGCGATTCCACAAATGGTTTCTTTCGCAGTGATGTTCGTCGGTAAACAAGACCTTTTGGCTGTACTCATGTTCGGCACACGTGAATCGAAGCGTGCTAGACCGAATGTGCGCAAAATCTGAGGTCATTTACAAAAATCGCTAGCTCTTCTGAACATTGCGGTATTCGCTTGATTGTGCATTAATTTCTGCGATCGCAAAAATCACAGAATTCTGGAGGGACTGGGATATTACACTGCCATGATATTCATTAACGCTAGTATTATAGGTATTACTCAGTCCTCCCAATATTTACACGTTCTACGTCGGAGCGCCGCAATTTGACATCGGAGCATGCTCGTACGAGTCATCACTCCGTTTCCTACCCAATAAAATGGAATACAAGACGAGAGAGATATAAATCTGGAATGATTTGAACTGCTGTGTTTTGAACGCTTTGAAGCCAAAATAGTTAAAAAACAAAAAAAACAGCACCTTCAATTTTTTGGTCAAAAGAGAGAGGAAAAAGAAAAAGAAAATAAACATTTTGCCTAAAATGATTAAATAGTAAACAGTGAAGTGTAAAGTCTAGCACGTTACAAATAATGTTAATGATGACTTAAGCAGAATAACAGAGAAAATGTAGTCAGCAATGTAGACATTAGACAATCAATTTTTGTAAAATGATGAACTTCTATCAAAGATGTACCGTTAAGTTTGTTTATTTTTTTTTTACTGTTTACTATACATGAAAATGATGGCATTCAGTTTCTGAATACACAATCGGGTATAATATTATTACACCCTGCCATGCTCTACTTAAACCTCTAATGGTGTAATTGTTTATTCTCCCTTATTTATTATGCTGTTGGTTCTTTGCCGTTTCCATAAACAAAAATTATCACGATTTTTTCCAAACTGTAAATTGCAAGCGGGAAGGCGGGGGATATAAAAATAAGTAAATAAAAATCGATGCCACACAAGCATTACCTGCTGCACATTAGTTGTTGAGCATTTATAAAAGAAATATATATATATATATATATATATATATATATATATATATAGGTCAATAGCACACAATCAGTGGCAATCATTAATTTTGTACCTGAAGCCTGAAAGTCACTTAAATTTTTAGAACCTTGTTTTGGTCATGTCATAATAATGAGAATATTCATCCAAGTTTAGGCATTATTGACTACGCTTACATGGACAGCAGTAATGCAACTATTGACCTTATTCTGAGTATGTCTTCGTTATGGAGCCGTATACAGTTTTGTGGTTTTCATTTTTAATTTGACGATAGCTTCAAGTGCAGTTAATTATTTGTCATGCTATATGTGCTAATAGACGACTGCTTGAAGCCACCACTGGCTGCATCCGAAACCGCGTACTTACCCATGTACTATGAAGTAGCCAAAATACATGTATTTAGTAAGAAAGTACGCATTTGCGCGCTGCCATGTGTGTAAGTGTCTTGTCACAAAATGCGCTGAAATCTCCCATGACGTTAATAGTGTGATTAAGGTGTGTACATGTCTGTAATCCACTTCCATAATGTGACTAAAAACAGGAATACTCCACATGCCTTAATTCGATTTGTGTTTACTTCGAGTATGACTTTAGTCAGATTAAGTTCAACAATGATCGCAGTTTACATGCTAGTTTTGTAATCAGAGTATCGTCTTAAATCAGGTTAATATTGGATTATTGTTGTCCATGTAAATGTACTGAATGTCTCAAAACAAAAGACTTTATCATTCCATATACCTTATGAACAGAACACACGCTGTCTACACTCATTTCACATCCATATTTCGGTCCTACCAAGATCTAGCAATTTTGTGATCGTAGAAATGAACACAAAATCATAAGCAAAACGCAGCAATAGTCAGAGGAGCTTGCAATTTAACAAAATTAGCGCAGATTTGGGCCAAGGTGCGTCATGTGACGTTACAGCGCACGTTCAGCCAAATCCCTCTTCAATTCACGTGTGTCGAACGCGAGTACAGCGAAAAGGTCTCATTTACCAACAAACATCACTGTGAAAGACCGTGCGGCTGCGATTTCGTATTTTATTTTTTTAGTTCTCAAAAAAATAAAATACGCAGCAAAAGCAAGCATTTAGAATCGCAACGCCCACAAAACATGCCGCAAAATCCTGTACCCACTGCTATTAGAGTACATTTTAAACGGCGCCTTATCATCTTTTATCCTTATTTTTCTTGACGTGTAATTACACGTGGCAAGTTTACTTTTCCACGATTCCTCTTTGAGATCCAAAACAGTCATGGCTAACAATTAGCACAAACCTTCAAATTTAAATGATTGTTTTAAAACACTTCATGCACAAGCTAACTAGTGCTCTTTTGGCACTATATTTTTATTCTTCAGAAGGAGGGAAAAAAATTAATTATTTTTTTGTTTTGGCAATCCTGCCATGTTGGACAGAATTTAAGCCAACGGATCTATTGAGAAATAGTGCTAATGTATCTTCCCATAACACGAGAAAAACACTGAACACATAGATTGTGAGATCCGAGCAAACAGGACAAGAGATAAACAGTGCTAAGGGTCTAATTCCACACATGTACAGACCCAAATCCACAGCCTCTAAGCTGCACTACAGTGTACACGCACGCACAACTTACCAGCATGGAAGATACCAGCATGCAGGACACATTTAATATCACAGGCCTGCACAGAGAAATACTATTTGCCCAGACAGAGACGGCCTTTCTCAGAAAAGAGAGGTGACAAAAATAAGTTTGTAAATGAAGTTCTAATTATGGTACGTGAACATTAAAGAAAGAGTGAGTGGCACGGGCTAAATTAGTCACTGAATGTTTACAGTGTTGACTAGTTTGCAAAAGGCTGACTGTTCTTTGTTTACACCAGTCACTCAGCCCTCCTTTTACGAACAGGATGCAACGTCACAGGCTTTTCGCTGCACGCTTAACCAGAGAGACGTGCTCAGCCGTGAGCGATACAATGACGAGCACAGCCGCAGCAGAGCGGTACAAAGCGGTACAGAAGCGTGAGGGGGGAAAAAAGGAAAGAAAAAAAAAAATCAAACGACAACATTTAAAAACCCCTTTCATTCACTTCGCTCGAGTGACAGAAAGCATACAGTAGCCCTTCACATTCCCGCAAGCACCAGCACTGAGGAAAGTGAAATTCCCACCAGTGAAAAAGCATAAAGTTAGTCATTCAGAGGATTACCACCGCATAATGATAGTCAACCCCAGAGTCCAGAATCTGGCAAAAATAAAAGTTAATCTGATTCACGTGGCCAGCCATGCATCCATTCAGTAATCTAATTTACACAGATATTAGCTTTGGCCATTTTTGGAGGACCCTGGAGTTTGTCCTGAAGTGCTCAGTTGATGGGTGTCGATGGTAGAAGGTACAAACCCATGAAAGAAAGCAAGAAAGCCAAGTCAAATCTGCAGCACCAAAACAATTTCCTCTAAACACACAGTTTACTCAGAGTAAACAGAACTGTATACTTTTGGCATACAAATTGCTTCAAGAAACATGGGGGGATCTATCTGCTGCTATCTCACACACTGTAGCTTCTGGCTATAAACATGTACTACACCAAAAAAAAAAAAAAAACTTCCATGTGCGAGTAAGTAAGAGCATGTGCTACAAGGAAATGGGCTTAAATCAAACCGATACTAATATACTATATAAACATCTTTTACCGCATTCTTTTCCCTCTCTCAGTGTGATACCATACAGTTCCTTTTCTGAATATAAACTTTCATTTAACCAACCAAGTCAATAGAAAGCCACTTAAAAAGCAGCTTTTTTTTTTTAAAGCACCTGCATTTAAATTTAGCTTTTTTATTATTCAAATTACTTTCATAAAAAGGTTTGAATAATGAGACAAATCAGCATATTGAGATGCACAATTCAACTGGAATAAAAAACCCCATCTGAATGCAGTGCTATTATGCAGTATTATTATTATTATTATTATAATAAACACTGAACTCGACACTGAGAGAAATAAACCCATTTTTCACAGCCTAGAGGGGTAATAATAATGTTTTCACTCGGTTTTTTTTTCCATTGAAAGGGAAGGTACGGTTACTGTGGTTGACATGAAAACAATACAATACTGACGTTTCAAATTCCAGTTCTGCCGGCTTGTTGCAATGCAAATGAACCTCTTGCGACAGACTTCAAGCCGCAAACTGAGACTACGCTGCAATCAGAGTAATGAAAGACAGCTAAAACACAGATTAGCATCAGCGCGGGTGAAGGAGTCACGTGTAATTATTGCTGCTCAAAACGGCAGATTTGATATACGTCTGTAAGGCTAGGAAACGCACAAAGCTGTGGTATATGAATATAAAACCGTCCTTCATGAATCCTTTTCATTCAAAGATGATGTCACGATGTATGCTCGGAGACTAATATCCCAGAATGTTTATTGAGCAAGCACGTGCTTTAGCAATCCATTTCCTTTACGTATGAGGCAAAAGAAGACACTGTTGCTAGAGAGAGAGAGAGAGAGAGAGAGAGAGAGAGAGAGAGAGAGAGAGAGAGATACAGTGAGACAGATATAGATATATTATATATAGATAGATAGAGAGAGAGAGAGAGATACAGTGAGAGATATATATAGATAGATAGATAGAGAGAGAGAGAGAGAGAGAGATACAGACAGTTATATATATAAAATTTGCAGCACACCTGACTTTTCCTTTATATATCAACAGCGTTGTAAGCGTAGAATGCAACCGCATTTGCCTAAGGAAATTTTTTGCTCCCAAAGAGCAAAAATAAATAAATAAATAAATAAAATCACTGCTTACCACCTCGCTGTTTGTTGGCAGGAGGAGAGACATACCGTGCCAAAACCCTCAAATGTGTGGATTATTTTCGTCACAGCCAAGCCACTTGACTTCCTACCGCAACAGTAAATCATGCACACACCTTAATCAGCATTAACCTTCTGTCTCAAACAGAGATCATCTCGTAACGGTTATTCAGTTAATTAGCTATATATATCAAAAGCATGCAAGCACGCACACACACACACACACACATACATACACGGTTGTGTCTAAACATTGCCTCGAATACCTCCAAGAGCTGCTGGACAGAAATTTGATGCCCGGTATCATGCCAAGTGGAAACCTGTTCAGCCAGCTTGATTGAGGATTTGCAATCCTTTAAAAAAAAACAAAAAAAACCTAGAAATCAGATTGGCTTGATGGTAGTTGGCCTTGAACATAACAGATGGAATGATGTAAAGAACCTCAGGGCAAGAAGCCAAGCACCTACTGTTCTCATGTACTAGTTCTTATCACTTTGTAAAACCACACACACACCACCTGTCTTTCAGAGTCTGTGTGTGTGTGTGTGTGTGTGGGGGGGGGGCAGCACTCTCTTGGCTAAGAAACAAATACTACGTAAACATCTTCTTCCCCAGACATCGGCTTTATTTGAATAACAAAGTTAGATTAGGCAAAAGTCCCTCAGCCAGCTTTTTTAGACAGCGATTCAACAAGATTCTTCATTTGAAACAATTCTCACACACACTGGAGTTTCCCCCTCAACTGGACCTGTCGAGAGTCTAACCCACAGCTGCAGACAGTCAATTATTCACATGCTAACAATTCAGTTATTCTTGTGCATTACAGAAAACCTTGTATACGCTCAAATGCCCTGTAGATACTAATTTTCCTCAGGCTCTGAGGAACTTCTCACTTTTGTTTTGAATCACATTCATATCCCCACAGGTTTCTCAGGAAATGATCGCATGAGGACAGAATGTCCAAACACACAAAATCAGTATCAGGAGTACAGTGTGATAGTATGAATTCAAACCGAAACCCAAGAACTAATTTTTTTTTATTTATTTTTTTTCAGAATAGAGAAAGACAGTTGCTCGTCCCACAGCAAATGTAAAAGCCCAGGTGTGGGCAAAATGAAAAGACAGAACGCAGAGAAACTGCAAATCCGCTGATGAGACATGTGTTACAAATACAAAGCTAACCCCGGGAGATACCTACAGTACTGTGCAGAAGTCTTAGGCACCTTTTTTTATTTTTTATTTTAGTACAAATTTTGTTAGTTTTTTTTAAATAAATTTTTATTTTATGACTTCTACATAATCGAGTCAGTACAAAAAACATTTTAGTTTTCCAGCACAAAACTAACCGTTACAGAAAAATGTTTGCATGTCAGTAAAGAAAGCACCATAGTAAATGGTAAGAGACACATTTCAGATAAAAAAATAATGATGTCTGCTGGACTTTGTTGCAACAATAAGAAGCAGGTGCGACAGTCAGTGTCTCCAGAAGAACCGGATCTGGTTCTGCAAGATGCTCAATAATACTTACCAGTTATTATCCTTATAAAACTGCACTAATTCTACCGGAGACACTTTTGTTTTTTGTTTTTTTTTAAAGCAAAGGGTCGTCACATAAAATATTGCCTTTGTTTCATTTATTACTGTTTACTGCTCTTTATAATATTTTTTAAATATGGAAAAACATTTAATTTCATTATTTTTGTGTGCCTAAAACTTCTGCACAGTACTGTATATTCTGCAGGTTTTGTTGTAACCACTGTTTGATTTCATTCTTATTCATTTATTCCTATTTGCTTGCTAGTAACCAAAGCGCCATTGATGTTCGACTTATGGCAAACACGTCGCCATTATTAAAAAGGCCACGTCTGACATCTGAATACATTCCACGCATCACTGCATGAACAAGCCTGGTCGAGAGATGTGTGCACTTTTAACAAGGCACGCCATTCATTAGACAGCCTTCATTATGCAGCCTAGCTCTTAAAGACCTCAACTTGATCTCTGGCCACACGCTCCTAATCCACCGAGATCCAGTCACATACATGAGCCTTGTTTCGCAATTGGTCAGGAAAAAAATAACCAATACCAAATAGAACCAAAACAATACCAATACCAAAAGAACCAAAACAATAGCAACAACATTACCACCGGTACGCTCTATTGCTAGATTTAAAGCAGCTTGAACATTTCCAGGTTTCATAAGAAAGCTTACATCAGCTTGGTCGAAAGCATTAGAAATGACGAATCGAGTGAACCAGATCACCAAATCTTGACCTCATTATTTTCAGGAGTTATCTCTCAAAAGTTTTACAACACTTTCTCAATCCGAAATGATAAATGCAAATCTAAAAGACGTACATCAGGGCAAATCTGATATCTCTGATGAGGACTTTTCATCAGGAAAAAAAAAAACACTGATGAAACTATGAAAGAATTGAAGGCATTGCTGGAACCACGGGCGGATTTAGTGATTTTGGGGGCCCGAGACATTTAAGTGTTTTAACATCGATATAAAAATTTTCAGCATATGTTATTTAGCATTAATAGCAATAATCAGGGATGGACCGGGACCAAAAAGTGACACTGGCCCAGGGCGGACCACCACACTAAGCCCACAACACGCCTCTCATGAAGAAGTAAGTATTCGGACGGCATTTAGCTTATGGATTTTAAGAGAAAAAAAAAGAAGAAGAAAAAAAAATTGAATTAGCAAAACGTAAGAAAAGAAAAGAAACTTTCTTAACCATAAGTTTACGCAGCGTTTTGGGGGCAATTGGTTTGCATAACCCAATGCAATTACCGACCTTTGCCTAATGGTAAAGTCCAGCCCTGGCTGGAACCTACTCCAGACCATAAGCCATGATGTGCTATGTAAACTTAGCAGGAAGTGGCCAAATACAAGTGCTGATGTACACAAAACCAGACACATTTCCTATCTGCATTCATAGTTATTAAAAACAAAGACTGCACAAGAAAAAATTATTTAGGTCGCACTACATAATGCACATTTTATGACTGGTGAGTATATGTATATAGTTACTAATTGGTCTATATATATATATATATATATACACACACACCACACACACACACACACACTCATGCAATAAGCAGTGTGTGTGTAAAATTGCCAGAAGCAGGCAGACAGACCACGTGGAGCTCACATACCTTAGAGCTTCCTGACATTCTCTTGTGTTTATATATATATATATATATATATATATATATATATACACACACACACACACACACATACACACACACACACACACAGAAACAGGACAGCCTGACATCTCATCCATTTCTCTCTACATTTACAGCCCAAGCGAATATCATACGAATATCATACGAACTATGTTAAGACATAAACAAGGTAGTCTATGCGAACCCTGTCAAGCTTCTCCCTTATCTACAACTTCACACCAGGTCTGTTTTTTATGCTTTGTGAAAGAGTGCAAACTACACCAACAAATCAATCAATCAATCCTCCACTTCCCCCAACCGAATAACCCATGATAAGCGACTTACTGACTAACGGACATTACAGCCGCGCTGATAAACACCTTTCAGCGGTTCTTCTTTCCAGTCGAAACGAGATCTTAGCTCGGCAATGCCCCTGAATTCCTCCATAAAGACTTGACACGAGGTCTTATTTCGAATACACAGCCGGAGTTGGGGCTTCGTGCTGGCCAAAAGGGCAGGGCAGGGCTGGATAAATATACTGTCCAAACCCGCTTATCGTAGTAACACAGTAAGCGTGTGTTCAAATAGTACACCAACCTTACGGAACAGCCTGACTACTGCTCAGACACTTTTCTTTTCTCTTTCTTTTTTGAGCGTAACCATCGCAACCGATCATGCATGTTGCTACTAGGGGTGAACGAGTTCCACACGAGTAGTTCATCAACAACCATATAACTACTCAAATAAATATATAAAAGCAACAAGCACGGCTTATTAACCCCGCAAACACGCGTATACGGATTTAGGAACTGTAAATAAATAAATAAATAAATAAATAAATCCCTTACCAATTTAGCTTCCGTTTTGTTTTTCGCACTCTTGGGAACCGGAAGACACATTCCTGATTTTCCCGGGAAAGCAAGGCGCTCGTGCCGCGCTTACGCCGATTCAGTGTTTCATCTAAGATTGAGAGAGAGATATATCTGGTTTCACGTCTTAACGTCTACGCAGCAAAGCTAACACACGGTTAATTCGGTTTGATTTGAACATCCGAGGTCGTATTGAGGCATCTTTGACTAATCCGAGGTGTGTCCTCGGCCGTTGAGTCAAATCATTGGTTGACAAACAGCATTTAGATGCAAATTCCAAACTTGTGAATCAGACGAGGCCGGCCTGATCACTTAGGGAACGTCTGCGAATGACCGGTTTTGTTGAATGCGGGAAGGGAAAGGTCGCGTTAAAGGATTGTCCGCGTAATTGCTATTTAAGAGGGTTTAATTGTCATTCGTACAAAAGAAAAACTCATGGTGCTGCGGGTCAAACCAGTGGCTGGGAGAGTTTCTGCGATGTGTGGCACCGTTACAATTAACTTTTATATCAGAGCTGGAATTTAGGGACGTTCCCTAAATGTTTCCTGCCGTCTATCAAGCTTTCCTATCAGCAGCGTTCTTGCTGAAGTGAGTGGAAAGGAAACTTGTCAATTTTGTTAAGTACTCCTGATATAATCAATATATTTTTTACGTTTACTTTATATTTACTGAAAAAGTAAGATACATTATGGGAATTTGGCTTGATAAGATTTTGGGGGTTACTGATTCTCATTTAGATATATAGCAGGTCAAAATTAATTTCATTTAAAAAAATTCACAATTTGACAAATATTGCAAACAAATGCACGATTTAAATGCTTTATTCTGATCTGTATAGGCTATTTGTAACACAATTAATATGCATTAACCCTCTACTGCATGAATTATTACTTTTACATAAAATGTTCTTATGGATTTTTATTACTTGAATTAGTTTTAGGGGGGTGTAGTTAGTAAATTGTTGCTGTATGGCAACAATGTGCAGTGCTGGAAAGTATCATATAGTCAAAATTAACACAATGTATGAAATTAATTTACTGCATTTTCCAGACTATAAGTTGCAGATGAGTTTGTTCTCATCTAGTAAGCACGTAAAAGTTATATCTTCTGTTTTGGGTGAAGTATCTGTTTAATTATTTCTCTTGAATTCTTAATTCTCTTTCTGGGAATATAAAATGTAGAAAATAAGTTGCAATGAAATTACAACAGTTTTTCTTACTTTTAATGTTTAAAAATGTAAATATACTATTAGAGAAGCCAGGTGTCTTTTTTTGCGGTGTAGGCCTGTTTCAATTCATGATTACCACAGTTCCATTATCACATGGTGTTGACATATGGCAACAATGACATTTTAACATTTAACAAAATACTCAAAATATATAAACTTGTTTAAATGACAAAAATATATGTTAACTTTTAAATAGGAGATAAATTAATTGCTTCCATATGGAAACACCATGCAGTAAAGGGCTAAAGCCCATGTATGCGTGCGGAGAGTAATAATGAACTACCACAACATAAAAGTGGTGTTGAGTAGAACTGTTTATCAGATATCATTCACCATCAGTAACCGCTTTTTTCTGGTCAGGGTTGTGGTGGATCTGAAGTCAATCCCAGGAATACTGTGCATGACCGGGGAATACATCCATTCCATCACACAGCACTATGTACACACATTCTCACAATCATTCACACTTTGGGGCAATTCATCTTAGCCAATCCACCTAATGGCATGTTTCTGGGTGGTGGGA
The DNA here is from genome assembly GCA_012411365.1 of Ameiurus melas. Classification (NCBI taxonomy): domain Eukaryota; kingdom Metazoa; phylum Chordata; class Actinopteri; order Siluriformes; family Ictaluridae; genus Ameiurus; species Ameiurus melas. The sequence goes on along the minus strand of CM022762.1, from coordinate 22,199,234 downwards.
GAACACCAGAGAACCTGGAGGAAACCCAAATGGACATGGAGAGAACATGCACAGAAACTCCACACAGAAAGTAACCTAAGCTCGGGATAATTTACACAGAAATGCAAATATTTTAATCAGGATAAATAAATAAATGTTTTGTTTATATTTTTTTAACAGAAATATATTTGATTCAACAGAAACTATTTATATATATTTTTCCTTATTCATACATGTTTGCTTTTTTCTGTGTGTTTTAGTTCAACTTTAATATTGCTTTATCATTTTACTTATAGTGGGTGATTCGCTGCTGTTATTGTACTTTTTCCATTGCCATCAGAGGCTGTTGGTTTCATGGCACCACCTACTGGTGAGTGAAACCATCCAGACTTCAGTGCTGGACTGCGCTGTGAGAAACACCCATCACAGATAAAGTTGGAGAAATGAAATAGACAAGATTTACTTTACTAACAAATTGTAGATTTTATAGTACTAACAAACGGTATATTTACAGCCAATTAGAAAAGATCAGCATGCGCTACTCATGTTTTCGAAACATCTAAACAGTCGAGTTCATGAACATGTGTAACCGAATAAAAATGACGTAGTTCCGCACAGAAATATAGACAAAATAAATACACACTGAAATCATACTAAAGATGGGCATAAAACAGTAGCAACACAGCAGCTTTCAGTGGTTAACACTATACTCTAATTACTAGGGACAGGGATTTCTAAAAATAAGCCAGACCAAAACATATAAACAGTCTCAAATTATTTATTTCACATACAATTCTTGACATCCATATTTGCAAATTCTCACTGTAGAAATCACAAGTTTCCAATTATTTTTCTGTACATAAGTTATTTTTTAAAAGTGTTGATATCTGTATACTAGTCCATACTATTGGAAGTAACCCAAGAGAAGTAGAATACCTGATGTCCAATGGTATTTCACTGTCATCTTCCTCCACAGCCAAATAATTTCAATACACCTATCCGTTTTCAAAGTAGCCTCTTGGTGTAAGACTCACTTGCACCTATTCGTACTTTAAGTTTCGAATAAAACTTTAAATTGAGTGTAATAAAATGTCAGCATTAAATGGGCATGTGATGTATGTCCCATTACTACTGCACTTAAACCTCAAAAATATATCCTTAACCCAAACCTTTTGGCTCGTTTAGTGTTTTGTAATAAAAGTTGCAGTCTTTGCAAATTTAAATAAATAAATAAATAAATAAGGTAGGAAGGTTGGTTTTTCCTCTTGGAGAATAGCCAAATGTCCCCACAAGGTCAAATGTCCTTCCCCACACATACACATACAAGAAATGTACTCTATGACACATAGTGCATCTCAGTGTTTCCGTTTGCGTTTGGCTGTTGGGCGACAGTTACCCGCTGTTTGAAACAGCAATGACAAGCTTTCTTAAAGGCCTTGCGGAAGTTGGCACCCATGAAGGCGTAGACTATGGGATTTATGCATGAGTTGCTATAAGACATGCAGTGAGCCCATATTTTCACTTTGTATGTGTAATAGTCCTGACGGAAGTGTGGGCTAAATGCCTGTGCCAGGATGAACAGCTGGATGGGACCCCAGCACAGAATAAACAACTGTACAATCACCAGCACCATACGGGACACTTTGGCTCTCACAGCAGCGCTGCACTCTGTCTGAACCTGGAGCTGATAAGTCACAGATTTGCAGAAAAGAAGTTATTTGTCAGACTTTTAAAACAGATTATTTATTTATTTATTTATTTATTTATTTATTTATTTTTAATTAGCAGTCTTGAAGGTCATTACAGTATAATGTTACACGTGCTTTGCGAATCATCTGAGGAACTTCCTAGTTCTATTTAGGTAAAAATAATTTTTTAAAAATGTGTCGCACCCTTCACCTACTAGTGAGAAACATCCAGTGTAGCTTGTTTTTAAATACGTAAATTTGAGAGCATAATTATTACATCAGCAATACATAATGCAATCTACCTAATCAAGCCAACATGTGCATTTCAGTTATTAGATGCTAAATGTATAGAAATGCATACAAATCTATGCAGAACGTGGGCATAACAGATCTATACACTGAAATATATTAGAATACACACTGATTACATTTTCTTTTTATCCGCAATGCTATCCTACATGTCTTCCTTATGAAAGATGTAACTATACCATTAAAAAGTGTAATACAGAAACCCTACACTTAATGTACACAACATTATGGCTTGACAAATGATCTCACCTGATAATTATTGTCGACAGGCTCCACAGCTGGCCGGCCCATCTGGTACACCATGACCAGATAACACACACAGATAGTCACCAGTGGGAGCATATACACAGCCAGGAAGTTGTACAGGATGAAGGCTTTCTTGTGAGTTGTTGTGGGGAAAATCTCAGCGCAGAATACCTGAGGACCAAACCATTCTCCAGCTAAAGTCCTAGTGTACAGTGGCACTGGCAGAGACACCAAGAAGGATCCTAAACAAGACAACACAGGTCAAAATGCACACTGATTTTTTTCAGCTAGATAAGCAGAAATGTAAATCAGTCAATCAGGTCATTTTAAATGTCTACTGGTAACAGGTCATGTAAATTAGACTTAAAGAAGTATAAAACAGCCACCTACTTACTAATACAAGATATCTCGTTTTCAAGATCAGTTACTGTGAAAAATCAGTCAAGTCTGGTACGCTGTCAAAGCATATATTCAGTATTTACAGGATAACTCCACTCTGAAACACATTATACACTCAGGATGTGTACAGTATAATGATTCTGGTGCTAGTTTGTTAGTCGATGTTAGTATTTTCACTATTCCTTTGAGCAATGTTTTAACAGTAGTGGAGACAGCAAATGTTGGACTCTAGAACGTTCCAGAAGGCAATGCAGCTACATGACACTGAGATACAGCAGAGACGTGGCTTGTTAGTTACAGTTACATTTATATAGTATGGGAGGGGGGTCTCCTATGGGGGGCTTGGCTAGTTCGCGATCTATGTGGTGACAAGTACAATAGCCTTGACGTCAGGATTGGCATGAAAGTTGAAGCTTTTGAGACTGAGGTGGCGAGAGAAGTAGACACGCTAAAGGATTAAAGCACTGCTGCACTGCCAGGTGCAAGGGCTAAACCCCACTGCACCACTATCAGTCGAAGGACATTGTGGGTGACATAGGAAACCGCCAACCAACATGTCGATGAAAGAAGCTTAAACTAAAAAAAAAAAAACTCACAATTTCAATACAACATAAATCTTGCCACTGAAGATCCTGTTAATAATAAAGATTGACATGCGAATTATTCAGGGTGGATTTTTCCTTCAGTGTTGCACTGATTGCAGTAAGTGAAACAGTCCTGAGTGAGGAGAAAACTGCAGACCTATCCAGATTCCCAGATTCACCACGGTGGCAACTCTCGGCGTGCGACACTGCAAGGAGCGTAGCGGATACACAGTGACATACCAGCGATCCACACTCATCACTGTCAGTGTTACACAAGTGGCCTGTGCAGAGACCTATCACAGACGTACACAACATGAAATAAACATATGAAATACAATTACTACTAAACTACAATTTACTGCAGTGCAATACTAAATACACTCGCTGGTCACTTTATTAGGAACACCTCTGCAGCGAGTGTATTTGGTATTTAAAACTGTATTGCAGTCATTCTTAAACGTATGACCTGGGTCAGTGAATAGTGACCGCTAAATAGAGCAGAACATGAGGCCCAAAGTAAGTACAAGCAATCTGATTCATTATCTGCAACAACAAATTATCCACCCCAATGCGCTGTCCGGGATATATAGGAAACAGTTTATGAAACGTTTTATTTTGGGATAGCTGAACTACACATATGAGGGCAGAAACCGACCTGTTGGATGTAGCTGACAAATTTACACATGAAATTTCCAAAGATCCAGCTGGGTAAAGGATAAAGCACTGCAGTGAAAGGCACACAGCAAACCAGAAAGGTGATATCGGTCATCGCCAGGTTAGCTGCAGAGGAAATATATTGAACTTCATCTTAATATTCAGGCTAAGGTTTAGTTCAAGGGAAAAATCAACAGCATAACAATCTAGTCATTGCATTAAATCTCAGTGAATAACCTAAATAGAAAATGAACCGTTTCATGCACAGTGTTTATCCAAATGTATACGTAGTCATTCTAAGGCTGTTCCTCTTCTGCTTCTTTTTTTGTAATGTAAGATGTAAATCAGCTCCAAATCACTTCTTTGAACACTATCGCAATTTAATATAAACATTATCCCGATGTCTGTTCACGTCTAGACTATTTGTGTTCTCAGTATAGCATGTCTCTGGCATATCTTCACAAACCTACACACAATGCCAAATTATGTTTGTACCATACTCCAAAAAAAAAAAAGCCAACGCTTGTTTAAATGTATTTAATTTTGTACATGTTCATTTTCATTTTGTACATGCTAAGAATACTGCTTCATTTTGTTCAAATATGACATTCTCCATAAGTTTGGTACTCAACCTTAAACAGCTTATTTTAGACATTCTTTTTTTAAAATAATGTTTATTCTTTTTTTTCATTCCTACACATGGACCATGTCCATTTACTTTTTAATATGTGATGTTTAGAAAATGGTGTGTGTGTGTGTGTGTGTGTGTGTATGTTTAAAAAAATAATGTATGCATAAAAGAGTTAAATAAGGTTAGAAAGAAAGAAAGAAAGAAAGAAAGAACTCTCACCTATATAGATATTCGTCGCTGTCCACATTTTCTTGTGCCTAGAAATCACAAAGAGAACCAGTGAATTTCCAAACAATCCCACCACCATGATGAGAGCGAAGACCAGCGGCACGAGCCAAGCGTCCAGCAGGTAAGGAACCACAGGTATGATGCGCATGTCCTCCTCACACACAGACACGACAGGACAAGACTCATTGGTAGAATTAACTGAATCATTCATTGTAGAATGGATTTTAAACTACCTAACTGGCACCACTGCTAACCGTAATCACAATATTGTGAGGAAAGTGATGTGCCACTGCTGTACCGCCATCACACGGGTGTTAGTGTCTCTGGGGAGTTTTTCTAAAGCCCAAGTGCGCGCTAATTTGAGCCGAAGTGAAGGACACGAGAGCAGGGGGGTGTTACGAAACGAATCGTTTTTTTAATGATTCGAATCTTTTAGTTTGATTCACTCTTCCTCCTTAACCGATTCGTTCAGGATGGCGGATTGTCTGCGCAACAAATAGCCTACAGCAGTGGTTTTCAAAGTGGGGGCCGCGGCCCGCTTGTGGGCCGCCAGGGGGCACCCGGGGGGCCTCAACAATTTGATGTGAAAAATAAATAAATACATGATTTTCTCTTTCTCACTGTCAGACAACCACACACACACACACACACACACACACACACACACACACACACACACACACACACACAATCAATTCCTAATAAGGCGGGCCTTGTCCTGGAAAAGTTTGGGAACCCCTGGCCTACAGCATCCTGTGTTATGAAAAATTCAGCGTTATAAAATACACTGTACTAATACTGAGTAGGGCTTCACTTTGCTCTAATACAGACTCAATTCTTCTTGGCATGGATTCCACAAGATGTTGGAAACTTTCCTTTGAGATTCAGGTCCATGTTGAAATTCCTGCAGATTTTTCAGGTGCACTTTCATGCTGTGAATCTCCCGTTCTCCCACATCCCAAAGGGGATCTACTGGATTCAGATCCGGTGACTGGGAAGACCACTGAAGAACACTGAACTCATTCTCATGTTCATGAAACCAGCTTGAGATGACTTTTGCTTTGTGACGTGGTGCATTATCATGCTGGAGTAGCCATTAGAAGATGGTGAATTGTGGGCATGAAGTGATGCACATGGTCATCAACAAAACTCAAATAGTCTGTGGTATTCAAGCGATGATTGATTGGTATTAACAGACCCAAAGTATGCCAAGAAAACATTCCTCACACCATTACACCACCTCCACCAGCCTGGACTGTTAACACAAGGCAGGTTGGGTTCATGGATTCATTCTGACCCTAACATCTGTGTGCTTCAGCAGAAATCGAGATTCATCAAACCAGGCTACATTTTTCCAGTCTTCAACGGTCCAGTGTTAGTGAGTCTGTGTCCACTGCAGTCTCAGCTTTCTGTTCTTAGCTGACAGAAGTGGAACCCGACTTGGTCTTCTGCTGCTGTAGCCCATCCATGTCCATGTTCGAGGTGTTGTGCATTCAGAGATGCTTTTCTGCTCACCACAATTGTACAGAGTGATTATCTGAGTTCCTGTAGCCTTTCTGTCAGCTAGAACCAGTCTGATCACTCTCTGTTGACCTCTCTCATCAAAAAGGCATTTCAGTCCACAGAACTGCTGCTCACTGGATTTTTTTTTTTTTTTTTTTTAATTTTTGTTCCATTCAGAGTAAACTCTAGAGACTGTTGTATGTGAAAATCCCAGGAGCTCAGCAGTTATAGAAATACTCAAACCAACCCATCTGGTACCAACAACTCATGCCACAGTCAGAATCACTAATATAAAAATTTCCCCAATTCTGATGGTGAACATTAACCAAAGCTGCTGGCCCATATCTGAATGATTTCATGCATTGTAGTGATGCCACATGATTGGCTGATTAGATAATTGCATGCATGAATAAGTGTACCTAATAAAGTGCTCAGCAAGTGCATATTTACTTGTCCTGAAACACATTATACTGTATGTCTCTATTTATATACAGTTCTGTGCAAAAGACAGGCACTTGAAAAGAAATAATTAAATTAAATGTTTCCAAAAAAAAATTATTTAAAGAGCAGTAAACAGTAATAAACTAAACAAATTCATTATTTGGCGTGGCAGACCTTTGCCTTTAAAAAGAAAAAGTTACAATTTGTGCAGTTTTATAAGGAAATCAGCTGGTACATTTTGCATCTTGGAGAATCTGCCATAGTTCTTCTGGAGACTGCTGTTTTGCTTGTTTTCTTGCAGCAAAACCCAGCAGCCTGCATTGTGTGTTTTTTTTGTCTGTTACTTAATATGTCACTTTCTTTACTGATATACATTTCATAATACAATTTGCACTAAAAGATAGTGCTTGTGTGCAACGTGTGATTCTGGTGCTAGTTTGTTTGATGCTGTATTTCTATCATTCCCATGAGAGAGGCTGTGTGCTACTCTGATGTCACAAGGGGACAGTGACATTTATAGTTAAAATACAGAGAGTGCACTGGTCACATGATTGTGTTCATTCATGGAGAGCCTGTACCATTACCAAAATAGGAATCATCTCCACTTGTGAAGAGCCTTCCCCGGATCACAACAACCTCATTATAACGGCAAAAAAAAGATCTGAGATCTTCAGTAGCTTTCAAATGACAGCAACTTGTGCAGCATCCATCATCCAAATAAAATGATGGGCACACAGTGGTTTAGTGTTTAGCACGTTCACCTCACACGACCAGGGTTTGGGGATCGATTCCCGCCGTGTCCTGTGTGTGTGGAGTTTGCATGTTTTCCCCGTGATGCAGGGTTTCCTCCAGGCACTCCAGGTTCCACCTCCAGTCCAAAGAGATGCATGGTAGGCTGACTGGTATGTGTATGAATGGGTGTGTGAATGTGTATGTGAGTGGCACCCTGTCCAGGGTGTACCCCGCCTTGTGCCCGATGCTCCCTGGGATAGGCTCCAAGTTCCCCATGACCCAGTAGAATAAGTGGTATAGAACATAAATGGATGGATGGACATATTAATAAAATGTGTTCATTTTATTCAATTAAAAAAAACCCTCTAATATGCCTTGCAGCTGGTACCAATCAGAGCCATGCTGTAACAGTAAATAAATCAACATCTGACCAATCTGATTTGAGAGTTCAACAGTGCTGTGGTATAATGACTTATTTATATCACAATTTTTAAAGCTCAAAATCTCCAGGAATTTAAAATATATAAAGTTAAAAATGTCAAATCAATGCATTTATGAAACAGCCAATTAATTATTCTACATTCATGAAAGGAGTGAAGAAGTTTGGATACGTAAAACTTTTAGATCCAGTACATGACTGTTTCTCATAATGCATATTACTATGTAACGGCTACCGCCTCTGTTACACTTCTCAAGAAATTATTTATGCGTTTGTAAACACAAAAACATTCAAACTCTCAGGGCTTTAAAAGATTTCACTTTGTAATAAATCAGTAAAACTTGGACAGCACTACATGGCTACTGTGAGAGTAAATAACAACGAACACCAAATATTCAAGACTAAGGTGACTGAGTATTTATTCAACTGTAGGTACAGATAGTCATTCATGGCTTGCACCCATCACACAATATTCATATAAATATTAAATCATCTTAACACGAGTCATTTTCCTATTTGTCACACATCTACAGATGCACACTTAAGCATTCTTGGGTTTACAGTGAATGATGCTAACTACTTTGCTATACATACAGTGGGGTCCAAAAATCTGAGAACACTGATGAAAATGCTTCTACTGTGCGTTTTTTTCTAATTGAACAGAACAATTTCCATTACAAATGACATTATTGACAAGAACTTGAGTGAAAAAGTAGACTCTCTGAAATATTTACATAAATGTCTTAGTATTCGGTACGTCCTCTTTTTGCTTTAATGACAGCGTTAACTCGAGCTGGAATTGACTCCACACAAGTTTGTGCAAAACCTTATGATCCATTTTAGGTCAAATCCATCATCAGTGTCATCTGAACACGTTCAATAGAGGAGCTTAGGCATGAGGAAAATCTAAATATAAATTCCCTTACATTTAAATACGGACCAAGAAATAGTGCAGAAACTTGAATATTAAATACTCAAGATATTGAACATTTACATTCTTTGTTTTAAATATTGCAAAATTCTAAAAACCTTTTGTTTATTTCCAATTTAAAAAAAAATTAATAACCCTCTCCCCGATTTTCAATGTGGTCTCATACTTTTGGAACCCACTGCTTATCCAGTATATTATATTCACAATAACAATAGCACACACATGTAGATATTCTACATCGGCCCCAAAGCCTCGATAAAAAAAAAAAAAAATTAGCATCTAAAGAAAAACATGGAACACCTGGCTTTGTGTGAATAAAAATGTGTTCAATGTGTACAGAAATCCACATTCATGAGGTTTGGTGCCTGAGACAATGAGCAACCGTACACCCATACAATTTGGTTTGTAACACCAACGCCCTGATTGGTCAGGTCTCTCCACATACTTTCTCCTCGCAATGTAAACCACAGCGACTCTTGCTCTGTAAATGTATGACATGAAAAAACACATCGCTGCCAAATCGGACTGCATGTGTAAGGCATAGTCGTAAGTGCAATTTGGTTTCGCTTTTTTTTACAGTTTCATGACAGAGTGTCAACAGGGCAAAGAACATTAACAAGTAATGCGAGTTTATTGACGTCACACGCCTCGGAGGGTTCCCTAATTTGAAGTATAATGTCAATGACATCCACCATAATCAGTACCAAACAGAGACCTTATATTCGAATTTCTGCATTGTAAACTGTTGGATTCTAGGATTTACTTTAAATACTAATTTACTATAATGACTATAATTTAACAAAATTTTCAAAAGTATAAAGTACAACATATGGCACAGTTTTTGCCTACAATAACATCATTTCTACCATACATCATTTCATGAGAATGTGAGCATAAATATGAGATAAGGATTCAATTATTAAAGCATTAAAAATGGCAGTTATCCATCGGTACACTATGTATGGACAGCGAGTAATGAAATAAAACTGCAGGTACTACCGAGTTCATTTCAATTCCTTTATCCACTAACAATTAGCATGGCCAAAAGCGATTTTCTACACCTTTCACTTTGACAGCCTGAGCCGCATGTACGTACGCTAGACCATTACATTCGAAACGGAAAAATCTCTAAATTAATCACGATTAGTTTCAACAATACCCTCAGTATAGTTGTGAGAAAGCAGAAACACTATGGTAAGAAGATATGTTTGACTACACTAAAATCTATCAGATGTGTCACTGCTGCAGATACTTCGGAGATGCTATCAGCAGGCTATTTGCAAGTACTTTTTTCCCCCCCTTCTTCTCATGCAAGATTTATACAAGATTTCATAAGCCAGAATGTACAAAATCAGTGTGGACGAAAATCAACTACCAAATAAAGCTTAGTACATTTTTAAAAAGCATCGTGAAAACCATGATCCTTTTATGAATTGTGTGTGATTTGTTTTTGTAGTAAAAACCTATCATTAAAATTTAATGGTAGCACCTATAAAAGCCCTTTATGACAAAACACATCTGTCAGGACAATATTCAGAATTTATACTGGATTTTTGTGCGTCGTTTAAAAGTCCAAATGGCAAGTGCATGAGCCTATTACAGAAGATAGTGACACTCTCTAAAACAAAGGCTTTCTTTTGTCACTGGTAGAGGCAAGGAACACAGACTGTTTATTTAAAGCTGCTCCTACGATTCATATTGGCCAGTTTAGGTGGCAGTGCAGGAATACTGTCCTCCTCTGAGCTCCTCTGCTCCAAATAAGCTGAGAGTAATGGTGAAGGAGGGAGGAACTCTTCTTGCTTATTCACAACCTTTGTCTGTCGTGCACCATTACAGTCAGTGCCTGTGATATAAGACATGTTGGTAATGTATCATTCTGTGTATTCAATCATGCATCATCAATCATGAATAGCCTTTCGACTCAAGACAAAATCTGGTGCCAGAACCTGACCAGGAACTCAAACCCTAGAACACAGCTCTTTGGGCTCATATTGACAGTTATACAACATTACTTTGTAAGGATGTAACCTACTGTATAACGAATATGTGTTCTAAATGGATACAAATACAGGCGGCTGACTAATCAGTATTTTTTTCTTTTCTTTTTCGAAAGCTGGTCGAAACTACACATGTGCAACAGGGCACGAAATAAAAGTAACTTAACTTTTCATTTTTTTCCTGCCATACATTGAAGACATTTGGGTTTGAGATAAAAATTTGAATATGAGATGATAGATCAGAATTTCAGCTTTTATGTCCGCATATTTACATCTAGATGTGTTAAACAACTTAGAATGTGGCACCTTTTGTTTGAACCCACCCATTTTTTTTCAAGCGATCAATACATTTGAACATATGACTGATAGGTGTTTCTTGCTGTCCAGGTGTGCCCTGTTACATTGACTGTCTAAAAAATAAAAACGTTTAAATGTGAATTTTGGGGGGGGCCCGGGGGTTTAAAATAAAAAGGGAGGAGTTGTGCAAAAAAAAAAAAAAAAAAAAAAAAGAGCTGTCTATGGGAGAAAAGCCATTTTGAAGCTGAAAACACAGGGAAAATCTATCAGAGCCATTGCACAAGCAATGGGCATAGCCAATACAACAATTTGAAATGTCCTGAAAAAGAAAGAGCAACAGACAACTAATGGGTCATCCAATTGAAACAACCGCAGCTGATGACAGAAACATTGTGAGAGCTGTGAAGAAAAGCCCAAAAACAACAGTCAGTGTCATCACCAACAACCCCCAGAGGGCAGGGGTGAAGGTATCCCAATCCCCCATTCAAAGAAGATTTCAAGAGCAGAAATAAGGAGGACATACGACAAGGTGCAAACCACTCATCAGCAGTAAGAATTAGAAAGCCAGATTAGAATTCACGAGAAATACAGAGATGAGCCACAAATCTTCTGGAACCAAGATTAAGCTCCAACAAATCTAATCTCACTAATCTTTACTGATGACTTTACTGATGACTTAATAAATTCAGAAATTTTACAGAAACAATCTGTCTGCCAATTTACACAGAATTGATGCAGTCATTTCAAATAAGGGATATGCAACCAAATATTAAGTGTTATTTAATTTACTTTAAGATGATCTGTTCCTATTCTTTTGCTCACCTAAAAATTGGGTGGTCTGCCAACAAAGATGCCATGATTTAAGTTGTTTAACCCATCTAGATGTACATATGAGTACATTAAAGCTCAAATTCTGATCTATCATCTCACTCATCTTTTGATCTCTCACCCAAAAGTATAGATGTAAAAAAAAAAAAAAAAACAGAATTGGTCTTGCTGTTCCAATACTTTTGGAGGGGACGGCATATAAGTTTATAAGTTTGCGACCATGTTCATTAACACGAAGTGTGGAACTCCATAATGCATTCACATAACTGCCTGGTCATCGTAGCGGAGCTTTAAATGAATAGTTTATATAGATTTTTGGGAAATAGAACCAATTAAATATCACAAGCATGAACAAAACAAAAAGCCCTGTAACAACAGGATTACAAAAAACCAATTATGAACTGGAGTGATATGGAACTGTCAGAGCCAAAAAAAAAACGAAAGAAAAACAAAATAGATATAGATAATACACCCACTGAGCACTTTATTAGGAACACCTGTACACCTACTCTTTCATGCAATTATCTAATCAGATAATCATCTAGCAGCAGCATTGCATGAATTCATGCAGATACGGACCAGCAGTTTCAGGTAACGTTCACATCAACCATAAGAATGGGGGAAATGTGATGTCAGGGATTCTGACTGTGGCATGGGATGTTGGTATCAGATGAGCTGGTTTGGGTATTTCTAGAACTGCTGATCTCCTGGGATTTTCACGAACAACTCCGTTGACTCAGAATGGTGCAATAAAGAACCAGTGAGCGGCAGTCCTGTGGACGGAAACACCTTTTTGATGAAAGAGGTCAGTGGAGAATGACCCAATTGGTTCTAGCTGACAGAAAGGCTACAGGAACTGATGATTAAAGTAAAAAATGTAGCCTGGTCTGATGAATCTCGATTTCTGCTGAGACACACAGATGATAGGGTCAGAATTTGGTACCAACAGCATGAATCCATGAACCCAACCTGCCTTGTGTTAACAGTCCAGACTGGTGGAGGTGGTATACTTTGGGCCTGTTAATCGCTTGAATACCACAGACTATTTGAGTATTGTTGCATCACTTCATACCCACAATTCACCATCTTCTAATGGCTACTTCCAGTATGATAATGCACCATAGCAAAAGTCACAAAGCAAAAGTCATCTCAAACTGCTTTCATGAACATGAGAATGAGTTCAGTGTTCTTCAGTGGTCTTCCCAGTCACCGGATCTGAATCCAGTAGATCACCTTTGGGATGTGGGAGAACGGGAGATTCACAGCATGAAAGTGCACATAAAAAACCTGCAGGAATTTCAACATGGACCCGAATCTCAAAGGAAAGTTTCCAACAACTTGTGGAATCCATGCCAAGAAGAATTGAGTCTGTTTTTACAGCAAAGTGAAGCCCTACTCAGTATTAGTATAGTGTTCCTAATAAAGTGCTCACTGAGTGTATAATTGTGCTACATTTTTTTACTCTTCGTGATTTAATAATACTACAATTAACTAGTAAATGTCATATATTGTTTATATAGTTGTAGATCTGAGGCTTAAACATACAGGACTGTAACTCCCCGATGCAAAATATTGCATGTCATTTTATTATGCCAGTTTATAAAGTTTTATTTTATAAAGACACTTTTACCTAGGAACTTTTAGAGTCTTCTAACCATATTTGTCATTGGATCTTTTTTTGGATCCAAGACTGGAGAATGTGGTGTTAGCAGAACTCTTAGTTGTAAGCTAAGACTTAGAGCTCCAAAGTTCCAGGATTTAAGTTCCTGAGATAAGTTTCCTCAATAGAAAGAAGGCTAGCAGGAGAAACACACAAATGTTTGATCGACTTACTGGCTGAGGCGAGGTCCATGTACTGGCAAATGGCATGAAGCAACAGTCTCTCAAAACTGGTATAAACATGTTATGAATGAAACACTGAATTGAACACTTAATAAATGTTGCATTTTTCCTACATAAAATACAAGAAACTATTACTGACCCCATCATTGCTATTTGGCAAACATACCTGTTGCTAAGTTTGGCGACATATATAGATTGCGGGTGGGCTTCAAAAAAGGTCAGCAGGTCACTCTCCAGAAGCTCCAATGTCGTCTTTAAAGGGACAGTTTATACAGCGTACATGATATGAGCACAGACATCATGTGTACAGGATATTGTTTTTTGTCTAATAACAATCACAGTATAGTGTAATTTACAGAAAAAAACTAGGACTCACCTTGGGAATGTGTTTGCGTTTCAATGTTGCACGCAATTTCCGATCAATTCTTTGGAAGCATTCCTGAGCGGCAGAGTTCACTGATGAAGAAAAAAAAAGTGCTGATTACCATGATGAGTGGATAACAAAGAATAATATGAGCACATAATATACATACATACATATGCATACATACATACACACACACGCACACACACATATATATATATATATATATATATATATATATATATATATATATATATATATGTTTATATGTATATATGTATGTATGTATGTATGTATGTATGTATGTATATATGTATGCGCAATTGCTAGATTGTCTTATCCAAACAAAAATGTAAGGGCCTTGCTCAAGGGCCCAGCAATGACTTTCTGTCATTCATTCAGAAATGAAACTTTAACTCTTCTAGTCTAGCGAAAATCCTCAATCGCTGAGCTACCTCTGACCACAACATAACAGTTTATTCACGTAAATAGGTGAGGAGTGAGTGAAGCCTCACACTCTCTCTGGTCTTTTGGGGCCTTGCTAGAGTTACTCTGTCTTGCTGTCTCTTCATCCAGCAGGGCCAACAGTTTCTCCTGCTCCTCGCCTGAGCGGTTCATGAAGTCACTCCAGTACTGAGAGAGATGGGGAAAGGCTATTTTAAAGACACTAGAACATACTGAAATTGAATCACTGGAAGAGGATGCTGTACCTTCACATAATGTCCATTAGTGCATGCTTCAGTGAAAATAGATGGCGAGGCCGTCTCGTGTGCTTCAGTCTCATCTTTGGAGCACTCGTCCCGCTCCAAGAGATTATCCAGGTAGCGAGCTATTTATTCGTTGAAACAAATTGAAAAAGAAAAGAAAAACTATGGACAATCTTAAGCTCAATCATGGCTCTAGTTGAGCACAGCACATCTCAGTTTCATCATTTGAAAGATTTCAGAACAAATAATCAGAGGAGTATGCTTGTGTTGTTATGAAGCCATTTAGTGAGGTATGTGATACATGCTCGCTCTACTGTAAAGATACTCCAAATCAAATGAGATTTAAAATAATAATAATGATAATTTAAAAAGCACTTACTGTTCTCCAGTCTTCTCAAGCTTTTTTTACCCTTGGCTTTGGGTGTAAGGTCAGAGTTCCTTATGGCCTGGCTTATAAAGAACTGCTTCCGTTTGGCTGGAGACACCCGTTTGGCAGGAGAGCTGGGCAACGAGGAGCAGCGCTCTTCTATCAGGCTAAGAAAAAGGAAAAAAAAGAGACTTCATCAGTTTAGAATTAATATCTCAAGGTGCTAGATTATTAGCTATGCCTACCCTGTATCTACACTTCCGGGCAAAAGTTTAAAAACACTCATTATTTTTCTCTCTCCACACTTTAGATTAATAATAAAGTTATCAAAACTCTGGAAAAACACAAATGGAACGATGGGGATTATGTTGTGATTTAAAAATCCAAAATAAATCAAATTAATTGAGTACTTTAGCATCTTCAAAGTAGATGCCCTTTTTTGCCTAGAATTTCCAGAAATGTATTCTTGGCATTTTCTCGACTGCTTTCTTGAGGAATTTCCCCGAGATGCTTTTTAAACCCATATTAAAGAAGTTCACACCTACCGCTTGAATCTTATCGGCTGCTTTTCGGAATATTTCGCTCCAAGTCATAAATAAAATGTCAGTTTTCTAATGAAAGAAATGAATATGTCGGCACAATTCTACTTTTGTCCACAACACCGATTTCAAACATTTAATCATACACCTTCAGATCAAAAGGCTTTTAAGATCATGAGAAACATTTCAGTCGAAGGTCTCTAAACTTTCGGCCGGTAGTCTACGTTACAGGTCATTTTATCGAGTGAAGCTATCATGTACTGTAAGTGTACTGTAAAGCTAATCAAAAGTACAAGATGGTTGCCCTAAATAAAACACAGGTAATCTTAAGAATTCCACTGTTTTGATCTAACAGTTTACAAGTAGTAACACAAAGAAACGACAAAAAATCTACAGTAAATATGTTTAATATCGGCCATCTCTCCTGCCACAGACAAGATCCACCACAAGTGGCTTGTTGCTATGCAACAAAGTAACTATTATTATTTAATGAATAAACAGAATTTGTACACTACAGCCTGCAAACGAGCAGAAATCAAGCATCAGCATAACGGCTTATACAGTGATCACATTTAGTAGGAAAAACTGAGATTAGATTCTCTGAAACCTGCATCGAATTACTTACTAAATAAACATACAAATGTTGTCTGAACAATCGGTTATCGACCGACGTCGCTCTGAACAATCGGTTATCAGGCGATATCGCTCTGAACAATCGGTTATCAGCCGACGTCGCTCTGAACAATCGGTTATCGTATCGGCCGATATCGCTCTGAACAATCGGTTATCGGGCGATATCGCTCTGAACAATCGGTTATCGTATCGGCCGATATCGCTCTGAACAATCGGTTATCGGGCAAAATCGCTCTGAATAATCGGTTATCGTATCGGACGATATCGCTCTGAACAATCGGTTATCGGCCGATATTGCTCTGAACAATCGGTTATCGTATCGGACGATATCACTCTGAATAATCGGTTATCGGACTATATCGCTCTGAATAATCGGTTATCGTATCGGACGATATCACTCTGAATAATCGGTTATCGGCCGACGTCGCTCTGAATAATCGGTTATCGGCCGATATCGCTCTGAACAATCGGTTATCGGGCGATATCGCTCTGAACAATCGGTTATCATATCGGACGATATCGCTCTGAATAATCGGTTATCGGACGATATCGCTCTGAACAATCGGTTATCGTATCGGACGATATCGCTCTGAACAATCGGTTATCGGGCGATATCGCTCTGAACAATCGGTTATCGTATCGGACGATATCGCTCTGAATAATCGGTTATCGGACGATATCGCTCTGAATAATCGGTTATCGTATCGGACGATATCGCTCTGAACAATCGGTTATCGGACTATATCGCTCTGAATAATCGGTTATCGTATCGGACGATATCACTCTGAATAATCGGTTATCGGCGCCGATCGCTCTGAATAATCGGTTATCGCCGATATCGCTCTGAACAATCGGTTGCCGGGCGATATCGCTCTGAACAATCGGGTTATCGTAGGACGATATCGCTCTGAACAATCGGTTATCGGACGATATCGCTCTGAATAATCGGTTATCGTATCGGACGATATCGCTCTGAACAATCGGTTATCGGCCGATATCGCTCTGAACAATCGGTTATCGTATCGGACGATATCGCTCTGAATAATCGGTTATCGGACTATATCGCTCTGAATAATCGGTTATCGTATCGGACGATATCACTCTGAATAATCGGTTATCGGCCGGCACCGCTCTGACTAATCGGTTATCGGCCGGCACCGCTCTGACTAATCGGCCGATATCGCTCTGAATATTCGGTTATGGTTATTGGCTGATATCACTCTGAACAATCGGTTATCGGGCGACATCGCTCTGAACAATCGGTTATCGCCGACGTCACTCTGAACAATCGTTATAGGGCGATACGCTCTGAACAATCGGTTATCGAACCGACGCTTCCAACAATCGGTTATCAGGCGATATCGCTCTGAACAATCGGTTATCGGCCGACGTCGCTCTGAACAATCGGTTATCGGCCGATATCGCTCTGAACAATCGGTTATCGGCGATATCGCTCTGAACAATCGGTTATCGTATCGGCCGATATCGCTCTGAACAATCGGTTATCGGGCAAAATCGCTCTGAATAATCGGTTATCGTGACGGGACGATATCGCTCTGAACAATGGGTTATCGGCCGATATTGCTCTGAACAATCGGTTATCGTATCGGACGATATCACTCTGAATAATCGGTTATCGGACTATATCGCTCTGAATAATCGGTTATCGTATCGGACGATATCACTCTGAATAATCGGTTATCGGCCGACGTCGCTCTGAATAATCGGTTATCGGCCGATATCGCTCTGAACAATCGGTTATCGGGCGATATCGCTCTGAACAATCGGTTATCATATCGACGATATCGCTCTGAAAAATCGGTTATCGGACGATATCGCTCTGAACAATCGGTTATCGACGGATATCGCTCTGAACAATCGGTTATCGGGCGATATCGCTCTGAACAATCGGTTATCGTATCGGACGATATCGCTCTGAATAATCGGTTATCGGACGATATCGCTCTGAATAATCGGTTATCGTATCGGACGATATCGCTTGAACAATCGGTTATCGGACTATATCGCTCTGAATAATCGGTTATCGTATGACGATATCACTCTGAATAATCGGTTTCACGCCGCTCTGAATAATCGGTTATCGGCCGATATCGCTCTGAACAATCGGTTATCGGGCGATATCGCTCTGAACAATGGTTATCGTATCGGACGATATCGCTCTGAACAATCAGTTATCGGACGATATCGCTCTGAATAATCGGTTATCGTGACGATATCGCTCTGAACAATCGGTTATCGGCCCATATCGCTCTGAACAATCGGTTATCGTATCGAGATATCGCTCTGAATAATCGGTTATCGGACTATATCGCTCTGAATAATCGGTTATCGTATCGACGATATCACCCTGAATAATCGGTTATCGGCCGGCACCGCTTTGACTAATCGGTTATCGCCGCACCGCTCTGACTAATCGGCCGATATCGCTCTGAATATTCGGTTATGGTTATTGGCTGATATCACTCTGAACAATCGGTTATCGGGCGACGTCGCTCTGAACAATCGGTTATCGGGGGACGTCGCTCTGAACAATCGGTTAGCGGCCGATGTCGCTCTGAACAATCGGTTATCGGCCGATGTCGCTCTGAACAATCGGTTATCGGGCGATGTCGCTCTGAACAATCGGTTATCGGCCGATATCGCTCTGAACAATCGGTTATCGGCCGATATCGCTCTGAACAATCGGTTATCGGCCGATATCGCTCTGAACAATCGGTTATCGTATCGGACGATATCGCTCTGAATAATCGGTTATCGTATCGGACGATATCGCTCTGAACAATCGGTTATCGTATCGGACGATATCGCTCTGAACAATCGGTTATCGGCCGATATCGCTCTGAACAATCGGTTATCGTATCGGACGATATCGCTCTGAATAATCGGTTATCGGACGATATCGCTCTGAATAATCGGTTATCGTATCGGACGATATCGCTCTGAACAATCGGTTATCGGCCAATATCGCTCTGAACAATCGGTTATCGTATCGGACGATATCGCTCTGAACAATCGGTTATCGGACGATATCGCTCTGAACAATCGGTTATCGGCCGATATCGCTCTGAACAATCGGTTATCGGCCGATATCGATCTGAACAATCGGTTATCGTATCGGACGATATCGCTCTGAATAATCGGTTATCGGACGATATCGCTCTGAATAATCGGTTATCGTATCGGACGATATCACTCTGAATAATCGGTTATCGGCCGGCACCGCTCTGACTAATCGGTCATCGAATCAGCAAACACCGCTCTGACTAATCGGGCGATATCGCTCTGAATATTCGGTTATGGTTATTGGCTGATATCACTCTGAATAAGCGGTTATCGGCCGACATCGCTCTGAACAATCGGTTATCGGGCGACGTCGCTCTGAACAATCGGTTATCGGGCGACATCGCTCTGAACAATCGGTTATCGGCCGACGTCGCTCTGAACAATCGGTTATCGGGCGACATCGCTCTGAACAATCGGTTATCGGCCGACGTCGCTCTGAACAATCGGTTATCGTATCGGCCGACATCGCTCTGAACAATCGGTTATCGGCCGACGTCACTCTGAACAATGTTATGCATATCGCTCTGAACAATCGGTTATCCCGCCGCTTGAACAATCGGTTATCAGGCGATATCGTTGAATCGGGTTATCGGCCGACGTCGCCTGAACAATCGGTTATCGGCCGATATCGCTTGAACAACCGGTTATCGGGCGATATCGCTCTGAACAATCGGTTATCGTATCGGCCGATATCGCTCTGAACAATCGGTTATCGGGCAAAACGCGAAAATCGGTTATCGTAGACTATATCGCTCTGAACAATCGGTTACGGCCATATTGCTCTGAACAATCGGTTATCGACGAATATCACTCTGAATAATCGGTTATCGGACATATCGAATAATCGGTTATCGTATCGAGATATCACTCTGAATAATGGTTATCGCCCACGTCGCTCTGAATAATCGGTTATCGGCCGATATCGCTCTGAACAATCGGTTATCGGGCTATATCGCTCTGAACAATCGGTTATCATATCGGCGATATCGCTCTGAATAATCGGTTATCGGATATCGCTCTGAACAATCGGTTTATCGTATCGGACGATATCGCTCTGAACAATCGGTTATCGGGCGATATCGCTCTGAACAATCGGTTATCGTATCGGACGATATCGCTCTGAATAATCGGTTATCGGACGATATCGCTCTGAATAATCGGTTATCGTATCGGACGATATCGCTCTGAACAATCGGTTATCGGACTATATCGCTCTGAATAATCGGTTATCGTACGGGACGATATCACTCTGAATAATCGGGTTATCGGGCCGACGCTCTCTGAATAATCGGTTATCGTCGGCCGATATCCTGAACAATCGGTTATCGGGCGATATCGCTCTGAACAATCGGTTATCGTATCGGACGATATCGCTCTGAACAATCAGTTATCGGACGATATCGCTCTGAATAATCGGTTATCGTATCGGACGATATCGCTCTGAACAATCGGTTATCGGCCGATATCGCTCTGAACAATCGGTTATCGTATCGGACGATATCGCTCTGAATAATCGGTTATCGGACTATATCGCTCTGAATAATCGGTTATCGTATCGGACGATATCACTCTGAATAATCGGTTATCGGCCGGCACCGCTCTGACTAATCGGTTATCGGCCGGCACAGCTCTGACTAATCGGCCGATATCGCTCTGAATATTCGGTTATGGTTATTGGCTGATATCACTCTGAACAATCGGTTATCGGGCGACGTCGCTCTGAACAATCGGTTATCGGGGGACGTCGCTCTGAACAATCGGTTAGCGGCCGATGTCGCTCTGAACAATCGGTTATCGGCCGATGTCGCTCTGAACAATCGGTTATCGGGCGATATCGCTCTGAACAATCGGTTATCGGCCGATATCGCTCTGAACAATCGGTTATCGGCCGATATCGCTCTGAACAATCGGTTATCGGCCGATATCGCTCTGAACAATCGGTTATCGTATCGGACGATATCGCTCTGAATAATCGGTTATCGTATCGGACGATATCGCTCTGAACAATCGGTTATCGTATCGGACGATATCGCTCTGAACAATCGGTTATCGGCCGATATCGCTCTGAACAATCGGTTATCGTATCGGACGATATCGCTTTGAATAATCGGTTATCACGATATCGCTCTGAATAATCGGGTTATCGTATCGACTATACGCCTGAACAATCGGTTATCGGCCAATATCGCTCTGAACAATCGGTTATCGATCGACTATACGCCTGAACAATCGGTTATCGGACGATATCGCTCTGAACAATCGGTTATCGGCCGATATCGCCTGAACAATCGGGTTATCGGCGATATCGCTCTGAACAATCGGTTATCGTATCGGACGATATCGCTCTGAATAATCGGTTATCGGACGATATCGCTCTGAATAATCGGTTATCGT
This sequence comes from Ameiurus melas, assembly GCA_012411365.1. Classification (NCBI taxonomy): domain Eukaryota; kingdom Metazoa; phylum Chordata; class Actinopteri; order Siluriformes; family Ictaluridae; genus Ameiurus; species Ameiurus melas. The sequence continues at coordinate 22,177,418 of CM022762.1, read as the reverse complement.
ATCGGACGATATCACTCTGAATAATCGGTTATCGGCCGGCACCGCTCTGACTAATCGGTCATCGAATCAGCAAACACCGCTCTGACTAATCGGGCGATATCGCTCTGAATATTCGGTTATGGTTATTGGCGATATCACCTGAATAAGCGGTTATCGGCCGACATCGCTCTGAACAATCGGTTATCGGGGGACGTCGCTCTGAACAATCGGTTATCGGCCGATATCGCTCTGAACAATCGGTTATCGTATCGGACGATATCACTCTGAATAATCGGTTATCGGCCGACATCGCTCTGACTAATCGGTCATCGAATCAGCGGACATCGCCTGACTAATCGGTCATCGAATCAGCAGACACCGCTCTGACTAATCGGCCGATATCGCTCTGAATATTCGTTATATGGTTATGGCTGATATCACTCTGAATAAGCGGTTATCGGCCGACATCGCTCTGAATATTCGGTTATCGTAGCGCGAGACTCCTGAATAATCAGTTATCGTATTGACCGACGTCGAGAATAATGGTTATCGGCCGATATCGCTCTGAACAATCGGTTATCGGCCGATATCGCTCTGAAAATCAGTTATCGGCCGATATCGGTCTGAACAATCAGTTATCGTATGGGGATATCGCCTGAACAATCGGTTATCGGGATATCGCTCTGAACAATCGGTTATCGCGATATCGTCTGAATAATCGGTTATCGTATCGGACGATATCACCTGAACAATCGGTTATCGTATCAATATCTGAATAATCGGTTATCGGACGATATCGCTCTGAATAATGTTATCGACGATATCACCTGAATAATCGGTTATCGACTATATCGCTCTGAATAATCGGTTATCGGCGGCACCGCTCTGACTAATCGGTCATCGAATCAGCAGACACCGCTCTGACTAATCGGCCGATATCGCTCTGATATTCGTTACGGTTATTGGCTGATATCACTTCAATAAGCGGTTATCGACCGACATCGCTCTGATATTCGGTTATCTAGCGGCCAGATCACTCTGAATAATCGGTTATCGTATTGACCGACGTTCTGAACAATCGGTTATCGTATCGAATATCACTGAAATCGGTTATCGTATCAGACGATATCGCTCTGAATAATCGGTTATCGGACGATATCGCTCTGAATAATCGGTTATCGTATCGGACGATATCACTCTGAATAATCGGTTATCGGACGATATCGCTCTGAATAATCGGTTATCGGCCGGCACCGCTCTGACTAATCGGTCATCGAATCAGCAGACACCGCTCTGACTAATCGGCCGATATCGCTCTGAATATTCGGTTACGGTTATTGGCTGATATCACTCTCAATAAGCGGTTATCGGCCGACATCGCTCTGAATATTCGGTTATCGTTAGCGGCCAAGATCACTCTGAATAATCGGTTATCGTATTGACCGACGTCGCTGTGAACAATCGGTTATCGTATCGGCCGATATCGCTCTGAATAATCGGTCATCAGACGACACCGCTCTGAATAATCGGCCGACGTCGCTCTGAACAATCAGTTATCGGACGATATCGCTCTGAATAATCGGTTATCGTATCGGACGATATCGCTCTGAACAATCGGTTATCGGCCGATATCGCTCTGAACAATCGGTTATCGTATCGGACGATATCGCTCTGAATAATCGGTTATCGGACTATATCGCTCTGAATAATCGGTTATCGTATCGGACGATATCACTCTGAATAATCGGTTATCGGCCGGCACCGCTCTGACTAATCGGTTATCGGCCGGCACAGCTCTGACTAATCGGCCGATATCGCTCTGAATATTCGGTTATGGTTATTGGCTGATATCACTCTGAACAATCGGTTATCGGGCGACGTCGCTCTGAACAATCGGTTATCGGGGACGTCGCTCTGAACAATCGGTTAGCGGCCGATGTCGCTTGAACAATCGGTTATCGCCTGTCGCTCTGAACAATGGTTATCGGGCATGTCGCTTAACAATGTTATCGATATTGAAGTTATCGGATATCGCTTGAACAATCGGTTATCGCCGATATCGTTAAACGGTTATCACGCTTCGAACAATCGGTTATCGGCGATATCGCTTTGAACAATCGGTTATCGTATCGGACTATCGCTCTGAATAATCGGTTATCGATCGACGATAGCTAACAATCGGTTATGTATCGACGATATCGCTTCTGAACAACCGGTTATCGGCCGATATCGCTCTGAACAATCGGTTATCGTATCGGACGATATCGCTCTGAATAATCGGTTATCGGACGATATCGCTCTGAATAACGGTTATCGTAATATCGCCTGAACAATCGGTTATCGGCAATATCGCTTAACAATGGTTATCGACGACGATATCGCTCTGAACAATCGGTTATGGACGATATCGCTTGAAATCGGTATCGGGAATTGAAAATCGGTTATCGGCTATCGATCTGAACAATCGGTTATCGATCGACGATATCGCTCTGAATAACGGTTATCGGACGATATCGCTCTGAATAATCGGTTATCGTATCGACGATATCACTCTGAATAATCGGTTATCGGCCGGCACCGCTCTGACTAATCGGTCATCGAATCAGCAAACACCGCTCTGACTAATCGGGCGATATCGCTCTGAATATTCGGTTATGGTTATTGGCTGATATCACTCTGAATAAGCGGTTATCGGCCGACATCGCTCTGAACAATCGGTTATCGGGGACGTCGCTCTGAACAATCGGGGTACGGCCGATATCGCCTGAACAATCGGTTATCGTATCGACGATATCACTCTGAATAATCGGTTATCGGCCGACATCGCTCTGACTAATCGGTCATCGAATCAGCGGACATCGCTCTGACTAATCGGTCATCGAATCAGCAGACACCGCTCTGACTAATCGGCCGATATCGCTCTGAATATTCGGTTATGGTTATTGGCTGATATCACTCTGAATAAGCGGTTATCGGCCGACATCGCTCTGAATATTCGGTTATCGTTAGCGGCCGAGATCACTCTGAATAATCAGTTATCGTATTGACCGACGTCGCTGTGAACAATCGGTTATCGGCCGATATCGCTCTGAACAATCGGTTATCGGCCGATATCGCTCTGAACAATCAGTTATCGGCCGATATCGCTCTGAACAATCAGTTATCGTATCGGGCGATATCGCTCTGAACAATCGGTTATCGGCCGATATCGCTCTGAACAATCGGTTATCGGCCGATATCGCTCTGAATAATCGGTTATCGTATCGGACGAAATACCTGAACAATGGAGTATCGTAGCAATATCGCTCTGAATAATCGGTTATCGGCGATATCGCTCTGAATAATCGGTTATCGACCGATATCACCTGAATAATCGGTTATCGGACGATATCGCTCTGAATAATCGGTTATCGGCCGGCACCGCTTGACTAATGGTCATCGAATCAGCAGACACCGCTCTGACTAATCGGCCGATATCGCTCTGAATATTCGTTATTGGCTGATATCACTCTCAATAAGCGGTTATCGGCCGCATACGCTCTGAATATTCGGTTATCGTTAGCGCCAAGATCACTCTGAATAATCGGTTATCGTGAACCGACGTCGCTGTGAACAATCGGTTATCGTATCGGCCGATATCGCTCTGAATAATCGGTCATCAGACGACACCGCTCTGAATAATCGGTCGACGTCGCTCTGAACAATCGGTTATCGGGTGACGTCGCTCTGAACGATCGGTTATCGGCCGACACCGCTCTGAACAATCAGTTATCGTATCGCCGACGTCGCTCTGAACAATCAGTTATCGTGACGGCGTTAACGCTCTGAATAATCGGTTATTGTATCGGCCGATATCGCTCTGAATAACTGGTCATCGGACGACACCGCTCTGAACAATCGGTTATCGTATCGGCCGATATCGCTCTGAAGAATCGGTTATCGTACGTCCGATATCGCTCTGAATAATTCGGTTATCGTACGGGCGCGATATCGCTCTGAATAATTGGTCATCGGACGACACCGCTCTGAACAATCGGTTATCGGACGACACCGCTCTGAATAATCGGCCGACGTCACTCTGAACAATCGGTTATCGGACGATATCGCTCTGAATAATCGGTTATCGTATCGGACGATATCACTCTGAACAATCGGTTATCGTATCAGACGATATCGCTCTGAACAATCGGTTATCGGACGATATCGCTCTGAATAATCGGTTATCGGACGATATCGCTCTGAATAATCGGTTATCGTATCGGACGATATCGCTCTGAACAATCGGTTATCGGACTATATCGCTCTGAATAATCGGTTATCGTATCGGACGATATCACTCTGAATAATCGGTTATCGGCCGACGTCGCTCTGAATAATCGGTTATCGGCCGATATCGCTCTGAACAATCGGTTATCGGGCGATATCGCTCTGAACAATCGGTTATCGTATCGGACGATATCGCTCTGAACAATCAGTTATCGGACGATATCGCTCTGAATAATCGGTTATCGTATCGGACGATATCGCTCTGAACAATCGGTTATCGGCCGATATCGCTCTGAACAATCGGGTTATCGTCGGACGATATCGCTCTGAATAATCGGTGTTCGGACTATATCGCTCTGAATAATCGGTTATCGTATCGGACGATATCACCTGAATAATCGGTTATCGGCCGCACCGCTTGACTAACGGGTTATCGGCCGGCACCGCTCTGACTAATCGCGATATCGCTCTGAATATTCCGGTTATGGTTATTGGCTGATATCACCTGAACAATCGGTTATCGGGCGACATCGCTCTGAACAATCGGTTATCGGCCGACGTCACTCTGAACAATCGGTTATCAGGCGATATCGCTCTGAACAATCGGTTATCGACCGACGTCGCTCTGAACAATCGGTTATCAGGCGATATCGCTCTGAACAATCGGTTATCGGCCGACGTCGCTCTGAACAATCGGTTATCGGCGATATCGCTCTGAACAATCGGTTATGGGGATACTGAACAATCGGTTATCGTGAGAATCCTTACTGGTTATCGGCAATGTCTAATGGTTATTATCGATATCGTGAACATGGTTATCGGCGATATTGCTCTGAACAATCGGTTATCGTATCGGACGATATCACCTGAATAATCGGTTATCGGACTATAACGCTCTGAATAATCGGTTATCGTACGGGAATATCACTCTGAATAATCGGTTATCGGCCGACGTCGCTCTGAATAATCGGTTATCGGCCGATATCGCTCTGAACAATCGGTTATCGGGCGATATCGCTCTGAACAATCGGTTATCATATCGGATATACGCTTCTGAAAAATCGGTTATCGGACGATATCGCTCTAAACAATCGGTTATCGTATCGGACGATATCGCTCTGAACAATCGGTTATCGGGCGATATCGCTCTGAACAATCGGTTATCGTATCGGACGATATCGCTCTGCATAATCGGTTATCGGACGATATCGCTCTGAATAATCGGTTATCGATCGACGATATCGCCTGAACAATCGTATCGGACTATATCGCTCTGAATAATCGGTTATCGTACGGACGATATCACTCTGAATAATCGGTTATCGGCCACGCGTCTGAATAATCGGTTATCGGCATACGCTCTGAACAATCGGGTATCGGGCGATAACGCTCTGAACAATCGGTTATCGTGACGACGATATCGCTCTGAACAATCAGTTATCGGACTATATCGCCTGAAAATCGGTTATCGTATCGATCTATATCGCTCTGAACAATCGGTTATCGCCGATATCGCCTGAACAATCGGTTATCGACGTGACTATCGCTCTGAATAATCGGTTATCGGACTATATCGCTCTGAATAATGGTAATCGTATCGGACGATATCACTCTGAATAATCGGTTATCGGCCGCACCGCTTGATTAATCGGTTATCGCACCGCTCTGACTAATCGGCCGATACGCCTGAATATTCGGTTATGGTTATGGCTGATATCACTCTGAACAATCGGTTATCGGGCTACCGGCTCCGAACAATCGGTTATCGGGGACGCCTGAACAATCGGTTAGCGATATCGGTCTGAACAATCGGTTATCGGCCGGTGTCGCTCTGAACAATCGGTTATCGGGCGATGTCGCTCTGAACAATCGGGTTATCGTCGATATCGCTCTGAACAATCGGTTATCGGCCGATATCGCTCTGAACAATCGGTTATGATATTGATAATCTGTATGTAGGATATCGCTCTGAACAATCGGTTATCGTATCGGACTATATCGCTCAATCGGTTATCGCCGATATCGCTCTGAACAATCGGTTATCGACGACGATATCGCTCTGAATAATCGGTTATCGGACGACACGCCTGAATAATCGGTTATCGGACGATATCGCTCTGAACAATTGGGTTATCGGCCGATATCGCTCTGAACAATCGGTTATCGGCGATATCGCTCTGAACAACGGTTATCGTATCGACGATATCGCTCTGAATAATCGGTTATCGGACGATATCGCTCTGAACAATCGGTTATCGTATCGACGATATCACCTGAATAATCGTTATGCGCATCGCCTGACTAATCGGTCATCGAATCGCACACCACTTCTGACTAATCGGGCGATATCGCTCTGAATATTCGTTATGGTTATTGGCTGATATCACTCTGAATAAGCGGTTATCGGCCACATCGCTCTGAACAATCGGTTATCGGGCGAATCGCTCTGAACAATCGGTTATCGGGCGACACGCTCTGAACAATCGGTTATCGGCCCACATCGCTCTGAACAATCGGGTTATCGGGATGTCACTCTGAACAATGGATATCGCTTCTGAACAATCGGTTATGCACGCCGCCTGAACAATCGGTTATCGTCGGCCTATCGCTCTGAACAAGTACGGCCAGTCCTCTGAACAATCGGTTATCAGGCGATATCGCTTCTGAATAATCGGTTATCGAGACATCGCTCTGAAAACGGTTATCGGCCGATATCGCTCTGAACAATCGGTTATCGGCGATATCGCTTCTGAACAATGGTTATCGATCAGATCGCTTGAAATGTATGGATCTTAAGTTATCGCCTGAACAATCGGTTATCGGGATATCCTCTGACAATCGTATGAGAAAAACCCTAAATGGTATCGACTATATAATGGGTTATGTATCTGACATATCTACGCTGAATAAATCGGTTATCGGCCGATATCGCTCTGAACAATCGGTTATCGGGCCGATACGCTTGAACAATCGTTATCGGGCCGATATCGCTTCTGAACAATCGGGTTATCGGCCGATATCGCTCTGAACAATCGGTTATCGTACGGACGATATCGCTTCTGAATAATCGGTTATCGATCGACAAACTTGAAATGGTTATCGATCGACAACGAACAATGGCGACGCCTGAACAATCGGGTTATCGAAGTCTGAATAATGGTTATCGGACGATATCGCTCTGAATAATGTTATCGTATGGACGATATCCTCTGAAAATGGTTATCGCCACACGCGAAAACGGTATCACGACGATATCGCTCTGAATAATCGGTTATCGGACATATCCTTAATGGTATGAATCCTTGAACAATGGTATGACATGGTTTGATAATTAATGGTTACTTCATGGATATGAAATTCGCTGTATTACACCTCTGACTAATCGGGCGATATCGCTCTGAATATTCGGTTATGGTTATTGGCTGATATCACTCTGAATAAGCGGTTACCGCGCACATCGCTCTGAACAATCGGTTATCGGGGGACGTCGCTCTGAACAATCGGTTATCGGCCGAAACGCTTGAACAATCGGTTATCGACGGACGATATCACTCTGAATAATCGGTTATCGGCGATATCGCCTGATAATGGTTATCAATCAGCGACATCGCTCTGACTAATCGGTCATCGAATCAGCAGACACCGCTCTGACTAATCGCCGATATCGCTCGAATATTCGGTTATGGTTATTGGCTGATATCACTCTGAATAAGCGGTTATCGCCACATCGCTCTGAATATTCGGGTTATCGTTAGCGGCCAGATCACTCTGAATAATCAGTTATCGTATTGACCGACGTCGCTGTGAACAATCGGTTATCGGCCGATATCGCTCTGAACAATCGGTTATCGGCCGATATCGCCTGAACAATCAGTTATCGGGCCGAATACGCTCTGAATAATCAGTTATCGTACGGGCGATATCGCTCTGAATTAACGGTTATGGCCGTTATATCGCTCTGAATAATCGGGTTATCGGCCATATCCTCTGAATAATGGTTATCGATCGACGATACACTTGAATAATCGGTTATCGTACAACGATATCGCTTCTGATATTGACGATATCTGATTAGTGGCTGATATCACTCTCAATAAGCGGTTATCGGCCGACATCGCTCTGAATAATCGGTTATCGTTCGCGGCCAAGATCACTCTGAATAATCGGTTATCGTGATGGACCGACGTCGCTGTGAACAATCGGTTGATCTTATCGGCCGATAATCGCTCTGAATAATCGGTCATCAGACGACACCGGCTCTGAATAATCGGCCGACGTCGCTCTGAACAATCGGTTATCGGGTGACGTCGCTCTGAACGATCGGTTATCGGCCGACACCGCTCTGAACAATCAGTTATCGTATCGGCCGACGTCGCTCTGAACAATCAGTTATCGTATCGGCCGATATCGCTCTGAATAATCGGTTATCGTATCGGCCGATATCGCTCTGAATAACTGGTCATCGGACGACACCGCTCTGAACAATCGGTTATCGTATCGGCCGACATCGCTCTGAAGAATCGGTTATCGTATCGGCCGATATCGCTCTGAATAATCGGTTATCGTATCGGCCGATATCGCTCTGAATAATTGGTCATCGGACGACACCGCTCTGAACAATCGGTTATCGGACGACACCGCTCTGAATAATCGGCCGACGTCACTCTGAACAATCGGTTATCGGACGATATCGCTCTGAATAATCGGTTATCGTATCGGACGATATCACTCTGAACAATCGGTTATCGTATCAGACGATATCGCTCTGAATAATCGGTTATCGGACGATATCGCTCTGAATAATCGGTTATCGTATCGGACGATATCGCTCTGAATAATCGGTTATCGTGGCGACGATATCACTCTGAATAATCGGTTATTGGACGTTATCGCTCTGAATAATCGGTTATCGGCCGGCACCGCTCTGACTAATCGGTCATCGAATCAGCAGACACCGCTCTGACTAATCGGTCATCGAATCAGCAGACACCGCTCTGACTAATCGGCCGATATCGCTCTGAATATTCGGTTACGGTTATTGGCTGATATCACTCTCAATAAGCGGTTATCGGCCGACATCGCTCTGAATATTCGGTTATCGTTAGCGGCCAAGATCACTCTGAATAATCGGTTATCGTATTGACCGACGTCGCTGTGAACAATCGGTTATCGTATCGGCCGATATCGCTCTGAATAATCAGTCATCAGACGACACCGCTCTGAATAATCGGCCGACGTCGCTCTGAACAATCGGTTATCGGGTGACGTCGCTCTGAACAATCGGTTATCGGCCGACACCGCTCTGAACAATTAGTTATCGTATCGGCCGACGTCGCTCTGAACAATCGGTTATCGTATGGCCGATATAGCTCGAATATCCGGTTATCGTATCGGCCGATGATCGCTGAGAATAACTGGTCACCGGACGACACCGCTCTGAACAATCGGTTATCATATCGGCCGACGCCGCTCTGAAGAATCGGTTGGTATCGGCCGATATCGCTCTGAATAATCGGTTATCGTATCGGCCGATATCGCTCTGAATAATCGTTTCGTATCGGCCGATATCGCTCTGAATAATTGGTCATCGGACGACACCGCTCTGAACAATCGGTTATCGGACGACACCGCTCTGAATAATCGGCCGACGTCACTCTGAACAATCGGTTATCGGACGATATCGCTCTGAACAATCGGTTATCGGCCGACATTGCTCTGAATATTCGGTTATCGTATGGGACGATATCACTCTGAACAATCGGTAATCTTAAGAGAAACTTAGTATCGGTGCATCTCTACTAAGGATGATACAAAAGATCCATGGATTTAAAATGTAAGTCTTAATTAATGCCTAGAGATTTTCCAGTGCTGTCTTGGTAGTTACTAGGACACCAATTGAATAAGTTATTAATGTATATGGTGAACAATAACATGTTCATGGGGAGACTTTACGTGCCAGTGGGAATATAATATAATGAAATCCGCAACATTTCTGACTCCCTGCTTTGCACAGCCACCTACCTGGTTTTTGTTTATAAATGACCATGTTTAGCAGGGTGTATGTTCAGCTCTGGACCAGGGCTTCGAATAGACCTTGATTTAAGATCTAAGCATAACATTCAAACATCCATGCATTACAGGAGCTCTGAATAGTGTAGAGTATCTAGAGATAATGAACATTGCATCAGTCAAGCACTCAGTCCTAAACCAGCCAGATCAGAGGAAACGCCTTGACCTGCTTTCTTCTGCAGTCACGCCAAATTGGTCTATAAAGCACATTTCAGGACAACAGCAGGTGATCAGGGGATCTCTTTAGATTTCTAATCATTATTTTAATTAGATTTTCATTATTAACTAAACTAGCTGGGTTGCATGAAATGTATCATTCATACTATTGTCACAAATAAAAACATACCTAAGCTCGAGCTCATCATGTAAGCATGACACAATGTAGCCTCATTTCAACAGCAGACACATATTTTGCACGATTTATTTTTTCTTTTATTTATTTATTTATTTATTTATTATTATTTTTTTAACCCAAGCCTCAACTACACAAATACTATGCAATATAACGCCTTGATGACCTAACTACCAAGCTTATTATTACTAGCCAAGCTAGCGTCTGCTAGGTGCAAGCCATCTTGTTGTCATCAACAACAACAACAAGGCCAAGCTTTATTAATAACAAACCCAGTTACTTACATTATATCGTGTTCTTCATTGTTGTCGTTACTGTTAAGCACAACCATCTCGATTAGATAAAATGACACTGGAGTCGATTCTGAGTCCGGTGCTCACAAGACGCCTTGAAGGCTAACTAGCTGAGAAAACCAGCCAAGCGGGTTGCCAGATGCGACAGAATGAAGGCAAATCCATCAGAGCTACAGTATCAAGCATTTCTACTTACTGGTCATTTTATTGTAGCGAACTACTTGGTTAAAACACTTTGTTTGGGTAACAGTCAGATACTATAGCTCTTTATTCATTCATAATTTGTGTTAATTATTATTATTAATTTTTTTTAAAACCCATTTAGTGGTGGGAAAACCCAATTACTAAGTGCTAGAACACAGACTGGGTTGGTAGACCATCTTTACCAGCTGGAAGTTTTATCCCAGTGTACTTATCCATCCATCCATCCATCCATCTATCTTCTGTACTGCTTATCCTTTTCAGAGTCAAGGGGAGCCTGGAGCCTATCCCAGGGAGCATGGGACGCAAGGCGGGTCAGGACAGGGTCAGGTTACTTATCACTTAACTGAGTTGTTCAGTGAATGTTTGAGATTTTCTGCTTTTCTTGCTGTTGTGTTATTTTCTTAAATGTAACTTGTCTACAGTGTGGCATTTGTAGACTTGGTTTCCTTTCTCTTGAGCTCGGCTCACTGTTTACCCTGCTGGGGGAAAAAACAATAGAAACCTTTATAGGATTTGTGGTTTTAATGGTTATAATGGGAATCGCACTGGTTTTAGTGGAAATTGTAACTGCCCGTGTTGGTCTCTACTGGTAATTTGTTGACTGTTATGTTGGTTGCATGTTATGGGTGGTGGATACCATTAAAGACCAATAATGGTAATGGTTTTGATGGTTAGGTGATGGATTGTAATACAATTTGTAGTTTAAACCAGTAGAATTTCAATGATGGTTTCCATTGTTTTGTTTTGTTTTCAGCAGGGTATGAGGACTTTGGCATGTTCTCCCCTTGTCCACATGAGTTACCTCCTGGTTGTCCAGTTTCGGTTGACCTTATGAAAACATAATAGTAGGTAGACTGACTAGACTAAGAGTGTGTGACCGGTGGTCCATCCAGGGTAAATGGTCTGCACTTATATGGCCCTTTTTATGCTTAGCGGTTCTACAAAGCGCTTTCCACTGTTTCTCATTCACCCATTCACACACCATACACACTAACCTGCCGTTGGGACTTGGGGTTCAGTGTCTTGCCCAAGAACACTTTGGCAATTACAGGTACATGGGCCAGGAATCAAACCGCCAACCCTATGATTAGTTGACAACCTGATCTACCACTTGAGCCACAGCTATCCCACAATACCTGAGGATGTATTCCCATCTCTTGCCCAGTGTTTTTTTTCCTGGGATCTTTGCACACCTTACCAGGATAAAGCAGTTACTAAAGATATATGATGAATGAGATGGATGAAGGTTTCTTTTCTACCAGCACCTATCATCTAGATCTATCTAGTCTTCCAGCTTGAGTTGTGTTTTAGTCATACTAAACTGGATTTTTCAGCAGAGATGGCAGACTATTCTGAATTCAGTAACACAGTGATATTGAGCAACACTGCTCTGCCTGATACACTATTGTGCTACACACAAGCTACAGTGTCAGTGTTGTGCTCAGAATGGTCCCCCACTCTAATAATATCTGCTTAGTGGTGGATTTATGGTTGTTCCTTTTTACTCATACGCTTTATTAAGTATGCCGTTCTTGTCCGTGCATTCATTTGATCTTCTGGTAAACCTTGTTTCTTTGTAGGTATAAAATTATTGATTGTAATCCATGAATTGCTATGTAAAATTTTGTCAGCCCTATCCATAAGTAAAAAGGTACAACCATAGGACCACCACCAATCATTTTATTTTGAGTGGTGGCCTATTCTCAGCAGAGCACTGACACTGACATGGTAGTGTATGTTATGGTCCGATGCCTGTTTTTTGTTTTTTGTTTTTTTACTGTAGGAGCTGATGCAAGACATTGGTGTAATTTTGGGAGGCTGACTTTAGAAACAAAGGAAACTTTTTTTTTTTTGATATGGCAGACATTATAATGTAGCAAAACCCACTTATTTTGCAGACAAAGTAAGTGGGTTTTGCTAGTCCATCATACATAGTTCACCTCCATCAGGAATAATATATAGTATCCAAAACATAAACTGAACAGACTGGCTTAATGTTGAAAATCACTAACAGTCACAGTCAGAATATCTTGTGCAAGAAATATTTTTCTACACAATACTCACCTTTCATATTTGAAACAAAGAATAATTCTCATTCTGTACCGATGCAAAATGTTCAGAGAAACATTGCAATTAAACAGTGCAGCATTTCACCTTGTCTCTTTAGTACAGCAGCGAGCACACAAATGGCACACAGTGCTGAAGTGCTTTTATGAGAAACATTCAATTATCTTGAATTACTGGCTCACAGAGAAGAAGAAGAAAAAGTAACAGGGTCACAGTGACCACATCAATGGCCGGGAAAATTGCACTGTGATTAGAATTGGGCATGTAGTGATTGCAGCATAATTGTTGTTGTCAGTCTGCCCCAATCTTCACTGCATCGCTGCTCTTCCTAGAACACTTAAAACGAAAAGTCACACAATCACTCTGAAATAAACATACACCCCCCCCTTCCTGCTGCATCCTCAGGCTACAGCAGGGGGAAGAGCTTTCTCTTACAAAGCCCCACAGTTATGGAACAGCCTTTCAATTAGTGTTCGGGACTCAGACACAGTCTCAGAGTCTAAGGCCAGACTGAGAACATGTTTGTTTAGTCAAGCATATTGTGTATAGTTTTTTCTTAGGTAAAGGAGCAGATCTAGAGAGCTCACAGGCATGTAGTGTTGTACTCATCCATCAATCCATCTTCTACCGCTTACTCCTTTTCAGGGTCACGGAGAAACCTGGAGCCTATCCCAGGAAGCATCGGGCACAAGGCGGTGTACACCCTGGACATTATAGGTTGTACTCATTCAAAGTAGATTGTCTTTAACCCTTATGGAGCTATAAGCAAATAAGCATACCTAATAATCTCCCCGTCTCTCTTTTTGTCGAGCCACACACGATACTCCTGAGAAACCAGTGATCCTGACCCCTTTTGCTCTCCGGACCTGCGGGATCCATCCTGATGCCCTACTTCTGGTTGGAGTTCTCATCAATTGGAAGTCACGTGCTGCTGCTGAGGATTTCCCCACCGCCCCACATGCTGCAGCCTAAAGATCATTGAGATTGCTGAGGATGGAATCACTTGAAAACCATATGATGGCTTTGGACCTCAATTCATATGAACAGTTATCCTTTGATGGTTAGGACTACAATTGCCACAAACAGTTTTGCACACAAGTCTCCATCAGTGAACAGTAGAGACGTTCAATAAAACAAACTTCATGTAACAACTGTACAGAATTTTCCTGGTTACACAACTGCACTCTTTGAGCATGTAGTATCAGCACAGTTATAGAAAGGATTTAATTGTTTATAATCCGGTGTCACCCAGATGAGGACAGGTTCCCTTTTGAATCTGGTTCCTCTCAAAGTTTCTTCCTCATATCATCTCAGGGAATTTTTCCTCGTCTCCGTCGACTCTGGCTTAATCATTAGGGATAATTTTATACATTTAAAATCTATATCCTGAATATATAGATTTCTGTAAAGCTGCCATGGGACAGTGTCTATTGTTAAAAGCGCTGTACAAATAAAGCTGAATTGAATCATGTTTTAGTGTTTCTCTGCTTATAACATCTATAAGTTGACACTAGTCAGCTTCTTCTTCTTCTCTTCTTCCTCATCTTCTTCTTCCTTCTTCTTTTCCTCTGCTTCCTCTTCTTTTCCTCTTCTTCTGCCTCTTCTTCCTCCTCTTCTTTCTCTTCTTCTTCATCCTCCTCTTCTTTTCCTCATCTTTCTCGTTTTCCTTTTCTTCTTCTTTCTTCTTTTTCTTTTCCTCTTCTTCCTCTTCACCTTTGTCTTTTCTTATTATGCAAGAAAAGTTTTCAGGTGTTTTTTTAAAAGAATTAATTAAATTAATTAATATGTAACTATACAATCAGCATAATTACATTTACAAGAAATATAATTTAAATAAACCCACAAAAACTTTATGCCGTATACATTTATTATTATTCTTAAAAATATATAGGAATAAATAATAAGTGCAATATCATGGAGTTAAATGGTTTTGCACTTGTAAAATGACACAAATACTGAAATGTGCAGCTGTATTTGAACTCCTGCATGCAAAAAGCAAAAATGTGCAGATGTGCAAGATGCCGACGAGGTCTGCGTCAAAATTTGTTTGCACAAACACGTCATTTAAGTGATTAACAGATTCTTGCGCATTTATTGAACATATATTTTCCCCCATACATGTACTTGATGAAACGGCACATTTCAGCGAAGATCATTTACACTTGCGATATACAATTTTCCGCCACTTAAAATGATTTATGCATACATTCCGATGACACGGTATTCGTAAGTGCACCTTACAGTTTGGTTTCACAGCTCTTTTTATGCCAACGTGCATCAGAGGTGTGCAATTTGTCTAAACTCTTAAAAA
>CM022762.1:21936877-22156877 GCA_012411365.1 Ameiurus melas | reverse complement strand
TTTGCTACGTCCTCATCCTCTGGGCCCAGTAGTGGCAGGTCAGGCTCAGACCACAGCCTAGGATAAAAGAAAAAAAAGAAAAGAAAAAAAAAAGAAAAGGTATTTTTAAAGTACCTTGAATTAACAATTTATAGAAGTATTTCAATAAAGATAATGAAAAATCCCATGCACCTGAAGTGTATGAAGAACTTGTACTGAAGCAGTACAGTGAAAATGAAGAAGACAACGCCCTCGACTGCCATCGCAAACAAGTTCTTCCCTACAAAATCCCATGCCAGTGGCTCCAGTGTCTGCTTGTTTCCTGTGAACAACAAAAACTATTGTTGACATACTGAAAGGTATTGTCTCTTATTGCCAGAAAGAGGTCAAGGCCACTTACGTCGGCATACAAGGAAAATATCTCAAAACAATTTCATTCGATTCTCTGGTGTTGCTGTAATAGTTAATTTACCAAGCCTCTGGAAAGCATCTGCCATCGCCTGGTTTTTCGCCATGTCAATAAGCCCTCGACCCAGACAGAAGTGAGGAAAGACCAAAAAGACCTTCTTGAGGATCCTATTGACCTCATTTAAATGCTGAAAATAGAACAATTCAGTAAGAAATGGTGGACAATACACTTTACATCTGTACTGCATGAATAAACACAACTGCTGCTTTCTTTTCAGCAATTATAATCTACCATGTACACCTGTGGGACAAAAAAAGGCAACTAATTCATGACTTTCATTACTTCATCAACAAAGAGCTCAAGGACGAAGGTAGCTATGCTGCCATTGATGCCGATGAAAAGGTTGATGGAGGTGAGCACCACATAGGCTGTGCTGGGCACAGAGAACACGAACGAGGCAGGGTACATAAGAGGAGTGATGGACCAACTACAGTGTAGGGCAGAAATGCACAAGATTAGTACTACAATATTATTAGATTTATTATGTAAGAACTAAAAGGCAAGAAACTGCATAGCCCACCATCCCGTAGAGTTAATTTGCCAAACAACGTAAAGTTACAATTTTACACTGGAGACTCCTTCCATAAATCCTAAATAAAACATTTATATGGAGTGGGAGTTGCTACAATAGAAACCATAACGTATTAGAAGGATCAGGTTACTATACTATCTTGTAGCTGAAACTAATATCTGAGATGTGTTGGTATAGAAAATTCAATAGTATATAAACTGTCATTAGAATATTTTGCATCTTACAGGGTGACAGGTTGTGACATTGTCTTGACGTTAATATTACATAGGTACAATTTCCTATCCAGGCTAGCCCCACTGCTTTTACTACTAAGTACTGCTAAACAATCAAACCGTTCGGTTTTATTAGGCATTACCCATAGAGCAAGAGAAGCAGCACTAGCGCAGGAAGGTTTTTTTCAGAGACATAAGACTGCTGTTGGAAGCTTATGAAGATGAGGACCACCATGGTAGCGGGAACCGTGTAGTTCAACTGCTCAAAAAAGAAAACGTGAGATGCAAAGGATGAATTTGCTATGCTGACATACATTGGACATGTTCTATTATATCGTATTAGCCACCGTAGGTTAAGCTCGACAGAAACTGACCATGTCCCAAGCAAAGTTTGCAGTCCAATAGAGAATGGGTTTGACTCCACTAACAAACTGAAGGTGTTTAGACTTGCTGACCCTCTCCTCGATCAGAAACAGTACAAAACTTGCCGGTACAAAGGACATAGCGAACATCACACAGATGGACACCAGGACATCTACTGAGGTGGTCATTCTGGAGAGAGAAAAAGACATACTAATAAAAACAAAAACAAAAAAAAACTGGCTAATAAAAGTAAAGATGTAACTAATTAACAGGAAGTAAGGATCACTTTGCAGGAATCCACTGAAGTGAGTCTATGAGAGAACTACGTACAAGGCCATCTCAGTGAGCTGCTCCTTGGTGAGGTTAAGTGGATGATTATAGGCTGTTATTCCATGTTTCCCTCTGTCTGGTCCTGGAGGAAGACTGGCACGTAGTAAGGCGTTGTTCATGATGTTCACAAATGATACCATGGCATGCCAACCTTTATTATTAAACCACACCTAAGAAACAGAACCAAAGATTCATGGCTAGCTGTACTAGATGGTACTGGGAGTTGGGAGCAAAGATTCCAACTTTGTTTCTCTCACCTTAACATTGTTTTGACTACTAAGCCCAGTAAGAAGGCCTGGTAATCTGTCCATAAGTTGATCCAGTGAGCTGTTCTGTAAAAAAGCATAGCAAAACATATATATATTGCTAGCACAGGAATGTAATAATCGCCTTGGTTTCCTGCTAATGCTGTGCAAAGTAGATTTAAATTATATGTCTAGGTGAAAGACTGAAGAAATAATAAATCATACGGTCTTATTGTGCTTTAGTGTGCATACCTGTGCTATTTTATAGCTTGTTCTGATAGCCTTTACAGACTGCTCTAGCTGATGGAGGTCTGTCTGACCCTGTGACATTTTACTGCCCAGAGAGAATCCTCCATACCTGCACACAGTTTATTCAATATGATGATATTTACTTGATGCATGAATTCTGTATTACGTGTGTAATTGAACACTGAAATAACGCACCTGAACTCATTCACCCACTTTTTAGTCTTCATGCTAGATGATTAAAAAAAATAAAATAAAATAAAAACAGGCACATATTGGGCTGTGAAAAAAAGTTCCAGTAAGAATTTTTTTTAATCTGAATTTAGATAAGACCTTTTTTTCAGAATCTGTGGATAAGTCTTGATGAGGTAGTCAGAAATATTACGGCCAGTCAGATTCTGCAGCAGGTCACCTGTCAATCTTTTCATCTGTGACCAACAAGTGCAGGAACAAGGGTTTTGTAATAAAAACAAACAAACAAAAAAACAAAACATGATTTTGCAATTAAAATAAACTTTAGTCTGAGCTGGGACAGATGAAGATGTAAGATCAGTAGTAGTGTAATAACCTGGGGAGGAGGCAAGCCTCCTGCTCCCTCTGAACATTCAGGTAGCATTCTGCGAACATCCTCAGTGCTGCATTCGCACCCAGGAGAAGGGTGCTCAACTGTCCAGTTGCCATTGTTAAAAAGCTGCCATTTGGTGTAGGAAATCTGGGGTCGCAGAAACACTGCTACCGCCTCATTGGCCTCACACTGGGGCTCCCTGTACATTCAGGATCACAGTGTTACATGAACCTTTTCGTATCATCAGATAATATACTGTCTGTCCATCCATGCAGACAAGGAACTGTCCCACCTGTCTGACTCCATACATTTGGTCCCGAATCCAGGCGGATCCAGAAGAGAATCAAGGAGATTCTGGATTTCAGGGTTCTCTGGGGCATCATTGCTGTGAGGAGTAAAAAGTGTGAGAAAGACCTGGAAGCACATCAATAAATGCAAGTCTAACTATAGCATTGTGGGTACCTAAAGAAAGTGTACTGTTCACCATACATCCATGGCTGCAGCTCAAGAGGGGGATACTTTCCAAAGGGTGGGACAATGAGGCTGAACAGCAGAGCCACCAGGACAAACACTGCAGGTAGCACAATCTGAGAAAGGTTTAATAACCAAGCAAAGTCTTCAGAGCTTTAAATAAAATAAAGAGACATGTCTAACTGAAATCATAACATCACATTTCGCAAGCGATTTTAGAATGTTGTACCTCATTTTATAACTATTCAATTAAACAGTAGGGTTGTCAGCTGCATAGCATGTAATGAAAAAAAGAAGAAAGAAAAAAGAAGAAAGAGTCCAATGTTCCTTAAATCAAATTAATTGAACACATTTTAAAGAGCAACTCTAGCAGCCGTTGTTTCTTTTCGTCATGCCCCCATGTTTAAACCCCACCTGTGCCCCACGTCTTGGAGTGGTGGGGGGTGGAGTTGGGTGGACCATAGGGAGACATTCCATGTTATCTGTTTGTGAGGGCTTTTAGGAAACCAATCACCAACCGATCCCCATTTTGAGGGTGTTTGGAGCCCGTCAGCGGTGTGTGTCTGAGCTGGTACAGGACCATTCAGATTCACTTCCAGACAATGCTGAAACCAGAGTTCAACATCTATTTGTTCACTGTCAGACAGGAAATGCCTCCCAGATGTGACCACAGACCTAGTGTCCCTGAGTTCTTCGGACAAAGAGAAAGTGGAGAACTGGCGTGAGGTTTAAAGTAAATTAATGTACACACCTAGAAAGTAATGCCTTTCTCAGCTTATTGGTCATCACTGGGCATTAAAGTGCACCTATTATGCTTTTTCAAATATTTCCTTTCATATAGTTGTTCGTGAATGTAAAAATGTCTACAAAGTTTCAAAAATCAAAGCGCACGTCAAACTGAGTTATTGACTCCCAAAAGAAGGAACCGATTCTGAACTGCTGAAACGGTCGTCAGTAATTCCAGACTTACTTCCTGTAACTTTTTGAAATTGCCGCACCACACAGCTCTGTACCTGTGCTGTGAAACCTCGGCGGCTGCGGAGGGCGTACTTTAGCCTTTTGGTAAAGAGTGCGCGGAGCTGCTGCCAGGTCAGCCTCCAGCCTGTGACGGTCATGCCACCCTGAACATTACTACTCAGCGGGTCCGTTTCATTAGCATCTGTGTGCGAGAGAGGAGCCTTGGGGTTAATCGCTACTCATTACCACATCAGACAAATTAGGGCACAATTATGGCAACAGGCACAGCTGTAGCTATGAGGTTTTCTGCATTGTACCTGGACCTGATTTACAATGTTGTTTCCTTTCTGTCAGCATTGAGAAAAGAGGAGAAATTAAAAATAGCGTTCAATCTCTGCTCATAGCTAGAACAAGCGGCCTTAGCTGTACACTGGTTGCTGCTTAAGGAGGGATTTTTTTCTCTCTAATCCTTGCCTGAGCTACATTACTTGATACAATGGTGAATCTCAGCAAATAGAAAGGGCTTTAGTTTACCTGTGTCTCTGTCCTCATGTGCTTCTCTCTCACCTCCTTCTGGGTCAGCATCTACTCCCGTGTCGTCAGCTACCTTCAGAAAGATCTGAAATGTGCATATGGAAGTAAATGCTACGTCTGTTTTACTAATCCTCTTTCATCTCCTTAGAACACAAAACAAATCATTTGCCTCTATATTCCGCTGGACCAACATCATGTAAGTAAATACATGGTGAAAAAGAATCTGATAATGGAGCATGATTCAATTATGAGAAACAGTTCACTGGGTTACAAGATGAGAACTAATGCTCTGTGTATGAGTCGGCTTTCCTTCACAATCTCATCATAAATTCGACATTCAAGCCGTGCTTTGCATTAAGCTCCTCACCTCCTCTAGTGTGGTATCAGAGAGCCCATAACTGACAATGCCAAACTCGCTCTGACGTTTCTCCAGCTCTGCCAAGAAAAGGGAGAGAGTGCCATCCTCCGAGGCAGCTTGGGGGAAGTTGATTACTGCCTCTCTGCCCACATTTTCCACTAGCCGAGCCCTCGAAATGTGGTGTTGGGCAAGAGCCACAAGACCACTCACGTCTGGAGGAGCGGAAAAAAAAGGGGGGAATTAAATGTTGCTCAAAGTTTCAAAATGCACTGCACATCTACTCAGATCATGACTAGTAACACGCAAAAGACAGCAGTTTTTCTGTAGTTACAAAAATACATCTTTGATATCTTTAAACAGAAGCTATAATGGCCCCTTTTCTTGTTGTCATGCAACAGACGCATCTTAATGTAGAACTCAAACAGTGTCAGTGGAGATGACAGTCAGTGGCAGGGGCATAAAAATCTATACATTTGTATTCTAATGAGCAATTTTGCTTAACGCACCCTGAATAGCCACTAATTTGTGAATGGATAATCTGCTGATTAGCCTGCTGATATCAAATTTTATTGGAGAGTTTATAAGACTTTCAATTCTTCTCTCACTCTCTTGCTCTGCTTTTGCTTTCATTCCAGCGTTTGTCTGAACTTTGTCTGAACCCAAACAAAATCTCGAAAACGGATTTCGGATCGGTATTCGACTCGATATTGACTAATTACTGAGGCACTATCACAGAGTCCTAGGTCCCAGCAGAATGCTAAACAGACAACAATGTTCGCACCCGAGTCACAGATCTCGTTTCCAAGTCCAGTGTCATCACTCATGGAAGAATCACTCTCCTAAAACACAGACAACCAACACCGTGTCAGTCAATGATCAAACCTACATCACAGGGCTCTGATTTTCTGAGCTGAAATCTGCAAACCTTCATTAGTGTAGATGCTGAGAGATTGGCAGCACTCGAACTGCTTGGTGTGAGACTCTGGCGCTCGCTCTTCACGACGGTGAGGTAATATCCCGTGCCCAGACGAGCTTTTAGGAAAAGTGGCGAGCCGCAGCAGCACAGCTTCCCCTGAGAGATGATGGCGATGCGGTCGCCCAGGAGATCAGCCTCATCCATGTAATGTGTAGACAAAATGATGGTACGGTCTGAAAGTAACAAGGCATACAGTATAGCACGTAGCGTAATGAGATTTCCTTATCAATCTATTCGTGTATATACTGTAAATCAAAACGAAAGGAACAGAACTCGAGTGGAACAACCTTTGCGGTATTTGAGTAGTAGGTCCCAGATCCCACGTCGCGCATAAGGGTCCACTCCGGCAGTGGGCTCATCCAATACAACAACTTCAGAACCTCCTATGAAGGCTATAGCTACTGAGAGCTTTCTTTGCATGCCGCCTGGGAAAAGAAAAGGAAGTGACTAACACAAGTGTCAAACGAAAACATGGCTTTCTGCTGCACTCTGACACGGGGTGTGAATTCAATCGACAAGCGCACCTGAGAGGTTCCTGGTCTGCTCGTGCCGTTTGTGCATCAGTCCCACATCCACCAGCAGGGAGGCCATCTCCTCTCGAACCTCAACACTGCTCATGCCTTTAAGACAACCATAGAACCACACGTGCTCTTCTACAGTAAGCCTAGAGAATAAACAGTATTTAAAAATCATTAAAACCACGATATATAATTTTTACTTCCACGAATAACACATTTTAGTTCTTACATTGGGAAAAGAACATTGTGTTGTGGACACACTCCCAGAGTTCTACGGATGAGGTCCATGTCCGTGCGAATGTCTCTGCCCTTTATGTAAACTGTGCCAGCAGTCGGTGGGAACAGCCCAGTCAGAATAGACCTGTCACGAGAAGTTAGTTCTAAGAGGCTGTATATAAGAAATCTGATGCGAGCAACATTCCAAACAAAATATTGAATGAACGCCACAATTCCGCCTCTTACATCGTTGTTGTCTTGCCAGCTCCGTTGTGACCTAGGAATGACGTGATCTGGCCCTCATAGAACTTGAGGCTCAGATGATTGACCGCAAGCTTGGCCCCTTTTTTATAAATTTTCACCAAGTCATGTATGGCTACTCCAAGGACAAGCTGAGAAGGTTCCTGTTCGATTTGATCTGTAAAAGAACAGTTCGGATCAATAAACTTCCCCAGCTTAAATGGAGTTGAACTTAGCATATGATGCTTGTAATGCATTCGTACTGTCTGGTTGATCACACTGTACTAGAGGAATGGGCATGTCAGCCTCCAGTGGTACTCCTCCCCAGTAATTTAACTGGAAGATGAAATACCAAGGCCTGGGAATTCCATACTGCCCTGAAAAAAGTAACTAATCAACGGAATGGTCATACATGCATGCATACCTACAAAGATAGATTTTGTATTCATGAATGATATAACCAAGTACTAATAATTTTCAAAAACATTAATAAACATTCCCCATATGCAACAAAGAGACAACGTCTTGTCTTTGACACATATATCATCGCAACAGTATCCCTACTCCTGACCTGGAAACACAGCTTCAATGTACCAAGTGGCCACTCCATAGATGAAGGCATCCACATACAGCATTATGATTGAGGTAGTGAAGTTGTATTCGTCTCCTTCAGTAGGACTGGACAGAAGATTGAACCACTGAATACCCACTCCTTGCTCTTCATATTGAGAGAAGTACTCACAGCCAAATCCAAAGGCTACTGGAGAGAGGAAGCTCTACAGGACAAATAAAACAATTCTAGAGAATTACCTTTTCCACCTCACAAAAAAGAAAACCCCAACACAAAACAAATATAAATGCTATGCTTTATATGCAGACTGGTGACAAATGAAAGGAAAAAACAACAGAGTATTTTTTTCCACAAGCCACTTCCAATCATTCAGCGATTTGTGTTGTCATGCCCTATGGATGGGAGCAGTCATATTGGATGAGTCAGAATAGTTTTACAAGTGGTTGGTCTGTACCAGCAGAAGACCATATCAGATTACACTCCTGTCAGCCAAGAACAAGAATCTAAAGCTACAGTCAGCACAATGCCACAGAAACTGGATAGCTGTATGTAGTTTGGAAAAACATCACTTCGCCTTTTCCCAATCTTCAATTACCCAGTTTCGTTGAATCTGTACACACTGTATCCTCGGATTCCTGTTCTTGGCTAAGGTGAGACGAACCCGATGGGGTCTTCTGCTGTTGTAGCCCATCTGCCTCAAAGCTTGGCATGTTGTGCGTTCTAAGATGCTATTCTGCTCAACATGGTTGTATAGAGTGATTATTTGAGGTCCCACAGCCATTTTACTCAGCTCAAACCAGTCTGGTCATTCTCATCTGACCTCTCATCAACAAGTGGGTGGTTTTTGTTTTTCTCTGGAGACTGTTGTGTGGGAAACACCATGGCAAACCAGCCAAACTAGCACCAATAACCATGGCAAATTCAAAGTAACTGAGATCACATCTTTTTCCCCCATTTAATGTTTGATGTGAACAATAACTGAAGCACTTGACCTGTATTAGCAGGATTTTATGCACTGCACTGCAGTCACATGATTGGTTGATTGGACAACTGCATGAATGTACAGGTGTACATGTGTTCCTAATAATGTCTACAGAGAGTGTATTTCCTCTGCATTTCATTTTAGTTATTGTTCCGATTGAAACACAGCTAGTTTGGTCTTTTTCTCCATTACTCCATTACTTTTTCTCCATTTCTCCAATAATTGAAATTGTCACCTGTCTGTATTTATATATTATTTTTAATAATAATAATAATAATAACAATAATAATAATAATAATAATAATAATAATAATAATAATACATCTCTTTTTGGTTCTTTCTGGTAAAATTAAACAGATTTTCAGAATGAATTTATGGATCCTTAAAGTCATCCCTCTATAACTAAAAGACAGAGATAGCTCGGTTTAAACTCACTGCTAGGATTCTGTGTGTGCTGGTCAGATATTCCCTCCAGGCCACACAGAGCACATAGGGCAGGTAGAGAGAGAAGTAGATGAGGCCTCCGCAGGCTGCTGCCAGATTGGCACGAGAGAATAACGTGCTGATGAGGAAGCACAACATGATTGTGGCTGTAGCAAAGGCGACCAGGAAGAAGAAGATCACCGCAGGGTCGCTGTAGGGCAAGATATCGCCCAACTGAAAGGAAGAAAACAATCAATCCGCTCAATCTACTTTTTCATAAGAGACACAACAACCATGTTAGAATGTTCTTCATGTTCTACAGGTGCATAAAGTCCATCTGACTTTATGCACCATACAGTAGAGTCCAAAAGTCCATTATTAACATCTGTTTTTATTTAATCAGTTAAGGCAGTGGTTTTCAAAGTGGGGTCTAGGGTCCCTAGGGGTTCGTGAAGCATAGCTTTTTTTATGCTCATAAAAAATAGCTCATTTGACTGGTCACATAAATAGAATGGGCTAAAGCCAAACCTCGGTAACTCAAAAACAAGTAGGCCTCGTGTCCACAGATTTAAAATAAATATGTGCTGAAATTTATTTCATAGTCAGAAGGTTTGCGACCCATGAATGAACAAAATCGGATACAACTGTTTCAAGTTATATTTCTTAACCAAGACTTCAGAATATTCAACTATATTTCAATATCATACTTCTTCATACCTGTTTGGAAGAGAGCTAGAAGAGTTAAAATTGTAATTTGTTTCAGTTTTAAAATCGGATCAAAAATAACTCTTGAATATTTTGACCTAAATTCTGATAGCTGATTAAATAAAAATAATTCTTGTTAATATAATTAGATTTATTTAATTTTTTTTACTGTTTTAACCCAACCTATTTTTTTCTTCCATAGTTTTAGGATTAGATCGCCTATAAATGACTAGTGCTGATATCTCAACCCCACCTTGAGTGCAGTAATGAGAAGGCCAGAGCTGAAGAGAAAAGGCAGGTAACTGCTGATGAACCAGCTGAGCCAGAGCGTTCCCGAGCCCAAGCCCATGATCTTCATAGTCTCCTTCAGTCGTGCCTCCTTCTCATACACCACGCCTTTAATGATCATCGCCACTGAGTATATCCACGCCAGCGTCATGAAGAGAGGGAGCGAACGATTCAAGACTCGAAGAAAGCTGTAAAGAAACAGAATAGAAGGAGGGTTACACAGGAGTACTGTCCAATTCTTGATTCGTATGTCCAGAATGTTTTGCTTTCTGTTTTGTGTGAAGAGAAGAGTAACAGTCAGAAGTAAAGCTGTTCCTTTAGGCTTTCCGACACAGGGGGAGGGGCTTTGCTATTTCTTGGTAACATAACATACTGATGTTTTTTTTTTTTGGCTTATTAACTTCAAGAGAAATAAAATAAATAATAAAAAAAAAACAGTGGGGGGTTAAACCACACCACCTGGTCATTGACTATTTTCCTATAACAGCACACCCCATCAAGGTGTTTTATCAGTTTCATTATGCAGTTGAGTGCAAAAGTTTGCATATCATTAGGAAAAAACAGCAACAAAACTTAATGCATGACAACAACACAGATGCTCCGGCATTATCACAAGTAACAAAAATGGTCAAAGAGTTCATTCAATCATCCATCTTCAGTCACTGCTTTGTCCATGTCAGGGATGAAGCCTATCCTGGGAACACTGACAAGGGGCAGGAGTACCCTCTGGATGGGATAGGCACCATGCATATCCAAACACTCATTCACACCAAGAGCCAATCCACCTGCTGGCCTCTTTTTTAGCAGGTATTAGAGATTAATATATTACTTATATCCACCTTTTTAGAAACCCCACCCCTCCCCGCCAACAGAGGTCATGACGCCTGGCATTCCAGAGTGCTCAAGTTCAATAGCACTTTGTGAATTCTTGTCGAACCTTGCAATTCCATTCTTGTTGTTTATCCTATGTAAGGCTCTCTTGGTTTAGACAATTCTTTTGCCTACTGTATATTAATTAATAGCTACACTAACAAGTTGCCCTGGAAATTGCAACGCCAATAGACAAACGACTAATAATACAATAAACTTAGCCTATTTGTTTAAAGTGGCTTCAAATGCTCTGGGCAATTGGTGGTGCTCAAAGCCCTACAGACACTAATAAGGTGTGTCCTCTCATGATGTCCACATAAAATACTGTAGGCAATGTATATGATCGTGAAACATACCATAAAGCTGCTTAGATACTTACACATCATCAACAAAGCATGGGTAGGGCATCTGCTGTATATATATTCCTGTAGTTGGTTTTTTGCCACTCAGAACACGAGTTATTGCTCGCTCCACTAAATCCTGTACATAGACAAAGCCGCCCCATATGTAGCGCAGATCGCTGAAGGGTTCTGCCGCTGGACCAGGATCCCAGAACCTGCAGAACACAGTTTTCAGATTGGCACACATCACACATTTCTGTTACCATAGATGTTTGTGTGGGAATGTGCAGTGTCAGCGCTTTGTGACTGTTAAAGCTGTTAAGTTTTCTGATACAGGAATGACTTGAGGACAGAGGGCTTTGAACTTTCTCAGTGGCATGACAAGAGAGACAAAAGAAGGTCTGGTGAGGGAAAATAAATGGTAACAGGAACTAATTTGTTTTGTAGGTGGGGGCAGAATAGATATGACCCAGGCTCTGGGTTACTGATCGGAAGGTCAGGGATTCAAGCCCCAGCACTGCCAAGCTGCTGTTGGGCCCTTGAGCAAGGGCCTTAACCCTCTCTGCTCCAGGGACACTGTATCATGGCTGACCCTGCGCACTGACCCCAGCTTCCTGACATGCTGGGGTATGTGAAGAAAATAATTTCACTGTGCATATGTATATGTGGTTGATAAAGACTCATTAGCGTTATGTTCCATGACATTAAATGTTACCATACACAGATAATTAGTATGATTAGTATGAACAAAAATTGCTAGCGTTGGCAAATTACTGTAGCATAAAAGGAATAAATGTGTTTATACTGTAGCATAAAAGGAATAAAAATGTGCGGTCCGCTTCACGTTGGGCTGCATCTCATGACCTCGAAGCAGATTATTTTCCCTGTATTTTCACGCCTGTTGTGTTAGTACAGCTACAGGAATCCAAAACGACCAAAAGACCAAACTCCACAAAGCATCGTCACTGTTTACCGAAGCAGAAGACATGCATTAAGGGGTATCATACTGTGGCGACTGACTCTGGGGCACCTTGAGGATATTTTGTTTTTGAGAAAAACATGGTTATCTTGTGATAATCAGTAAGTATTGTTGATCAATGCAACACAATTGTGAAATCAAAAAACAAATGACAGTAGAGAGAAAAATGTCATTCTCATGACTTAATACATTAGAAAGATTATTTTCTGTTATCTTCTGTTGGAGTGGCTGACTTTTGGATGCTCCACACTGAATTTACTAGTGTTTTACAAGGTATAGTTTCGCCTGCAGGTGTCATACTTACTTGTCTTTGATCTTACTGGTGCGTGTGACGTCATCTATGTCCATGCGGATCTTGTACTTGACATGAGGAGGAAGATCTGAGGAGGAAGGGTCTGGGAGGAGGAAGACTATTCCAGCCCAGAACTGCCGATCCTCCAGCAGCTCCAACGCCCGCTCCACCAGCTGCCCTTCTGTGGCCACTCCTTCCAGCTTATTCAGTGAAAAACACTACAAAAGGCCACCACACAGATTGGTCACATGACTTTAAAAAGACACATATCCTGACACATATCCTGAACGTGATTACTGCACACACACACACACACACGTTACCTTTGTGAGTTGGGACAAGAGGCTTACGGTGCTATTGAAATCTTGATACACGTCCAGCCATGTGGCAGGCGCTCCTTCTTTCCCAGGAGTGTCTGGATTAGGCATGGAGAGGAAGTGGGCAATGCGAGAAGCTGTCCAAGGAGTGTTCCTCAGTTGTAGATTCACCACAACAGCCACCTCGGGACGGCTCAACAAATCCTGCAACACACAAGATTTTTATTTTCATGTTGGTGGGAGCAGGGGAATCAGATATGAAGTTGATGAGACAAAGAAATCAACGTGCATTAACCTGGGAGCATACTGGATGCTTGCATAGCACTGAAATATATAATCAACTAAGTATGTAAGAAAATATCACAGGCAGGTGCAAACAATAAACCATAACTATGTGAGCATGCGGATTAAAAACCCAGTAATGTACACAGCTCTACAGTGAATTATCCAGAGAAAATAATTTTCTCCCCAGAAAATTTGTACAGACCACAATATGGATTACCTAAATAGTACACTATATTAAAAAAAGGGAACGAATTCAGACACAGCATATGTTACTATGAATAGATATTCTACATCTAGTCTACAAATAGAGCGATTTAGAAAATAGAGTATGAGGTAGGGATGAACTTCCACCTCAGACTTGAGACAGACTAAAGAAAGCTCAGATACTTATAGAGAACCTGCAGCATACGGATCTCCACACTGCTTTCCATGAAGCGCTTCAGCCTGGGTCCCACTTCCTCCCATGCGGCATGCACCTCGGCCAGAATCTCAAAGTCCTGGAATGTCCTGTTCACCTAAGAAATGTGCCCCAACTTTTAGAGACTAATTATTCTTAAAAGGTATTTGAAACAGTATCATGATTTGGAAGTCAGGGATACGTTGTTATATTGTAGTTGTACTTTATTGATCTTATAAATAAGGAACATATATCGTTTGGCCATGACATTAAAGAAAAAAAGAAATCACAGCTTGTATTCAATTAAAAAAAAAAAAGTCCACAAACTGTTTCTATCTCACCGATGATAAAAAATATTAAAATTGTACATTATTCATGAACATAATGATCTAGTGCCTTAAAACAGATATTCATTTTAAAGTAAGCTATTAACTTCTATGAATTATTCAGTAACTACAGGGAAACTATGAGCAAAAGTGTAAGTCTGGTGTTGGTACTTTATGGAGTAAAATAAAATTACCCTGCAATATATTTTTAAATAATCACGCTGACTGATTAATTTTTTTTATTTGGAACAGCAAGGCCAATACTATTGTTTTTGCCATAAACTGAAAATGTTTGTGTTTGAAATCAAAAGCTGAATGAAACAATGGATCAAAATGTCAACTTTCATTTTCAAGTGATCAAAAATACTGGAACATGCGATGGATGGGTCTCTTTTGCTGCTCCACTGTGCCCTGTTAAATTGATTGTTTAATCAATTAATAGCTCTGAATGTCTACACTTGTATTGATTGCTGGATTTTGCCCATGAAGACTGCATTTATTGTTAAAAATGATAAAACAACATGAAGACCAGAGTTTGTGGGAGAAAAGAAAGCTATTTTGAAGCTGAAAACACAGGGAAAATCAATCAGAGCCATTGCGCAAGCATTGAGCATAGCCAATATAACAATATGGAATGTTCTGAAAAAGAAAGAAACCACTTGTGTACAGCAGTTGATGACAGGAACATTGTGAGAGGTGTGAAGAAAACCCCCAAAACAACAATCGGCAATCAGTTATAACCTCCACAGGGCAGGGGTGAAGGTATCACAATTCACCATTCTAAGAAGATTTCAAGAGCAGAAATATAGAGGCCGTACCACAAGATACAAACCACTCATCAGCAGTAAGAATCAGAAAGCCAGATTAGAATTCGCAAGGAAATACAGAGATGAGCCACAAAAGATCCAAAACATACGTGCTCATCTGTGAAACATGGTGGAGGTAGTGTCATGGCTTGTGCTTGCATGGCTGCTTCTGGAACAGCCTCAATAATGTTCACTGATGACGTAACTCATAAGGTAGCAGCAGAATGAATTCAGAATTTTACAGAAACAATCCGTCTGCCAATTTACACAGAAATGCACCCAATCTAATTGGGAGGAACTTTATCATGCAGCAAGACAATGACAATCCAAATCTCACAGCCAACTCAATAAAAGGACATCCCAAAAGTATCCCAAAAGAAGAATGCAACAGTTTGGTGATGTCAGGTATAGTTGCAGGCTTGATGCAGTTATTGCAAGCAATTGATATGCATCCAGGGTCGTAAGCTGGACTGTTAATTATCCAAGGCTGAACCCATGCAATTTTTCCAGCTCAGCTCGTAGCCTAAGTTTTGTTCTATGGACACTGAGGTAACTTAGCCATCAATGTATGACATGATCAGAAAAAGTTGGATTTGTCATAAAACTTGCCTCGGGTGTTGTTACTGTTTGAAGGACTACCAGACTGATAAAGCTAGGTTATTTTGGTGTCACTAGCCAATGGGACTTTCCTTATCTTTTCTTATGCCCTGCTCATATCATGTTCACGTAAACTGGAACTCATACAGACATTTACACACCTTGTTTTCCTGCTCAGCATCAGAGGATGTTACTGTTTCAGTTTCAACCCCTTTACTGGTTTAAAAAATCAAAACTTATATCAGTGGTATATCAGTGGTTCTCAAACTGGGGCCACCAGATGGTGCCAGGGGGGCCACATAGAAATTCTAGAACATTATTTACAAAACATTGTAACTGTATGTAAGTTGGGAATGTAAACCTTTGAATTATTATGTACATAAAAATTTGAAATATTATTAAATGGAGTCAATTATATATAGCACACTAAGACACACTAAGACACATACCAAACAGAAGCATCCATTTATATGCCAGACCAGAAATACGGTAATTGATATTAGATCTAGTCCTTCAGCTCCTTAACCAACTAGAGCGAAAGTTGGAATGGGCTAGCAGTTACAAGCACCTTAATAAGTTGCGTTTCGATACTCGGTATCATACGCAGTATGCAGAAATGGCCAGCAACAGTTACACATTTCGAAAAAGCTCTCTACTTTTAATATCAGTAGAACTCATATGACCATGTACTATAAAATCTTAGCTTTAATCTGTATTTTGCTTCTCTATATGCTGTTGGTATGGTAATGTAAATGTTGAACATCGAAACTCATCGAATGTTATTGTCAAAAAAGGTATTACTACCTATTAGGCATGAGTATTGGCATTAAGCACACCAGGTTATCAAATAGCTTTGAATGGTTTGTCTTACAGAAATCTAGAACTATACTTGAACATTGTACTCATCCACTGTTCCATCAATGTAAAATGCTTCCTTCTGGTATACTTTATAGCATGCCTAAACTTAAAAGCAATCGGTATAGACATTCATGTGCTAGAGACGACCTGTTCCAATACTTTAGCTTACCTAAAAATTGGGTGGTCTGCCACCAAAGTGCCATGTTCATGTTCATCTTTTAATCTCAAACCCAAATTTCTTCAGTGCATAGAAAAAACAAAATAATTGGCGTTGCTGTTCCAATACTTTCAGAAGATACTGTAGTTTATCCAATAGGTAACATTTTTGCTCTTAACACACAACTAGGTTTTCTATTTATTACATTACTCAGATTTGTGGACCTTAGTAATCACTAGCCAACAAAACAAATATCTGGCTGGGGGAAACAAGCAAAAAGCAGGAAATAGCTCAAACATAAAAGTACCTCTTTCATGATGCTCCGTGTAGCAGGATTATCAGGGGTGTAAAAAGTTGCAAAAAAAAAAGTGGTTGGACGCCTTTAAAAAAAAGAAAAAAAAAAGAAGCGCGCAGGTAAGAATTCACGTTTTTTACAGAATGGAGCTAAAAATCAAAAATAATATCAAACAAACTGATAAAATTCTCACAGCCAATTAGCTGGGGTAATCATATTTTATTAGAATCCTATTTGCACTATAAGACTATAATGCTCTGATTATTTTTGTCTCACTCATATTAAATAAATATCAGGCTGAAATTCTGTCATGAATATGAATTTAGTGATGTTATGTAGGAATTTAAAACCCTACTCACTGGTAGTGTTGTCGTTTCCCAAGTCATTTTCCTCTGTCCTGTCTTTAGCCAAGAAGGACTTGATGTCATGGTCTTCATACCAGTTAAAGGAAGGAATCTTCTCACCGCCCACCTCGGGATGCCCGCACATAATCCTGGAGAAAGCTCGGAAACTCTCACGAGGCAACACTGAGCTATTCGCTGGAAAAAACAGCCTCAGTTCTGCATTCAGCTCCGTGAAGCTGGATAAAGCAGATACCTGGAGCGAGATATTCAAATGAATGGAAAATACTATGACAATTATCAATGATTAAAGTGACATTTTGAATGGCATTGCGCTAGAAGAGCATCTGGTCCGTAAATATTGACATTCACTGGGTGTCGTTAAGCACGTTTTGTCTAGGCATCGGACAATTAAGGTGCGTTCACACATACAGTGACTCGGAGCGACAAAGCGCCCAGAGACCATTCATTTTCAATGAGAATTGGCGACGTCCACTTGGCGACTAGATGTGGGCGTGTCCAGCGACACAACAAAGTTGAGAAAAGTTTAACTTTACATAAATTTTGGGCGACTCAGTGCAGCGACTATGGAAGAAGACAGCGGAGCGCACACAACACGTGATGCGCCATGCTGTCTGAGGGTGAATTGTTTTTCTCGACCCAGACAGTCGTAGAGATGGCACACAGTTTCGCCTTCATCTCGTATGATACGATGCTTATATACACTGGTTAATTTTTATATAAAAACGCTCTCCCTCCAGAATGCGAGTTGAAAAGTGAGCTGGTGTCAAAAGTGGAATGCTAGTTGTGCCACCCACTGACAAATGTTACTACGGCAACCAGTAGTAGGAATGCCTCCTGGCAACTTCATAATGCAGTGACTGGTGACTTGTGTGTGAGCATACCTTTAATAATAACAGAAAGGATAGAAAGGAGGGAACTACAAGACTGAAAGACTGCCGCATACATCATTCAAAAGTGAGGTGAACTCCTGAGCAACAGAGGAGACAGCCATGCTGAGTTGACGCACTTCAGCAGCATTGGAGCGAAGTCGCTCCCTCTGACAGGGACAGATGCAAATCAGTTGGTTAGACACCAAAGCACAGTAGTTTAACCCACTAAATCCAATCTCTGCCTCTGCAACATGTGGGCAATGAGAATGTCAACATTTTTGTTTGTTTTTTTGTATCAATGCGTTTCACCTTATCTATTCTTAGGCCAAATTTGTGAAAGAACACTAACTGTGAAAATCCTGCTGAAGTTCAGTTGTGAAAGGAAGATTTGCTCCGCCTGCTGCAGCAAATCCGAGGGAACAGCACACAAGGACTGCTGCAGCTCGGTGAATGAGGAATTTCCTTCCACTGTGAGGTAGCGTTCCAGGAGCGTGGCATTACATACGATATCGGACAGACGCATCCCAGCACCTGCCAGCAACACCTAGGGAACAAGAAGAAAAAACTTCAGCAGCCTGACAATTTCGAGATTTCATCTCCACACCCCATACTTTATAATTCACTTTTTGGTTCTTACTTTTGAATTTTTAGGACATTTCTAGAAATGCGTGCCCATATTTGCACACCCTTACAACACGATTTTTTAACGCAAGCTTCATTATTTCTGTTTTCATCGTCAGAAGTAAAAGAAAATGTCTAATACTGTATGTTAATAATGAAACAAATAAACATTTATTGGTTTCTATAAAAAAAAATTACAATAAGGTAAATTTGAATGTTTATTCAACTTGCCTTTCTACATTTTCAGACAAACTACTGTTTGCAGCTTTTTAAGTTTAAGTCCTTTTTTCAATAGTCCTGTACTTGTGTCTATATTTCTTAGACTTAGAATGTTGCAACAGGTTTCGATGGGAAAATATCAGTAAACCAAAATGGAGGTGTAAACCTTCGTACTGAACGGGAAACTATTTGTAGAGGCTGCCAGAAGTGTATAACAGAAGCAGAGAATGGAGAATACAGTCTTACCAATTGGAGGCTGAGTTGTGCTCTCAGTAACTGGTCTACAGCTGAAGTAGGAAGGCTGCAGTTGGTCCGTAAAAAGGAAGAGAATGTCTCATTGGCTCTTAGGTACTCTCCCACTGGCAGATCTTTATCATAAAATTTAAGAGAGCAATCATGTAAAAGTGAATACATCTCGCGCCAAAGTCACATGCAATGCATAATACTGTCAGTTCACTTTGTTTTTTGTTTCGGTTTTAAATCACAGCTCATGGAACACACATTAATAATAACAAACAATGACTAATACAGTAAGCATTTCTGCTCTGGATTTGCACAGAGATTTGCACAGCGACTACTGCTACAGCCACTTAAAATGATCTCAAACTGAAAAGCAGTCAACCGGACTGCCGGAGAAATGATTCTATGATAACAGCATTTCTCCTCCACTCCGCCCTTTTACTTTAAAGTGTATTGATTTAGTTGTGTCTTTTAAAGCATATTGAAACTAGGTCCCACTTGGCCAAGCTTCCTGCCTCTCGCCTAGTCTCTGAACAGCAAGCGAGAAGTTCTCTAAGGCTGAGAGGGTTGTCTGATTGCCAAAGTTGGTGAGAATGGTCCGGACATCCACGAACAGTCGAGAAAGTCTGAAAGTGACAGGATACAAAAACAAAAATCACCCTGATATGACGCAAGTGGCAAAGAAATAATTCTGGTGAAGAATATAAACAGAAGAATATACTGACATTGAGTTATTAAAATTTCCCACTTCACCCGGCGTCTCCCCTGGAGTCGGGTAGTGGAAGCACGGATTGTTGATGTTGCAGATGATGCCCTGAACCCACGCTAGAGTGCCGGCAGACGGGAGAGCTTTATTGGGGAAGTGACCTGAAACCAGACACACAAACGTTTCCTTTCATAGAAAGTATTAATGACACAGAGTTACTCCTTTTTTTACAGACTGTAAATCAACTATTACAATCAGGTAAATAATAAATATTTGTCCATTGAGAAAGTTGTCGTTATATTAGCTGTCTAGCACAGTATATAGGAGTTAATTAGTAATTAATAACTTTATAGTTAATAAGTAAGTAAATAATGAATATGAGCTCCAAGTGCAAACTTTCATCACAGATCATATCATATCTCTGAGAATCTGAGCAGAATGGCAGCATATTAATGAACGGACCAAAAATGGGACATGTACTTAAACAACGACCCGGGAAAACCATTTTTCTCACACATTTCTCTAAGACTGCTAAGAAGATGGCATCGTAATCCAAGTGGAAAGACAATACTTTTACGTTAAGTGTTTTCCTCCCATAGAAACCCGGTATAAAGAAAATGCTTAATGTGGCTTAATGTATTAAGACAGTGATATTAAAAGACCAAATTCAGTATACACCTTATTAATAAAGCATACTACATATTAATATGGTATGTACTATTTTGATTCTCCAATATCCGTCGTAGTCCATTAAACCACGTTAAACTTTTTCTTTATAGCGCTTTTCTATGGGAAAATG
Organism: Ameiurus melas; assembly: GCA_012411365.1. Lineage (NCBI taxonomy): Eukaryota > Metazoa > Chordata > Actinopteri > Siluriformes > Ictaluridae > Ameiurus > Ameiurus melas. The sequence continues at coordinate 22,136,358 of CM022762.1, read as the reverse complement.
CTTAACGTGAAACTGTCTGGGTTCTGGGTTCATCTGCTTGCCTGTACATAGAACGCATCATCAATAAAGTGTACACTTTATCTGGGCTTGGCACGTTTCGCATTTATTATATTAGACGGGGTTTCTACGGAAGGAACACGTTTAACATAAAAAGATTGTCTTTCCGCTAGATTTACAGTGCCGTTGTCTTAGCAGTAGTTCGAAAAATGTGTGAGAACAATGCTTTTCCCTGGTCGTTGTTTCAGTACATTAAGCCGCGTTAAGCGTTTTAGAAAGGTCCCCAAAAACCGCCATGAAGGAACAAATAGGTCAGAATGCAGACGCTACCCTGTACTACTCCGGCAGCAGCTAATCGGTCTACGTGATTTCATGAGGCGAGCAGGGCTCAAACAAACACACAACTGTGGCACTTACACTGGCTGTGCATGTAGGGAGGGTGCGAGTGACGTACAGCGATGAGGATGAAGAACAGGAAGAGTGGCCAAAGCAGCTCTATGATCAGCTGGATCTGTGGAGAAGCTCGTTTGATCATAACCATGACATTTAACCGTATGAGATTATGAGAACTTGAAGAGTGATTGATGATGATGATGATGATGTGTGGTTACCTTGTTCCTCCTGCGGTAGGTAAGGTTCTTCCACAGCAGGAGTAAGAGCTGGGTTCCTATGGCCATGGTGGTGTCTAGATGACCAGGATATCCAATTTCACACAATTAAAACTCAAACTCAAAGCTATTCAAAGGAGACAAAAGCAATCAATGGACTCCCCAGCACTACAAACCCTAATTACAGTAATTGGCTTAATGAATTAAGGCAAATAAACCTCCTCTCATCTGCACGTACAAAAGCAGAGGGTTTTATACACAGGTCAAGTCTACATAGATGCACAGGTACTATTGTTGTGGGAGTTCTACAGCCATTTCGATAAAAACATTGTATTCTACCTCTTTAGTGACACAGTGATGTAGTTACCGGTACATGAACAGGAAGAAGGAAGGAAGTGAAGTTTGTATGTTCATGCTTAATTCCCTTTAAATTAAAGACCTCAATAAGCCAGGTTGAAGTGACGGATTATTATGGTCTGTTCAATCTAGAAGTGATCGTGCACTTTTATAGTGAACCTGCTAAACGGGTTAATCTGCGCTACTCACGCTACTGTATTTCACCTTCACCGCCGCTTATGAAGAAATAGCTAAATATTTACCTCTGGTGTCTTAATGCCTTGTTGGTTTTTTGCCTCAACAGTGCATTACATTGAAACGTTCCTGCTCTCCATCGGGACATGAAGCCGGTGTCGGTTCGTACGAACGATTCCGAAGGAAGAGACAGGAGAGTGGGAGGGGCTCGAAGGAAAAACATTGCAGCCACATTGAGCTTTCAGCCAATCATAACATCGCTTGTGCTGTAGACCCGTCCATCCCGGTTAATGTTTACAACAGCTAGCGGCAGTTTACGGCAGCCTCATACGCAGTGAATGAGGAAGGTTGCTATTTCTGTTTCCGTTTGAATGCACGTTCAGTGTACATTGGAATACAATTCAGCACAGTGCAGAAGCTAAATTAAAAAAAAACTGTCAGTGTGTCGCTAGTAAATATGGACTGTAACACACACTGAGCAACCTTTTGGCACACATTTAGAGCTCTCGAGGCTCACGAGACACACGCATTTCAACACCTTGTATTTCTCATGCTGAGAAGTAAGGGATAACTTGTCCCGCTATATACAATTAATAGACGAGGCGCAGGCACACGGATGGAAGTTTTCTGCCGAGTTCACGTCTGTCTCGAGTTATAGAGAGTTAAATGTCATGTACCAGCCAATCATAAATTAGAATTAGTTGTTTCCGGGTAAATTTCGTGATCCAGCTGCAAGCACGTTCGTTACTAGGCAACATGGATGCGCGTGCAGACAGAGTGGACGTTATCATCAATAATGTTTTATATGATTCTTTGCTCGTTTTTTCATGCTGTGGGTTTTAGTGAAGTGTACTGAAAACAAACAACAACAACTCCTCAGCATTCAGCAGCTCCACTCGAGACGCCATGTTTGTAAGCGTTGCTATGGTTTTTCCGACAGACTACTACTTCGCTCAGCTACTTCCTGTTGGTTTATAGGACGATTACTCAGAGTCGTCCCCTTTCGTTTAAAACAATATTACAACGGCGGGCGCGTCAAGCATAAATGCCTCGTGCGTTTTGGAGGTGCGCGCGCAGTCAGTGGAGGCTCGCGCTGCGGAGCCAGGCGGAAGTCTAAACAAGGTTTTATCTACATGAGGATAAAGCATCTGGAGCTTTTCCTTTAAGAAATCTGTCCATATTCTTTTGCACTACACACTAATTATTAGGATAAAACACACGCATATGTTACGAACACTGGCGTTGACGTGCTGTTGACGGGTCAATTATTATTATATTTTATATATTATTATTATTCATCCATCCATCTTCTACCGCTTACTCCTTTTCAGGGTCGCGGGGAACCTGGAGACTATCCCGGGCACAAGGTGGGGTACACCCTGGACAGGGTGCCAGTCCATCGCAGGGCACAATTACACACACTCACACAGACACGCCAATCAACTTTGTACTGGGGGAGGAGGAAACCAGCGTACCCGGAGGAAACCCCCACAGCACACACAGGGTCACGGTGGGAATCGAACCCCGACCCTGGAGGTGTGAGGCGAACGTGCTAACCTCTAAGCCACCCTATTATTATTTTATTATTATATTTTATATAGATTTTTTTTATTATGATGTGTTATTATTTCAGACATCAGATTTTTATCATTATATATTAAATGTTTTATAGACATTTTAGCAATGTTTGAAGGATGTTTACACGGCACCTCTGCTCTCATCAGACGGCACCCGTTGGGAAACACTGGTATATAGTATATACATTGAGGACTGCTGTTCATTTGGCTCGTTTGAGGCCACATTTCTTTTTATTTTTGATATATTTGTATTTTTGAAATATCTAGAACAATTTTTATTAAGATGAATTTGTCTGTCTTTTATCAGATTTACCAACTGTTTGTAATTTCTATTTGTCAATTATGAACCATAAGTAAAATTGAACTTCTAGCAAAAACCTGAGAGAATTGGGTGGGGCTGAGGGGCCTCTGCTACAAATATTGTGGGAGTGGCCCCTCCTCTAACAGATGTAATCTCACTCCAAACGTTTGATAAAACTTGAAAGCCCTGCTTTTGTGTTCTGTTTTTGGTATCCTGGAGGCTCATCTTTCACAGCCCAAACAAATATACTCACTGTCCACTTTATTAGGAACACCTGCACATTTATCCACTCAGCCAAACATGTGGCAGCAGCACGATGCATACAACCACAGTCAAGAGCTCCAGTTCACATCAAACATCAGGATGGGGAAAACAAAGTGACCTTGGTGCTTTTGACCGGAACGGTTGTTGGTGCCAGATGGGCTGCTTTGAGTATTTCAGAAACTGCTTATTTGAAGTTTTCATGCAAGACATTCTCTAGGGTTTACACAGAATAGTGTGCAATAAATAAATAAAAGAAATGAAATGAAGTGCCAGTTCTGCAGCTGGAAACGATTTGTTGATGTGACATCATGTCCATAAAGTCTGATTCTATTCGTACACCAACTGATTTACAATAATAACAACAAGCACTCATTTAACAAAGACCTCCTACTTTAATAGAGCTCTCAAACAAGAGGATGTTGAAAGCAGACGCTTCATAACCAACGGCCACTCAGGGAAGATAAAAACTTCCTCTTTTTGATGGCACTGAAAAGTGCTGTGAAAAAGTATTTGCCCTTTTCTGATTTCTTCTGTTTTTTTGTGTCGTATACTAAACTGATTCAAAAATTAAAACAAAATCTAATATAAAACAAAGGCAATCTGAGTAAACATAAAATAGTTTTTTTAAATGAGAATGTTTTTTATTGAAGCAAAAAGTTATCCAATAACAATTGGGCCTGTGTGAAAATGTATTTTCCCCCATAGTTACTAATTCCCCAAATATATAAAACTGCATTTATAATGGGGTTCAGCTGGACTAAACACAGGAGTAAGACCTAGAAGTAAGTGAAAGACTGATCTCCAGTTATCTGGGTTGCAGTAATTGCCGCTAAAAGTGGCACAACCAGATTTTAGGTTTAAGGGGAAAATCCGTTTTTCACATTGGTGATAAGGTGTGGGATAACTTTTTTGCTTCAATAAAAATAAAAAATCAGGTTGCCTTTGTTTTATGTTGTATTTCTATTTAATACGAGATCTACACAAAAACAGAAGAAATCAGTTCAAATGCTTTTTCACAGCACTGTAGTCTTACAAATGATCTATGATCTACAACTAAAAACTGAGGTAGCAAGCCACCTGAAACAGATGCTGGACATATGATAAATCTCAGTAATGGCTATTTCATTAAGAACAATTAAAAAATATCTCATGAAAGTCACAGAGTCAGAAGACATATTTTTAATCTAATACAGCAGCTTTAAAAATTTATATATATATATATATACTAATCGCTAAAAGCAGACACCTTGAGGTCACTCAATTCATATTTACAGGCACTGAGGCACAAGTACTGAACACAGCATGCAAGCCTACAACCCATACAGCAAAGAAGCTGCTTGGGATCAGCTCACTAAAGCAGAGTTATTCAAATATATGAACAATTTTGGTGGAACACATTCATGCACAATAACACACTCGCACAAATTTCTCCACAAAGGCACAATGGAAGACAAACGTGCATGCTGTGCAATTCATAAACGTTTAGTCTGCTTTCTTAAGTAGCTGAAAATCCTGATTTAAGCTTGGCTTAAATTGTAAAACATTGCTCTGTGTTTTCATCAGTAATTTGTAAGATACAAATGAAATGCACTGAATGATAGTAAATAGCAAACAGTCATTGCTTGTCTTGTCACTTGTGAGGGTGTTTACGTTGAAAAACTGCATTCGATGATAAGGTTGTGCATGGTTCATCTTTTTCAGAGGAACAGAGGCTGCTCTTGTCCGGTTAAGAGACGATAGGTGGATGTTGGCATTGTCTTCAAATGAATCTATTAAAAGAGCAAACAATTTTTACATCCTGGCAATGAGTTTGGATGTTGTTTTTTTCCCCCCAAGTCAATGGCAATTTTCAAAGCCCAAAAAGTGTGTACGCTCACCTCTCCTATTGCATTTGTGAGGATGTGGATGATTTTCTCATGAGGCGTGGCTACTACACTCTGCCCATTGATTTCAATAATGCGATGGCCAACCCGAATGCCGCCCCTCTCCGCGATGCCTCCACGCATTAAACTGCAAATCTAATATAGAATCAATATTTTTAAAAAGGCATCAGTTACATTTTAGTGGTTTATTACACAGCGGTAAATTTTGTCAATAATGCAACATACAATTCCATCCTCTACACTGAACCCCAGCTGGTATTTTGGGTCGGGTCGCTTAATAATGGCCATGGTGACAGGTGGACAGTGGACTATGCTGAGCTTCACTTGGGACTGGTTTTTCAAGTCCTGTTGAGTAAAGGAGACAAATTAACTCTCATACCTCCACCATAATTGTGGACCCAGGATAAAAAAGTCATATTAAAAAAAAGTCATATTACATAAGAGTCCAATCGGTAGGCCAACGTTTTAACCACTGATCTACCATTCCTTTTATTGCTCCCACTTAAGCATTTCTGTATGTAGATCTTTGTTGTTCTATACAGAGAATCAACAACAGCCATCTTTCTTTAGTTGAACAAAAGTAAACCGCTGTGTTCAGAACTCACCCGGATGATGTTGTGGCATGTGGTGATGGGTAGGCCCACCAGGCTGGCCCCATTCACAGACATGATGCGATCTCCGATGCTCAGCTCCCCAGAGCGCTCGGCTGCACCACCGTGCAGCAGATTGGCCACCACCACCGTGGGCAGGATGGAACCCCAACCAGATTCTACTACAGCTATACCTAGGATCTCCCCAACTTTCTTTATTATGCAAACCTTACCAGCAATGAGGGAAGAAAGCAATAGATATGCAATTAACAAACATAAGAAAACTGAAAAATATTGTGTAATGCAGGGGGTGCCCAAGTCTAGTCCTGGTGATCTACCACCATTCAGAGACTTGGGCATCTCTAGTGTAATTAAATAAGTTTCACATGTACAAAAAATAAATAAATAAATACAGTATCATTATAATATAGCCCATTCCCTTTTGGGATTATAGCAATTTGATCTGATTCTTGGTGAAATGTAGACTATGATTTCAATAAGATTTTGATGTCTAGAAGATTTTCATTTTAGTCAGCTGTCTTACCTCTCTGATATTTTCAGATTGTGAAAAGTGCACCAGATCTCCATTATAGAGTTCCTGTGAGCCGACGCAGTACTCCCCTGGTAGGAATTCGCCAGCTTTAATTCCATTTGCTTGCAAAAATTGCTGATATGCCACACCAAACGCTTGGCCAATGGCCTGAGCTATGATCTGTGCCTAAAGCAGATGAATACAGGCAGTGACATCATTCAATAAGGGTCTTTAAACTAGACAAATGTCTGAGCATCCAAGTGTAGAATATTAGGATACACTGTCACTTATAGATACAGTCCTAACATATGAACTGGGAAAACTCACATCGCCAGAGGAGAAGACATGGCAAATCATCCAGCATTTCTTAGGTGGGGACGAAGAGCAAACAGCTGAATCTGCAGTTTTATGGTCTGCTGGTTTCCTCCGCACCATCAACACCACAAGACTTCCAATATCAGCGATATAGGAGATCATCTGCAGAGGATGGTCCATCATAGCCTCCTAAGGACAAATACAAAAAAATAAATGTCTCAAAATGTGTCACAGACTGACAATGGGGATAAATAATGATAAAAGAATACACAGTGGCCTCGTATTAATTTAAAATAATTTTGTCACAAACCTGGGTATCTGCACTCAACACTTTGATTCTCTGAGTGGAGATGAAAAGGTCCACCTCTGTCATTGGCTGAGATTCTCCTTCAGGTGCCTGTTTCAGACACACAATTGCAATTGAGGGCACATAAAGTGATGTTTCCAAAGAACAGTGCCACACAAGTCACAAAAAGAAATACTAGAGATCCCCATTGAAGGGACAAAACAAAGAAAGTGTTTTCTGCCAGAAGTAGTTTTACTGGGATCCCAACAGCCAGGCCTGCTGGGCAGCCATGCATAATGCAGTCAGGATCAGTCTCAAATAACAACATGAAGCCAGAATGTATTCTCACCCCCCTGTAAGAATATGAGTAGGGGTCATGTGTAATGCCGGTCCAGCAGCATGTACAGTGCCCTCCACTAATATTGGCACCCTTGGCAAATATGAGCAAAGAAGGCTGTGAAAAATGGTCTTTATAGTTTAACCTTTTGTTCAGAAAGTTCACAAAAAAACAAACAAATCCATCTTTGTTAAATATAGGTGTGCAACAATTACTGGCACCCTTTTAGTCAATATTGTGTGTTACATCCCTTTGCCAAGATAACAGCTTCTCCTATAATACCTGATGAGGTTGGAGAATACATGGCAAGGGATCTGAGGACATTCCTCCATACAGAATCTCTCCAGATCCTTCAAATCTCAAGCTCCAGGCTGGTGGACTCTCCTTTTCAGTTCACCCCACAGGTTTTCTATGGGTTTCAAGTCAGCGGACTGGGATGGCCATGGCAGGGCCTTGATTTTGTGGTCAGTAAACACTTTTTGTGTTGATTTTGATGTGTGTTTTGGATCATTGTCCTGCTGAAAGATCCAACCATGTCCCATATTAAGCTTTCTGGCAGAGGCAGTCAGGTTTTCATTTAATATCTGTTGCATCCACGATGACATGTATCCTAACAAAATGTCCAGGTCCTCTGGCAGAAAAACAACCCCAAAAGCATTAAAGAGCCACCACCACATGTATGTTTTGAACACTCAGGGTAAAGAAACGGGGAAAGTGATCAGCTGATCCTCACTTCATGGTGAGTTAATGACCCTCACAAGGAAAAAGCGGATGGAAAATGAATCAATGAATGCACTACAAAGGCAGACATAATCGGACATAAAATATCTCAAACACCGAACTTATACCATTTAAATAGCAGATCATATATTTCACCTTGATGCGATCTACAGCTTCTTGTGCCTGAGCCATTCGAGCATTAGTGGAGGGGTTCCTATCCGTCTGCAACCGTGTGGAACCAAGGTACTTCGCTCCAAATATGATCCCATCCAGCAGATCCTCAGGATCACAAGGACCAGGAACTAATAAATAAAAAAATAATAATAAAAAAATATATGTGTATATATATGCTACACATTTTCTACAGTGAATTAAGTCTTATATAATTCATTTATTAAAGTCTCGTACCGTCTTTATATGAAGCCTGAGCTTCAGCCTCAGCATCCTTTTAAACAAAAAAAAAATATTAATTAAAAAATAATAATAAAAAAAGTATTAAAAGTTTACACAATGGCTAAATGGAATTGATTTGAACTTTTGTACAATAAATAAAGATTTACCTACCACATCAGCTCCATGAGAGGCCAACTCAGCCGGGAACACACATTTAGACTGCTGCCACTGTTCCGTGAACTCGTCCTCTGAGTAGCCGGACATCATAAACTCATCCTGAAAGGGGCTGTGCCAGATAGCCGAGCCATATGAAACAGAAACCATTTCATCTGCCTCAACACTTCTTGTTATATATCTTGTCTGGCAGTCAGGCAGCTGTGAAATGTTGCTCTCAGTAGTCTGTTCTGTATAAATTGGGTGATCTTCCGGAGATTCCTGAAATTCTTGGGGGTCTTCAGGTTCTGGGTCCTCCAGCAGCTGTAGAAGCTCCCTCTGATGGCTCACAGTGAAAAGAAGGCCAGATGCTGTGCTTCCCTCTGAGCACATTTGATGAGCACTAATGTCAGGCACCAAGCATGAAGAGTTCTCAGTCACATGGTCCGCACTGAAGGTTGACTTTTCTGGTTCTGGAGTAGAGTCTTTAGATGGGGGTGTTGGGTGAAAAAGCTGAAGCTGATTAAGCAAATCCTGAATGTGAGCATGGTCTAGGTCATGTTGTCGAAGATTCTCTGGTGCCGTTTGCCTCGCCTTCTCTAAATTCTTCCCCAGTGGTTCAGGAACGTCAGATTTGTTCATTCTCTGCATATTACTTGTGCGATCTTGAACATTTTGATTTGTCAGATCCTCAACTTCCTGATTTGGGAGTTCTTCAACTACCTGAATGGTGAGATTCTCAACTTCTGTTGGTGTAAAGCTTGTGTTGCTAGCCCCATAGTCACTTAATTCTTCTAAAGGTGTGTCCATGGAGAAAGATCCAGGTTCTTCGATATCTCTAAGTGAGCATGCTTCACTGGAAGAGTCAGACCTCCAGTCCAGAGGAGGGGGTTCTATTGGGTTAAAGGAATCCAGGTCCTCCAGTTTTGGTCGGGCCTCGGCCTGTGTGGAGCTCTCCAGAACCTCATCTTTAAATGATGTTGATGCAACCTTATTGTGTGTGATGTCTGCCTGCTTCTCCATGCCAGGTTGGTCAGCACAACTGATGAGAAAGATAAAAGGTTTTCCACTTCTCACGGTTCAGCTAACAAGCCACCCATTTTGCAGAAAAAGGTTCCTTTATCCATGATGCAGGGGAGGACAAAACGTTAAGATACCGTTAAACACAGGTGTAATTAGCTCAAACGCATTAAAGATTATCAGTAAGAACAAACTATTGATCTTACTCACTTCATCTTATATAAAGAGGGGTCCCTGCCTTTGACACGTTTGTTCTTGCTTCAAGAATTGATAGTAACACCTAGCGATTCACAATAATTTGTTCATGAGCCATGATCACAGGCTCAGAAACCTGCAATATGCAAATGAGCATTTTATTCAAAATAACCGGTTTAGTTTGCTTTTTTTAAATAAATATTGCAATGTGTACCAATATCAGTGCAATATACTGTTACTGTTCATACTGTGTGGCCCTGATAATATCCTCCAATAAATGTTATCAATATAAACTTTGATCTTATGAACAAGTGTTATGCATTAACTTTATAATCACATCTGCATAATAACAATAATCATATATATATATATATATATATATATATATATACATACACAAATATACACACAAAATTGTGCCCAAAAGTTTGCATACCCCTTGTAGAGTCTGCTAAATCTTAATACTGTTAAGAAAATAAGTGTGATCATAAAAATCCCATGTTTTTTTATTTATTTAGTCCTGTCCTGAATAAACTTTCACATAACAGATGTTTACATAAAAAGTCCACAAGACAATAGATGAATTTATAAAAAAGAAAATGATGGATGATCAGCGACTGTGTTTATATTTTGTGATAGTTCTTCCTGAGTCCCTTGTTTGTCCTGAGAAGTTAAACTGCCCACTGTTCTTCAGAAAAATCCTCCAAGTCCAGCACATTCTTTGTTTTTACAGCATATTCTGCATATCTGACCCCTTTCCAATACTGACTATATGATGAACCATCTTTTCACACTGAGGACAACTGAGGGACTCGTACATGACTATTACATAAGGTGCAAATGTCCACTGACGCTCAAGAATTTAACACGATACAGTAAGAGCCAGGGGGTGTAAACTTTTGAGGAGGATGATCTAAAAATGTTATTATTTTTGATTAAAGATCTTTTTTTTTCATTTAGAACTGCCCTTCAGATATTAAATAAGATAGTTACATGACTCCCAGAAGACAATATAATTATTTATATATATATATACACACACACACATACATACACTCACAATCTCTATCTTTCGCTCTCACACTTTCACCCTCTCTCTCTTACTCACACTCTCTTTCACGCTCTCTCTCTCACTCACTCTCTTCTCTCTTTCTTTCTCTCACTCACACTCTCTCACTCACACTCTTTCTCTCACTCACACTCTCTCACTCACACTCTTTCACTCTCTCTCTTTCTCACTCTCATTCACTCTCTCTCACTCACTCTCTCTCTCTCACTCACACTCTTTCTCTCACTCACACTCATTCTCTCTCTCTCTCTCACTCATTCACTCACTCTCTCTCACTCTTTCTCACTCTCTCTCTCTCTCACTCATTCTCTCTCTCATTCACTCTCTCATTCACTCTCACTCTCTCTCTCTCTCTCTCTTTCTCACTCTCTCTCTCTCTCTCTCTCTCTCTCTCTCTCTCACTCTCTCTCTCTCTCTCTCACTCTCTCTCTCTCTCTCACTCTCTCTCTCTCTCTCTCACTCACACTCATTCTCTCTCTCATTCACTCTCACTCACTCTCTCTCTCATTCTCTCTCTCTTTCTCACTCTCTTTCTCTCACTCATTCTCTCTCTCATTCACTCTCACTGTCTCTCTCACTCTCTCTCTCTTTCTCTCACTCACACTCATTCTCTCTCTCTCATTCACTCTCACTCACTCTCTCTCTCATTCTCTCTCTCACTGTCTCTCTCACTCTCTCTCTCTTTTCACTCTCTCTCTCTTTCTCACTCATTCTCTCTCTCATTCACTCTCACTGTCTCTCTCACTCTCTCTCTCTCTCACTCTCTTTCTCTCACTCACACTCATTCTCTCTCTCATTCACTCTCACTCACTCTCTCTCTCATTCTCTCTCTCTCTCTACACTCTTTCACACTCTCTCTCACTTACACTCATTCTCTCTCTCTCTCACTCACTCACTCTCTCTCTCTCACACTCTTTCACACTCTCTCTCTCACTTACACTCATTCTCTCTCTCTCTCTCTCTCTCTCACTCACTCTCTCTCTCTCTCTCTCACTCATTCACTCTCACTCACTGTCTCTCTCTCACTCACTCTCACTCTCTCTCTTTCGCTCTCACTCACTCTCTCTTTCATTCACTCTCTCACTCATTCTCTCACTCACTCACACTCTTTCACTCACTCTCTCGCTTTCACTCTCTCTCACTCTTTCACTCTCTCTCACTCTTTCACTCTCTCTCACTGTCTCTCTCCCTCACTCTCTCATTCACTCACTCTCACTGTCTCTCCCCCACTCTCATTCACTCTCTCACTGTCTCTCCCCCACTCTCTCTTTCACTCTCTCTCTCTCTTTCACTCTCTCTTTCACTCTCACTCACTCTCTCATTCTCTCACTCACACTCTTTCACTCACTCTCTTATTCACTCTCTCTGTCACTCTCACTCTCTCTCAATCTTTCTGTCATTCACTATCTCTCTCTCTCTCATTCACTCTCTCCCCCACTCTCATTCACTCTCTCACTGTCTCTCCCCACTCTCTCTTTCACTCTCTCTCTCTCTTTCACTCTCTCTCTCTTTCACTCTCACTCACTCTCTCACTCACACTCTTTCACTCACTCTCTTATTCACTCTCTCTGTCACTCTCACTCTCTCTCAATCTTTCTGTCATTCACTATCTCTCTCTCTCATTCACTCTCTCTCTCACTCACATTCTCTCTTTCTCTCATTCATTCACTCTCTCACTCACTCTCTCTCTCTCTCTCTCAGGTGTAGGAGAAAGTGCAGAGCTCTGTCTTCCCCAAAGTCAATGCCTATTTACATTTTCACAAGAAACCCCCCCACCCACAATCACAATATTAACTCAGTTAGAGTAGTAAACAAAACATATCCTCCTAGTCAGTCTGTGTGTACACCCAGTTTTTTGGTCCAAATCTCATCGCTTTAAGGTACAATCTCAGCGGACACTTAACTCATAAAAAAGCTCACCTTATTTACCGAGTGAGCTGGAACTTTTAACCTGTACAAAGTTGACGTGGGTCATCTTTAAATCCGTTTTTTTTTCCGTCTGCGCCCAATTCTTGAACCAGTGAGTAAAACCCAGTAACCCCAGCGGCAGGATAACAGCGGGATTACAAGTGAGGAGATCTATATAACCCAACAACACTCTGAACACAGTTCAACTCCATTTCCAAACCTTCTCCTCTACAACGAATCCTCACTGCGCACGCGCGAGCCCTGAAGGCCTGACTAATCGTCCACTGCACAATCAATCCCTGCACACCGAGGGGGGCAAAAACTAAACTTAAACAAGTTTAACATTAAACATTACAAAATGTTATTTGTTCCCCTTTTTCGGTAGTCACGCGTTTCCTCAAATCCCTTATGTATTTATCTTCTCATTTAGATTATTTCGGTATTAATTTTCACTTAAATCTTCTGTATTTATTTATTAATTCCTAAATGTATTTATTATTCTTTTTTTTACTTATTTACTTTATGCTGTTGTTGTATTTGTTCAGTTTTCTGTACGGTTAAGGTCACATTCAGCAAGACAGCGAAGCCAAACTGAATAAATAAATATGAAAAGCAATCTAATTGAGCAATCAGTGATAAATAAATAAATAAATAAATAAATAAGGAAATAAAATACAATTATTTGTGAGAAGAAATGAAAAAAGCCATAAGAAAATGCAGCAGTACTCAATTATTTCATTTTTTATTTATGTATAAATTCTTTTTTTTTGCTTTGTTTGTTTGTTTTTAATTGATCAATTGATTAACTGATCAGTTTGATCAGAGTACATCCTTTACCTGAAGTGCTATATTTCCTTTACTGTACAATCTGTCTCTTAATTATATATTTACATAATTACATAATTATATACTGTATACATTATGTAATAACAGGTCATGTACCTGGTATAGTGTATTATGTGAAATCACTGCGAAGCCTTCATCACCATGTAAACCCTAACAAGAATCTGAATGGAAATATGTAGCTTCTATGGAAGAAAAAAAAAACATTCATTCAGGTCCCCACAGTACATCATGTCAGACACTGGCACTTTAATCGCTTGAGCTCATGTGCAGCATGCCAAGCAGGGAGGAAGCGGTCCCCATTAGTCCCACCAGCCAATCAGGGAAGCGACCGGCCCAAAGAAATCCAGGTGGCATCCAATGAATAGCGTTGCTCAGATCTGCCAGGCTGCTAAGAATATTAAGAAACTCTCCCCAAATCTGCTTTTGAATCTCAGCAGTGGTGGTAGCAGTTTTTTCCCTAATAAAAAAAAAAAAACCAACAATTATAAAAATATAAAGAACAATCGAACAATTGGATCGGTCTCAAGTGCAGTCATTATTCACAACGCATTTCATGCTGTAAGCTCTAGAACAACTTAAATGTGTTTATATGAAAAATAAAGATGAAACTCACCTGCTATCCCCTTGTCCTGCTTCTCTGCATTTCTTCACCTTCTTTCTTAATTTCCGGATTATTCTGAGCGATCTAAAACCAATTCAAAGTGCTGTTCATTTCTAACAATTGCTATTAAGATTTGTTCTAAAGCTGGTGCAAGCACCAGCATAAATTCCGATAAGATAAAGAATAAGGGATGACATTTGCATACACTTAGGCCAAAATCAAAAGATTAGAAGGCAAAAAAAAGACTTAATACTCAAAAGTTATTTTGTTTGAGTTTTAATATAAATTTCCTATCATAAGTTCTGATTTTAATAATGAATGAAAAAAAAGTCACTGAATATTTTCATCTTCCTTTATGAATTTGGGATAATTTAAGGGAGGGCAAAATGCCAAAAATACCATATTGCAATACTTCACATTTGTAAGATACATGATATGTTTCATCTGCGATGGACTGGCACCCTGTCCAGGGTGTACCCTGCCTTGTGCCCGATGCTTCCTGGGATAGGCTCCAGGTTCCCCGCGACCCTGAAGCAGGAATAAGCGGCTGAAGATGGATGGATGGATGGATGATATGTTTCATGACACACAGCCGTGTTAACAAACTGCCAGCAAAACCAGCATTTGCATTAAAAAAAAAGAAAGACATAAATTATATTTTTATTTTTAACGTCTCTTAAAAAAATTAAGTCTTTAACAGTGTAAAGAAATGTTAAAGATTCAGTACAAAATTGTAACATCTAGTCAACTGCTTCAGAAAAGTGTATCTCAGAAACGTTTACTAGTATATAGTTTATAAAAAAAATTGATATTTATATTATCATATTGCCCAGCCCAAGTATAACTATTCTTTAATCATTTGTATGCACACCCTTTGTCTTTATCACTGCCTCCAACCTATTTGCATACCGTTTCCATCCATATTTTGCACTGCTTATCCCAGGGAACTCAGGGGCCCAAGGCGGGGGACATTCTATATGGGGTGCCAATCCATCGCAGGGCACAATCGCACACACACTCACACACTACCAATCAGCCTACAACGCATGTCTTTGAACATTGGGGGGAAACTGGAGTAACCATAGGAAACCCCCGAAGCACAGGGAGAACATTCGAGCTTTGTGGACACAGGGCGGAGCCGGGAATCAAACCCCCAACTCCGGAGGTGCGAGACAAACGTTTGTGCTTTTGAATACTTTAAGTAGTAAAATTCTCCCCCATTATTCCTTCCATTTTATCACCTTGTTTTATTGTTCATTTTGTTTTATGTGTTGGATTTTTGTCCTGCTTTTGACTTTCTTAAATTCTTTGTTTGTGTCCAAAAAAAATTATAAGTTAGAAGTACATCGTCCTTTTGACACCCTGGACCAATGAGGGATGCAAATGTTTGCACTTAACTGTAAAAGTTTCATGCAGAGTGGCTTTTACAGTTATGTTAAATATTTGTGACGTTATGATAAATATCGCTGCTATGTACAGTGCAATATATGCAATTAAAAGATGTTCAATGAGTGTTATATGTTATACATACATTATGAGTATCAGTGATATCTACAAATATCAGAAACAAGCACAAGCAACTGTTTGAGCCAGAACTCCTCCTGTTTTACCTGAGAGTGCCCAGAAGTAAAGACACACCCCACAGAACGGTGCTTAGTGTCCACCATTTGTCAGACTTGACTTTAATGAGCTCTGCATCAGCTGCCCAGGCTACGTGTTCACACGGATAATACAGTTGATCTGCAACGTTAATCAGCACCGACATGCACCGCTGCACCTTGTCCTCCTCCTGTAAATGGCACGTAAAATACTATTCAAACACTTTCAGTACGCTACAGCTACAATGTAGACCGTATCACCCACAAGGCCCTGATAAGTGAACAGAAACTTTACCGTGGATCCTAGACCGTAGCTCCGCGAGTAAGCAGCCATAGAAAGGTCATCGAACAAGCGCAGTACTGTCCGGCAGTGACTGAGCTGAGCTGAAAAGAGCAGGAGACTATTGCCGAGCTGTGAGGAGTTGGCTGTTTTTCTTGAAATTATGCCACCAACCAGCCGCGATCCATAGCAAAGTGTCCGTATCTAAAGCCATGGCGAGAAATAGTGACAAAGATGTTAGTAGAAAACTTGTTGTGGAGTTTTAACATTGTGGTCCACCTCTTTAGGTTTCAATGACCAACATGACTACAGTCAGTGATTACAGTTCAGCCACAAAACGATCAAAATGAAGTAAAAACAGTAGCGTGATCAGAAAGCTCTGCGGGTTAGTGTTCTACTCTTCACCAAACATGACATCAAACATGCCTTAACTGATAATGATAATGATAATGAGTCTTTATTGGTCACATATACATATGCACAGTGAAAAAATGCTTTCTTCGCATACCCCAGCATGTCAGGAAGCTGGGGTCGAAGTGCATGGTCAGCCATGATACAGTGCCCCTGGAGCAGAGAGGGTTAAGTGCATGAATTAACAACACAAGTGTATTTAGATAGGGTGACATGGCCAGTGAAGAATGTTACACTTTTCCTGGGAAAAAAAAAAAGCTTCTTGGTTTCCAAGCCACCGAGATCTGTGTTTGGAAAGAATGAAGCATTGCTGAATGATTTTCCAGACAATGAATTGTCTCTCGGTGAAAACTTTGGTGTTCTCCAAACAGGACAGTTTTTTTGTCCAGTGATTCGCTGAAGAATGCTCCTTTGGGATGCCCTGAGCTCAGGACATGCTGAGAACATAATGCTTTTCAGGTCGTAGATGTGTAATGCGAAACAATACAGATGATACACATGAACATTCATTTATTCATTCACAGAAACCACAATATCCTGGTCAGGTTCGTGTTGGATACACAGCCAGGAACACTACACACAAAGTGGGAAAACAGCTCGGATAGGACATCAGTTTATTGCAGCGCATCATCACACCTAAGGGCAATTTAGAGCAGCCAATCCACCTACTAGCATGTTTTATTGAATGGGAGGAAATTGAAGAACGGAGAGGAAATGCACAAGGACAGGGGGAGACAATAACCTGAGCTCAGTTTCAAACCCTGAAGCTGTGAGAAGTAACGTTGACCACTGCACCTCCATGCCACCCTACATGAGAACAGAGGACACAAATTTCCTTGCATGTCAGCATCACGCCTGTGACTTTCCCAGAAATTCAGTTATTAATAACATATCCATTTTGGATATTGACTGATACTCAGACGTTTAACACGGTATAGAAAATGAGATCAGTGCATCCCCTGGACTACTCGCAGCAATGGAGATTTATTTAACCTTTAATTCAGTGGTTCTCGACTAGGAGGCGCATGGAGAGATTGGAAGGGGGCGCAACTTGTTTTCAAGAAAAAAAATAACACAGACAGGGGAATTATTAGGGTACTCGGTTTGCTTTTCAAATAGAATGTGCAGAATTGAAAAACCCTGCGTTCCCTCCCAGTCTGTATTTTCTTTTTGCTGGGGAGAGGCGGAGCTTTGCCTGCCTTTTAACTAGCTGTCAGTGCAGACCAGTGTTGCCAACTTAGCGACTTTTTTTTTTTTTTCCTAGCAACAAATCTACTGACTTTTTGGACAAACCATAGCAACTTTCCAAATATCACCAGCACTGTCCTGCAAGCACAAGGCCTTGCTTTCCCACTACACTCTCACCTCTGTCTGCGTCTGCTCTGTTCAGTGAGTCTGAGAGCCGGAGATTTAACAATGTCATGGATAACGTGACGAGCCCTTCGTCTCAATTTACAGCATTCATATGTGAATGTTTTTAGAACGCAAGACGAATGGAATGCAACATGTTTTACATGTAAAATAGTCCACGTTATTACAGCCTAGTTCTCTTACTCAAAGTAGTTCTAGTGTTCAGAAACATTTTATATCATTCATGTTCCATACCTGTCCCTTATATAGTTTTATAAAAGTCATGGTTTGTTTTTTAAAAATCTGAAAATTTTAAGAAAAGTACAAAAACACAAAAGCAAAAAAAAAAATCTATCTATCTATCTATTTATCTATCTATCTAAACAGATTATAGATTAGGTTATATATAGACAGTTTTTATATAGAATAGATAATCATTATACCTGGTCTCCTTCAATATGGGGGTCACATGATAGGGGAAGTTTGTGGGGGGCTTTAGTTACATAAAGTTGAGAACCTTTGCTTGAATTAATTAATGATTAATCTGATTACAGGTGCACAATGTTCTGCTTTATTTGCACTTAGATTTTTTTTTTAAACAACAACATGGCAATTGCCACCTTCACTGTACACTCACTATAACTGCAACATGCACCTACATTACACATGCATATTTATTCATTATTATTATCATTCTTATCATCATTATTATTGCACGTGCATGGCATAGAAAGGATTTATTTGACAGTGCACAGTAGACACTCACCACTTTGTCTCTTCCTCTGTAGGACTCCAGCAAATTCACCACTGACTCAAATGAAGTCTCCATGATTATAACCAAGTTATATGGTCATACAGAAACAAACAAAACCCCCAGACTGCTCCTGTGACAGCTAGCTATCACTACCTCATTACTGTCGCTGTGGAAAATATATACTGTACAGAGAAATGATCAAAAATGCCACTTTCCCGTGTGCTTTAGTTCTTCATCCAAAATCAGACTGAACCTTTACACAGATGTGGTTAAGGGTCAGAACACAGCACACAGTGCAAGAACAGAGGAATAGTGAACTATGAACAGGAAATTGTTTCTTCAGACCAGAACAATAGATTACCTATCAGAGAGAAAACAGCGCCTCAGTGAGGAAGGACAAAGAAACAGAGATTCAAATCAGTATTTAATTTCACAATTTAAAAGTATTTCTCTCTAACCCAAAGAGCCAGGTATAAAAAGATAACCAAACAATGTTTTCAGGCATTTTGGGAGATGGTTGAGCAGCAAAGTATTTTTTTATATGGGTCATTCCATCTCAAATGGTCCAATAATTGTAAAGTTGGTTGTTTGGCCATTCTTTTGGTTTCTTTTTTTTTTTTTTTTGAGTGATTGCCTCTATGTATTGGCATTGCAAAACTACAGTTTTTTAATTTATTATTTTACTTGGTTTAGCTACAATGACAACATTTTGCACATTCTTGTTCCTTAGACTTAGAACCTAATCCAAATATGATGCTCAGGATTGCTCACGTTTCCACATTTAGGATCAGTTTATAATGGGAAGAGTTTGAGTCCCAGTCTCCATTATTTTAGGGGGTACCCACGTAAGAATATATGGTGTGCATACAGAACATTTCAAGTTTGAGACTTCGTTTATGTTTTTATAGGGTGAGAAAGTGCGATTTTAAAAAAATCCCTCACTTTTGGGTTGAATATCTCTGCTGGGGGACTAGCTACGAACCTGAAATTTTCAGAAAAAATAAGTCCTCTATATTAGCATTCTAGTGTAAAAATTGTTACTTTGGGATTGGAGGTAAACTCTGCAGGACAGTGGATCTCAAGAGCCAGATTTGAAAAACCAGCCTGAGCTAACATGTTGGTGCAGGTGTACACTTGGTATGCATGAATAGATTTGATCCAAATATTGAAATAAAGCATTCAGTTGGATGTTTTACAAATGAACAGTGTAATAAAAAGAGCTGTGGTGTTGTTTCTCCTGTAATATAAGCAATAAGTAACTTCAGCAGAATGCTATATAGAGGACTTATTTGTGTGAAAATTTCAGGCTCATATCTGGTCCCCCACCAGAGATATTCAACCTGAATGTGAGAGGAATTTTAAACATTTGCACTTTCTTGCCCCTGTTTGAAAAAAAGAAGAAGAAAAAAGAAGTATTGCATGCACACTATACTTACCTAGGTACCCCCTAAAAATAAGACATAGACCGAACCCTTCTCATTATAAATTAACCCTAAAAGTGGAACTGTGAGCAATCTTGAGCATTACATTTGGACTTTCTGGTGTTCTTTCTGGAGTTCTAAGTCTAAGGAACAAGAATCTGCAAAATGTTTATATATGTTCATGCACCTTTTAATTTGCGCTAGAGATCAGTTTTTGTTCCCATGAGCTAGGATCATCCTGAGCAGAGATACTGAGGTTTCTATAAACAGCTGTATAACCAAAATGTGTTGTGTGCCATCACACAAAGATACCCATTGTAGTTAAACCAAGTTAAAAATAAAACTGGTGATTTTGCAATGTCACTACATAGAGGTAATCACCTACATTGGGCCAATTGAGATCTAATGACCCATATTATTTAGGTAAGACTTAAATGTATGTAACAATATGAAAATTAATATAACCTTGTTTATTGTCAAGAATTTAATGTATCAAATTTACATTCACATAGACACGCAAGTTGTAAGAAAAATGGAAGAGGATGTTGAAGAACTCAAAGAAGAATAACTTTATTACAGCGTGGCAGTGAAGCACTTATGTGTTCGTCGGAGTTAAAGTGAACCCCGAATGATATCAACACAGACATTTTATATTGTGTTTCAAACCAGGTTTTCTGTATGTAATGTAAATGAAGTTTCACTCTAAATGTAAATTAAAGATAGCATATGATGTGATCACTTTCCGTTCTCACAGTACAGATGTTATTGCAGGTGTGACCCCAAATGGTGAAGTCATAGGATTATCAAGACAGGTGGCTTTCTGAATGCTAATTACGGCCATATAGCCCTTTGTTCAGAGATGGTTCTTGATGTCCCACTGCCGCTCCCATGCTATAACAGTGTGAACGTCACTTTAGGTGGTATTATACACATATTGCTGAGACTGAGATAAATAGTCCCTTTGATAATTCTGCCTTTTTGGGGAACAACCTTATCCTAACACAGTTCGGGGTGGAATCTGCTGACAGGCAGTCTGTAATTTCTTACAAAATCAAAACAGTGACTCAAATATAAGAGGATTTTGACTGATTCCCATCCTCAATAAAGCACAATGCTATTTGTGCATGATGTCCTTTAATGTCTGGCTGGGTGCATTATCGTGAGATGAACCATCGTGACACTTTGTGAAACTGCCCTTGCGGTTTCTCAGCATTTATTTCCTGAGATTTATATCTAGACGTGTTAAAATTTTATTTTAACCCCCCCTTTTTTCAAATGAGCAAAAATATGTGACTGACAGGTGTTTCTTGCTACCCAGGTGTACCCTGTTTGATTGATTGTTTAAAGAATTAATATCTCTGAATGGCTATTCTTGGTTTGAGCCCTGGTTTTCACATGTGAAGACTACATTTGTGATGAAAAAGATATACCAACATGAAGACCAGAGAGCTGTCTATGGGAGAAAGGCAGAGCCATTGCACATGCATTGGGCATAGTCAATTCAACAATTTGGAATGTCCTGAAAGACACCACTGGTGTACTAACAACCAGCCATTGAACAGGTCAGCCAAGGACAACAACAGCAGCTGATGTAAGAAAAAATTGTGAGAGCTGTGAAGAAAAACCCCAAAACAACTGTCAGTGACATCACTAAAAACCTACACAGGGCAGAGGTGAAGGTATCACAATCCCCCATTCGAAGATTTATAAAAAAAAAAAATAATAAGTCTAAAAAATATAGAGGCTATACCACAAGATGCAAACCAGTCATCAGTAGTAATATTGGAAAGCCACATTGAAATTTGCAAAGAAATACAGCACCACAAAGGTCCTGGAACCAAGATTAACTTTTAATCACTTTGAGAATCACTCAAAATGCTTGTACTTTTTTCTACTGAGGATAAAAATGGCTCAAGCTTGAGCTTTATGTTCTACTGAGGATAAATGTCCATAATTTACACTTGTCCTATTGCCACCCAGGAAGCAGCTACAGTATAGCTCATATCGAATGGCAATTAATGGAAGAAAGCACCTGTCCAGCAAGCCAGAAAGAAGTAGTAGGAAGTAAACCATTTGTTTTTTTTCATCAAAATACTGCATTGGATTTTACTGATGTAGTTTTACACTATTCAAAGCCTTCAGCAACTTCTGATTGTGATCCGTGGGGCCGAAAATATTGCTAAATGTAATTTAAATTGTATTATTTCTTAAGACAATTAGTCAAATTCTTTTGTCCTCCGTTAACACATTAATGTCTGCTATCTCTTCTAAAAAAGTATATTTTTATATTCAATATAGTGTTGCTTCAAAAATGCTTGGCCCCTAGCAATCTTACGGAGATAGTCAGTTCTTATGTGATAGTTTTCTGTTTAATAAGATCACTTGTGAAAAAAATTATTTTTGTCCTAAGGACATGCTAATGAAAACAGAAGGGCATTTGCAATTTGTTTAGGGGAATATATGTTCTACAATTAATAGCTGAAGTCCAACTGGTATTAGGTGGTCACTATTTTGTATTAGTAATATAAAATGTAAGAATGTAAAAATATCAGATTAGTTTAAAAAAACAAACAAACAAACACGTATTTATTTCTTCAGTGTACAACATTTTCTTGAATGAGCCTCATGATCTTCCATCCCGTCCTCATGTCCCTAAGATGTATGAACGAGTATCATCAGGTCCTCTTTTACAGCCATCTTCTCCATTATAGCATAGTTAATGGCCATCAAGACCGCAGTGGTGCTGGTCCTGTGACATCATTATCATAAATGTCTGTGATAAAAATGGGAAAAAGAAAGATATAGCGTTAACATGAGGTTTTCAGCAAAACATTAGGTGCAAGCTGTAATTCTTACAGCGAAAGCATGGAGATCGGATGCACTGGTCCATAATATTTGACCAAATAGAATCATCTTTAAGAAAAATTGTCTGAAGCGATCACATTTACAGTCGTGAATCTTTGACTGAGGGAACCATTTCTTTGCACTCTCATACCTGTCATGTTGTCTATATCATCATATATGTCATTTTCCCTGAAATAAAAAAAGCATCATTTAACAACACTGGTTTAGAATTATTACACAATGAATAGTATAATTTATTGTAGTAATAATGATAATAATGATTACAGAATAAAACATACTCATGCAGGAGGTAATGTCGAGGAACGTATCCATCTGAAAACAGATAATTAAAAAAAACCATTGTAATATCATAGTATATATCGTGTATACAATATAAATGCTTTTGAATACCTAATGTTAATTGTAAGGTAAATGAAAACCATAATATTATTATGGTATTACAGTGTTTCTCACTAGAGGGCGCACAACACGTACATTTGCCCTGTTCATTGCGACAGAGTACTTTCTTCTCATTAGTCTGCTGAATGACTTCAAGAATTTCCCCCTGCACAACCGTCAGGTCCTTCCCACTGCCCTTCTTGATGTTGGCGTTTGGATCCACCATCATGCAGCAAAGAACTTTGATGGGCCCTTCAAACTGTCAATGCCAAAACACAGCACATAACCATCTGTTACTGAATTTATTTAGTGCTAAGGGTCATGGGGGTAAAAGAGGATTAAACGCTGGGCTTCTTGATCTTAGAGCAGAACCACAAATAAGGGATGTTTACCTTAAACTTTTTTCTGAACTCCTTTTCCTCCTTCTCTAGCTTCTTGCTTTTTTTGGGGTCTTGGCTAAGAATTCGGGACAGAACATTATGAACAAAACCAAACATTCAAAGCAACACATTTATTGTTTGACTTTTTGACTTCGAACATTTTGTAGACAATATTGAATATGTGATATTTGATATAGTCGGATAATTTGATTGCACCTGAGAATTTATATAGATAACGATGCCAACGCAGGAAACAAAGGGTCTTTCTCTGACCCATGGCCATAAAGTTACTTATTAACAAGAAGTGAAATGAGAAAATATATTCAGCTATCATTTAACCAGGACACAGTCAATACATGGGGAGTTCATGGGCAGTCTTTATTAAATAATGTTGATTTTCTTAGTTCTTCAGAGTGACAAATAAGATACTGATAATGGGCTGCTATGCTTATTCACACACTGTGCAGGTTAATGACAACAGGAAAAGTATGCTAATTTAAGGTGTAAAGATTATACATGGATAGCAACAGCATTAGAATGTTTCACTTATTGTGCGTACCATATCTCCGGAGGGGGCAGGGGGAAATCATCTGGTATGACATGGTCAATATCATCATATACCTCTGTGATGGGAGGAGAATATATATATATATACACACAAAAAAACCAACAAAATCAGTTTCACAAAGTATTTAAATGATACTGGCTAAATATACAGTAATCACTAATTGACTTACCACCGCTCACATTTAGGCTGCTGCAAAAGAAAGAAAATACACAAGATGGGAAAAATAAATCTCTGCTGCATCAACAACCTTCTAGTAAAGCTTGAGACACAATGAATTTCACTAAGATCATCTTTTAACTCTTGCTTCGTTTACCTGTTCAGTGGGTCTCTGCCGACATCGTCGTAGAAATCCTCGTCCTCAAGGACAGGAAGAGAAAGAGGAAGGGGAGGAGCAGAAACACTGCGAATCTTTCGCTTTATTTCTTCATAGTCCACATCTACACATCTGTTACTGACATATCCATCTGCAAAAAAAGACATAAATCATGCTTAGCTTTTATACATGATGATACATTTCTGTCAGCGTTTCCACTTGGGGATCAATAAAATATGTATGTATATGTATGTATGTATGTATGTATGTATGTATGTATGTATCTATCTATCTATCTATCTATCTATCTATCTATCTATCTATCTATCTATCTATCTATCTATCTATCTATCTATCTATCTATCTATCTTTCTTTCTTTCTTTCTTTCTTTCCAATATAGTTAACAGGACTGTAGTATAATTTTGTAATAACTGCCTAAGATAGAAAACAGCCATAGCAATTGATCTAATTGCAGGTGTTTGGGAATTAATAAATATATGCCACGCTGTGGTATATCAGATTTACTAATTACTGTGTTGATTTTGCTATAGTAGTCTTAGAATATTTCTGACGTCAAATTCTTTGTAGCTGTATATGGAACTGGTGAGCACAGGTTACGGCGTGCATTTATGATGTAGCGCTTGGCACTCTAATATAGCTGCTGATGTGTAGCCTACATTATGCAAGTGAAATAAAAACCTACATTCCCCATTCATGTTTCGGGCCAGCCATCTTCCCTCAGGGTTGTTCTTCACACGTACGATCTCCACAGACTCTCCCTGCCACACACGCAGATCGTTCTTCCCGCCTTGCCAGTCCTCCCTCACCCGAGCCACGTGGAGCACCTCGTCTTCTCCAGTCAGCTAAAGTAAGAGAACAAAAGTAGCCACATGAAGGATAAGCAAGCGTTATATGGAAAAAGACCTTATGCTCGAAGAAAATATATATATCCGTGTAAAATGTGTCGTAGCTTCAGAAAAAACTTCACATTGAAATATTGTTGCTGTTATTTATTTATTTTAAAAAAATCTATTTAAAAAGTACTTGATAGGTATACCTAACAAACCGCCAACTCAGTGTAGATGAAATTATGTAAAGTAAGATTCACATACATTATCCAGTACCTAATAAACTCATATGAAGGGATTTCTTCTGCCACACAAATATGATCACATTAAATATACATAATACGTCATATTAATGAATAAAATGAATTTAATAAATATATGTTTCAATTTATATATGAAATCATAAGCATTACACCTATAAATTATGTGTAGGCTCAAAAAAAAATATATATAAATACTTCTCAAAACAAGTCATGTTTGAGCGACATTAAAGTGGGTTTCAGTTATTGTGATTTTTTTTTAAATCACATTTTAATGATGTATCTCATAGCTACAAATATTAATAAGGTGCACTTTTCACATGACAGCAAGAACATAATGCTTAAAGTGTACAATTTTCTGCTCATTTTGAAAAAAACAAACTCACTTTGAATCTTTTTCTGTACTCATTATCTTTCTTCAGCTTCTCTTTTTGCTCTCTCTTTTCCACTTCTTGCTGTCGTTTGTGTTCCTTTTGTTTTTTCTTCTCTGAGACCACAGACTGTGCAGATTCCTCCTGACTGCAATTCAGCACAGCAGATCACATGAAACAGATTATTTAATCTGAGACCGGAAAACTGTTGCGTACAAAACAACCATTGTATTATATAGTATAATGTCTTTTTTCTTTTCTTTTTTTTTGGGGGGGGGGCAATCATACTGTTCAGTCTGGTTTAGTGAAATGGTTGAAATATTAATGCTGTTTATAAATACACATTAGAGACTTACTCCTCGATAGACTCATAGATTTCACTATGATCACTCTCCTAGAAAACAAGTATAAACACGGTTAGTAAACGCACTTTCAGTAGGTTTTGTAACATGCAATTTTGTCCATGACAACCTTCAGAAATTTGTTAGCAAAATAATTAAATAATATATACTCAGCAAAAAAAAAGAAACGTCCGCTCACATTCAACTGCTTTTATTTCCAGAATATTTCTTAACATGTGTAAATATTTGTATTAACATAAAAAGATTCAACAACTGAACAAGTTTCATGGATATTTCATGAACAGAAATGGAATAATGAGACCCTGAACAAAAAGGGGTGGGGCGGGGCGGGGTTAATGGGCAGTCAATAATTAAAAGTCAGTATCTGGTGTCCTCCAGCTGCTTTAAGTACTACAGTGCATTTCATTCTCATGGACTGCACCAGTTCGAGCTGTGAGATGTTACTCCACTCTTCCACCAAGGCACTTACAAGTTCTCAATCACGTCTGGGGGGACCACGTGGTTACATGTAATTTTCCACTACAAGGACGATCAGCTGTCCTTCCTGTCTCCCTGTAGCACTGTCTAAGGCATCTTACATTACAGACATTACAGTTTATTGCTCTGGCCACATCTGCAGTCCTCATGTCTCCCTGCAGCAAGACTATGGCATGTTCACGCAGGTGAGCAGGAACCCTAGGCATCTTTATTCTAGTGTTTTTCAGAGTCAGTAGAAAGGTTTCTTTAGTGTCCTAAGTTATTGTAACTGTGACCTTAATTGCCTACCTCCTGTAAACGGTTCGTGTCTTAAGGACTGTTCCACAGGTGCATGTGCAATTATTGTTTATGGTTCATTGAACAAGCATGAAAAAAAATTGTTTAAACCCTTTCCACTAAAGATCTGTAAAGCTTATATGGATTTTACAAAATTATCTTTAAAATACAGTCTCCTGAAAAAGGGATGCTTCTTAGTTAGTATATTTTATTTTATAATTATGATTCAATTCATTCCTGAGGGGGACTTCCGCCACACACCCACCTCATCAGCCTGAGATGAGAAACTGCTCGTCCATGATTCTGTAAAAGGACAAGATGCATATACATTCAGGATATTTTATATTTAAAAGTGGACAGGCTATTGCACAGCATTTGCTAAGAGTTGATTCATTGTGAATCCCTGTTTCATTTCATAGTCATCAGGATGGTTTTAATCACACGTAACCAAAAAAAGGCCAAATAGAAAGGAAGCAAAACCTTGCAAGTACCACTAACAAAAATCCTTATGCTTTTATAAAAAAAATGACATCCAAAATAATCAAAATGGCTACACATTTCTACAACTGTGATCATTTCCGGAGTAAAAGAAATGATTGCGTGAGATAAAACTGCTTTTACCAGTGGAAGATGGTTTAGGAGGTGGAGGTGGAGGCGGGGGCAAGTCGATGTCGTCGTATGTGTCCTGTTCGGGTTCGATGTTTCTAAATCAACAAAATCACATATTAACAAAGCTCACTGAGATCTTACACTGTTTATAAAGCTGTGGTATTCAGTTTAATGTTTGACACTGGTAAATTATTTATTTATTTATTTTACAAATTACACATCACACTAATAGTTCTCTAGGTCTGGAGTTTTTATTTGGGCAATTCTCAGGAAATTCCAGTGCGCCAACAGGAAATTTGCAGTGTAGTTAGCAATTGCACACCCACACATTGTAGAGGCATTGAGACATGGAAATGCACGTTTGATCAGAGCATGAATAAATTCTGCAATAAACGGTGACAAACTGATATAGCAATCCTCATGGTCACTCGTAATCATCTGCTTCATGGTGGATCCAGGATCCTTCCACGTTTCTCATCATGCAATAATCTGCATATGGCATTATGTTTTTTACCCTTTGTATTAAAAGAAACATAACGACTAGTTCTTTTACAAATATTAATAATAATGATAATAATAGGCACTATTATAATAAACAGCACGGCTGAAAGTCCCCATTTTGTGAATCAATAAAGTTCAGTTAAAATCATAAACATTACTGCACGTACCTCTGTGGAATGGGAAGTGTTGCAGACAAGAGGTTTGTTTTTGGTGGTCGAGGTGGCCCTGTTAAAAACACCGACATGCATGAGACAGGCTTTGAGACAAATTCAATGCAATAGACACCTTGACTCTGTTTCTCCCAAAATCTATGCAAAACATACAATGTAGGAAACATACAGAAACATACATACTGCACATAAACATTTCTAATATGAATAATTAAACAGCTAGGAGCTTATAATTATAGGAAATAGAAATTCAATCTGTCTTTGGGGATTTGTTTTCTCCAATGATTCTGGGAATTGGTTCATACATGTATCATATCTCATAGAAGCAGTTTGGGGTTTAAAAACTAGAATAATATATTATAATATATTACATGGTAACATTGAAAAGCAACTGCCTATACAAACAGTATTACATGTTCCCTTATACAATTAGAAATTGCTTTAATTTCACAGGGAGCAGGTTTTTTGTTTTTTTTAAACATATACACACTGTGTATCTTGGTTTGCTTAGTCAGAAACAAGTGGTAAGACTCTCCTTTCACTTTCAAAGTGATCATCAGTAATATAGCTGTAGATCCTAATTAGTAAGATACAGCTAACTGTTTAAGTGCTGTTTACTTCAGCAAACTTCCAAAACATTTAGCTAAGTTCACTAAGTTAGCTAGCCTGCTCTCCAATCCATCAAATTAACGAATTAATTTATTATTTTACACGCTTAGCTAGCTCAGCTGACATGTTAAAAGAGTTGCTAGAGTATCTTCGAATCACTGTTAGCTAGAAGGTTTATGACGGCACAAGTGTACATCCTGCTACTTTTTCTAGTTCTGTTTCTTTTCTACATTTTTTGTTTCTAGTTCTAGTGGCTTATTTTTGTTCGGGAGATGTTCATGGTGTCATCTGTGGTTTTTCCTGCTGAAAATATAACAAATAGGCCTAATAATGAAAAAAAAATGTTGGTGCAAGCGGGAATAATTCTTGTCATTTAAAATCAGATAGAATTTTAATGTATATTATTTAGCAGTAATGAACATCAACATGAATGAAATTGACAATATAGGTTTAAATTTTTTTTTCACATTAACTTCAATTAAGATTTCACAGTAAAATTTGCAGTAAGTCACTAGTTGTTTACAGTATCATACAGTATAATATTTACTTTAATGGCTACAGTAAATTACTAATAAGTATTCCACAGTTTGCATTTATAGTAGTATATTGAAAATGGTGTTGCCATTTATTATTATTATTATTATTATTATTATTATTATTATTATTATTATTATTATTATTATTATTATTATTATTATTATTATTATTATTATTATTTTAAATTTAAGGTTGTTTTTTTCTAAAACAAATGTAAATAAATAAATAAATAAATAAATTTTTAAAAAGTATGCTAATTTAATTCATACAGTTCTGTCCAAAAGTCTGAGACTACAATGAAAATATGGGACTCTCTCTCTCTCTCTCTCTCTCTCTCTCTCTCTCTCTCTTTTTTTTTTTAAATTGGAAATAAACAGAAGATTTTAGAATTTTGAAATGTTTAAAACAAAGAAGGTAAATATTCAATATCTTGAATATTTAATATTCAAGATTCTGCACTATTTCTAGGTCCTTATTTTAAATGTAAGCAAATGTGTGATATTGACCACGTTAACTGTTAAGTGTTCTGACGACACTCCAACGTATCCCAAATGGATCATTATGTTTTGTAAAAACTTGTGGAGTCCACACCAGATCGAGTGCACACTGTCATTAAATCAAAAAGGGGATGTACGAAATACAAATTATTTTTTTCTACATTTATGTAAATATTACAAAGATTCTACTTTTCACTCAAATTGTTGTCAATAATATAATTTGCAATGAAAATTGTTGTATTAAATTAGAAAAGAATGCTAAAAAGAAGCGTTCTCTCTAGTGTTCTCAGACGTCTGGATTGCACTGTAGTTTGGAGACTGGTAGAAATTATCCCGATAGTAAAATGAGTATAATAGCATGCTACCATGACAGGACTCTTTTAAATGAGTAAAAGCAGTCGCCACATCAGCCAACAAAATTCTTTCTAAGACTAAATCTAATTTTTATTCCCCCAAAAGCAGCCAAACTGGGTGGTTCGATTAAATATTACTTTTCTTCTGATTAACATAGTAACATTATACATTATAACACCCCCCGAAAAAAACAACAACCCTTGATTAGTTTTGATGATGGTGCTGAACATGTTGATCCAAAATACCCCGTTGGATAAAAGGACCCATACCATGTCAGTAAAATGGCCTCCCACAGCATAACAGACCCCCTGTCACTTGTCTGTGTTTCCATTGACAACACAATAAACAACCTGCTGTGTCTCCACCCAACCTCCTATTTATCCTGTTGTTCATATCCCCGATATACTCTGACCCTCACACTCGCCCCAGTGACACGTCAAACACACATCACCATATACGATCAGTAACATTAGAGACTCATTTTACATTGATAAAATGTGTTCCAAAAAAAAATGTAAAAAATCATGATATTAATATTATATCATCATATTACACTTCCCTACTAGTTAGCATGCTATTGTAATCATCAGGATAATACACGAGTTAACACTCCAACTAGTTGTTACACGTATGTCATGACACTGAATGCAAGGTTCTTTAAAAAAGATGTATAAAGGCAAATCAAATGTACTTACCCTCAAGTGTTTTAGTATCTTGATGGACTGTGGGTTGAAGAGGAAGACCCTTGCCCTTGGAAAACGGATGGAAACGATCCAGGCAGACAGACGGGGGTCGTTTTGGCTTTGTTGGTCGTTGTCCGACATTGGGAATTGGTTTTCTCAGGGGCGCTACCTCTGACAAGCTCTTCTGGCTTGGCAGTTGTAATCTGGGCAATGACGGGGGCTTCTTCTCAAAATGTTGCAGCATCTTGTTCTGGAGAAGTTCCCCTGTCACTTTTACTCTCCTTATGTTCTCAGAGTCATTGACAGGGGGTTTAGGATCCTCTTTAACTTCAGGCGGTTTAGCTCCCACACGGTGAGAGGGAGGAGGTTTGGGAAACACTCCTTGAGGTCTCTTGAGTTCAGTGCTGGGGTTCACTAGAAACACTGGCTTTGGAGCTGAAGGTGGAAGCTTGCTTCGGACCAGTCCATTGTCTGATGTCTCTTTCAAATGACCAGCCATGTGAGGCCTGGCGTAAGCTCCACCACTAGAGGTGGCCCTTTCTGACTGCGAATGAAACTTGGCCCTCAGGGCCTTGAAGTCTACAGTGTCCTCCTATTAAAAAAGGCAAAAAATTAAGGAAGAGATCAAACTAGTTATTAACATAATAATTACAATATAATATAAAAACTAATATAAAATTAACCACATGTGGTTTACATTCTCTGAGACATAATGCACTAAGAAGTCTTAGTCTCTCACTCCACTGATTGATATATATATATATCTTTTGCCTCTTTTGCAACAATGAAATATTTCCCCTGAGCAGCCTTTGAGGTTGGAACCATGTTGCAAGCTGACACACACAGATTCAGAGCTGTGAGACAAATCACTATGAGATTACTGCTGTATTATGTGTCACTGGTAGCTCAGTGATGAATTACTAATTAAGAGTTGTGAGTTCAAATCCTAAAGAATCCCTGTTGGTTCCTTGAGCAAGGCCCATAACCTTTAACATCTCAGGATGCTTGAATTCTATCTTGTCTCAATTTTTATTTGCTTTGGATAAAAAGCATCCAACAAATAAATGAAAGTAATCAAAAATTCTAACAGCGATCTCAGCACCAGATAGTCGTCGTCGTCGTCGTCCCTCCCCCGGCTGATTATTTCCCTTTTTTGCTGTATTGTAAAACCCCGTTTAAGCATATCAGAATAAGATTTTGTCTCCAGAAATAAACTGAAATAAAATGTTTAAAATAATTAGTTGAAAATAAAAATTCTAAAAACCCCCACAGTGTGTGAATTGTCCTTTTGCAGCCGATCCAGATTTGACTTGTCTCTATGATTATTACACATTTTGATTTTGAAAATGTTGATTTTCTTTCCTTCCTCAATGTGAATCAAATGAGTTGCTGTTTTCAGGTGACTTTCAATTGGATTTCAGTCTGGGATTTGACTCACCAATTTC
Organism: Ameiurus melas; assembly: GCA_012411365.1. Lineage (NCBI taxonomy): Eukaryota > Metazoa > Chordata > Actinopteri > Siluriformes > Ictaluridae > Ameiurus > Ameiurus melas. Next base: position 22,103,914 of record CM022762.1, on the reverse strand, counting down.
TAAACACAATCCACCTTTTTCCAAGTGATTCTTTTGTAGTTTGTGCACTGTGCTTTAGCTTACTGTTCTGTTGGAACATATATTTTCCCCTAAATACAGATGTCTGGTCAACTGGAACAGGTTCTCTTCAGTAATTTGCTTATATTTGGCAACCAGCTGTCCATTCCTCTAATGATCACCAACATGCTTGTGGTCTCATCAGACCACAACATCTTTGTGCAAAAGCTCTCAGATATTCTAGCACTGCTTTTCTGAGAAGTGGTTTCTTGCTGGTCACTCTCGCTTAGACAGATTTATTTACAGATCTCACAGATAGAACTATTTCAGTCCTTGTTTTGTAGCTGGACTCACTCTTGGACACCTTTCTGACAATTGCCCTTCCTGCCCAAACACTGAGTTTGGCCTGATCTTGGTAGTGTCTGGCATGTGCTATATTTTTTTCTTTTTGTTCAAAACTGTGCTGTTTTTGAATAATCTTCTCCATCCCCCCCTTCCTAACAACTTAATCACCAAGTTTCAAGGGCAGTCCCTCAGACTTCATGACAGCAGGACTGATCTGATCTGCCATTTTAGCTGTGAAGCCTTCCAGAGTCAGCAATATTTATCGTGCAAGCACAAAATCAGACACAAGCGGAATTATAATCAACACAAGTGCGCCATGTTTAACATTTAATGTGAGCTCTTAAAAATTATATTCTAGTCCTAATTTAGATGGCTAAAAGAAAGGGAGTGCCGTTTTCAGACTGTTTCTTTTGTTATATTTTTAAAAAACAATTCTAAAGCCCTCAAACTGCTTTATTTAAATTGAGGTTGCAATACGGCAAAAAGAGAAATAATTACCCGGGGATGAATACTTTCTGGAGGCACTATATATAAATGAGATGTAGAATATCTGGGACTTTCACTTTTTAAACATTAAACCATATGAATTTGGGTAGACATATGGCATGGTCATACCAGGTGTGTGTCTGAGAGTGTTGGTGGTGTTATGTGAAACGGATGAGAAACCCTTCAAAAAGAGGTCACATGTATATCAGCTCTACAAGCGTGCGCACTGTTCCCCAGTCTAACTTGTTACTGTGACTCTGTAGCATCTGGCTGAGAAACCAAAAATACACAACCTTGCAGCGTTATAAAAGTGTACATGCAAAGCTGCACGTTTATCATGATGCTTTGAGACTTTCTATTCCTGGTGTAACATGTAAGCAACTGGTTAAAATCTGGTTTAAATTGAATCGCTGTCAACAATGTTAGTTCACTTGGTTAATTTATATCATGTATTGCTTTACAATAACATTTTAACTTCTAACTGAAATACATAACATGCCTAAGAGCTTCTTCAAAACATTTAGGTAGTGGTTTTCCAGTGGTTCTTGTTCCTGAAGTATAACCGCACCATTAATGCTTCCCCCTGCTAACAAATTACAGTAAGAAGGGAATGTAAATGATCTGATTCACTAAGGAAACTCCAGGACCAGGATTGTGAACCACTACCTAAATGTTTTGGATACCCTTCCATTTGTAAGAGCCTCTTGAAAATATTTAGCAAGTGGTTCCCAAACCTGATCCTGAAGTACAGGTATAAACAGTAATAACAACACAGGTTTAACAAAGGACTGTTAATTAGCTGATTTGCTAAGGACATTCCAGAACCATGGTTAGAAACCATGGCACAGTGTTTCACTTACAAGGATTGAACCCCGAACTTCTGATCCGTAACCCAGAGCCTTAACCGTCAATGAAACTGCATTCCATAATGAAGTTGCACGCAAATTTCTCTTATCTCAGGAGAATTGAAACTTAAAGCACAAAGTGTGGGTGATGACTGCTTCCCTTCCCCGAATGCACGACAAAAAACACACAGGGACTTTTACTGATAACCATCTATAATAAATGAAACTAAACACTTGAGTTTTAAGGGGGAGATTTTTTGTTTTGTTCTTTTTTTGCACAAATGTCAGAAGCATTTACAAGTGTTTGCATTCTCTTGTAGTCTGGTGTTGAAAGAATTGAAAGTGGGTTCAGAACAATAGCGAGAAACAGGAAGTGCCTCCAACCACACACCTTTACAACTACATTAGTGCACGCATCTTTCTGCAACTCTTACCATAGAAGTGGGAGTTAGAGATTAAACCAATCAGCAACATGCCTTGCTACAGGGACTCTTTGTAAGAGAAGAGACAAAGGAAATCCTGCGTTTTCATAAACATTCTTAATGCCAGACTTTACCTATTGTAGATTACTTAATATGCAAAAATAAGGGGCCTGAATCTTTTGCTCTGTCCAAGTGGCCATCAAGCCTTCATTGTACTTTCTAGTTTGCTTCAGTGGTAACTTAATGTTAAGACGTTGGACTTCTGATCAGAAGGTCATGAGTTCAAGTCCCAGCACTGCCAAGCTGCCACCGCAGGGCCCTTGAGCAAGGCCCTTAACCCTCGATTGCTCAGTTCTATAAAAATGAGATTAGTAAGTCGCTCTGGATAAGGGTGTCTTCCAAGATTGCTGTGAATGAATGAATGAATGAATGAATAAAAAATAAGAATATAATGACAATTTGACTGTCTGTTGAGCCACATGATGTGTCCTCTAAAATATGAGCTATCGTTTGTAGCAAAAACACGTAGCCTGCTTCATTTTGGCTTCACGTTACCTCATATGAAAACGCGGCTCTCCACAATTTTGTCACTTGAGATTAAACCAGTAGTAATGACTTGAAATAACACTGTAGAGTATAATCTTTCGCTTGCTCTTGCACACACTATTTAATCCATAAACGTCTTAGGAAAGCACACACCTTTGTACACCTACAAAGCCTTTCAGTCTAAGCGGAACAGTAGTGAGTCAAGAACTCACGATAAATTCGATTCAGCTAAAGAATGTCCTCAGATCAGTTACATGGTGTTGTGATGTTAAACGTCGAACATTATGTCATGTGCTTCTTTAACTGACTCCTTAAGTGTTCAGTGGATAATTAAGGGTTCCTAGCATTCTAACCTTTTCTGATGTAAGGTTCTGCACAAAACCTTTACGAGTTTATTTGTCTAAAAGTGTCTCTTGCTATTCGTTCACGTCTCCACTCGATGCTAGTCTTATCGACTCAGTTAAACTCCACAGGTTACTAATTCATTACAAAGCTGATATATTAACATAATATATGAACATATTAACTGTTATGGTGGGGTTTTTCTTTTCACATTTACTGAAACTAATTTAGCTATGATACTCATTTTACACAAAGCACTGCTGCATATACAGTATGTGTGTTTAATTTAGCAGCAAATAATAAATAAATAAATAATAATAACAATAACATTGAATGTATTACAATATAGTATAATTATAAGTCCAGGTGTCTTGACTTTCTACTATATGCCAAACTAAATGGCGGAATTGGCATTTGTAACACATGACAATTGTATACTTGTGTTCAAATCATTTAAATCAGTTTTGTTTTGTTTTTTTTTGTTTGTTTTTTTTACATCACTGTGGATTAAAGGGTTTGTCAGAGGCACAACTTTGATGTATATAAAATAAATATGAACCTCCAGATAGAATGATTTGTTTCATAATTTCAAAATGGAAAGCTGAGCTCGACTAAACTCAACATTCTGGCCAAAACAAGCGCATTTATCTCTTTGGGTCATTTTATTATCATCTTAAAATGTCGAAGAAGAAGAAGAAGAAGAAGAAGAAGAAGAAGAAGAAGAAGAAGAAGAAAACATATACAAGTATCCAGACATTTAGTAACACAACAAATGTGTTTGTCTTACCATGTATGTTAGAGTGGAGTTTTATTTCCGTACAGACTCCATGGCATTTCTTCTATCCACCTGAGTTAAAGTTCAACTGGCAGAGAGAGAGAGAGAGAGAGAGAGAGAGAGAGAGAGAGAGAGAGAGAGAGAGAGAGAGAGAGCCAAACAAGCGCAGCTGGGTTCCTCAAGAAAATGACAGGGAACGGGAAGACAAACCCGACATCAGTATATTAATGTAGAGTAGGACGGAACTGAGGAATAAAATACTGAAATAAACCTCTTCTGGAGCAGCCCTCTGAGCTCGCGTTCAGATGAGAAAGCGCTGCGGTTTATCTAACCTCAATCAGCTGCACTACGTCACACAGTCACACTACACAGCAATTTCCTTCAATTCCTTAGTTCAATATTGTGCTCAGTGTACACACAAAAGGTAAAAAAAAAATGCTCAGGTTTAAAAGTAGCCTCCGGTTCAGTTAAAAGGAAATGTCGCTTACGGTAAAGAAAGAAGGAAAGCAAGATGGGAATATATGGATTTTTATCATATCATGCTGGTCATGTCAACAAGTTTAGCCCTCACTTTAAGTGTAATGTGTACATCAGTTGTGCTGTCAGATTGTCTTTACTTATCAATTTTACTTTACTTTTATCTGTACTTTGGATGTATGTTTTCATTTACATCATTTTATACCTTGTGATAAAACAGAACAAAAACACTACAACTGAAAAGCCAGCTTAGTGTGAGTGGTCAAGTTAAGTTGGTGGATCATCTTATCCACTTTATTTTCCAGCATCCTTAGGAGATGGTTAAACTGACCGAAAGTTGTTTGAGATTTTCTAATTGTGTTATTGTCTTCGAAATAATATTGTCTAGATTGATCGATCACTTTTTCTTCCCAGAGAGAAATTCACCAAGTATATGGATCCACTAGGGGTCAGACCCAGGACCTTCTGCATGTAAAGATGATGTGAAGACCGCTACACTATGAAACAACGTAACATAACTAATGCACTTACTGTTGGAACGGTTTCCTATCCAACATGTACCAATAGTGTAGGACATATGAACATTTATCCATACATACATTTTCTATACCGCTTATCAAATCTGGGTTATGGGGAGCCTGGGGCCTATCCCAGGGAGCATCGGGAACAAGGCGGGGTACACCCTGGACAGGATGCCAGTCCATCGTAGGGCACAATCACATACACACTCACACACCCATTCATACACTACGGACACTTTAGACACGCCAATCAACCTACCATGCATGTCTTTGGACTGGGGGAGGAAACCAGAGTACCCGGAAGAAACCCCCGCAGGAGGGGGAGAACATGCAAACTCCGTACACACAGGGTCACGGCAGGAATCGAACCCTCGACTCTGGAGATTAGGGGTTCTAAGCCACCCTGCATCCACATATGAAAATTTCAATCAATATATAACCCCATCATTACTCTTGATGTCTGCAAACAAGACATCTTCAGCTGTCCTATACTATCAAGGGCTCTTTACAAGACAGCAGAAGGATTATACAGGTGTTGGTCTCCCTCTGCCATCCAAAAAGTGAATTACACCACCTGGAAAATAACTGCAAGTAGCAAAACCTTGCAGGTGCTCCTCACTATTAGAACCATAATGTGTGCGGTTACGTGAAAGCTTTTAAAACACTGTGTTATTTCTATAACCCTTTTCAAGATTTAGAATGAATATCAGTGTGACTGACAGCTCATTGTAGATTAAGCTGAAACCTCATAAAAACAGATGTTTTGCAGAGAGGCCAAAATAACATTGAATCATATAAGCAAGCATATTGGATCTCCTTCCCACTCTATTACATGTATATGTGCCTCATTAGATTGTAGATTGTAAAATAATGATATGCAGGGATACACAGAAAACGTAATGGAGGTTAAAATATTTATTGAAGCTCCCTGCATGCACCCACGCCACATCTCTACTCTTGTGTATCTCAGTGTCTACGCACCAAGGTCACGTGCCATTTCCCCTCCAGCTGCTCTAAAATAAAATAAGTCTCCATAGTGAAACAAATTTCATGTTAGCAGAATTTTTTGCAGACTCTTGCCGTTACAGACAAAAACTCTAATCTCAGACCTAATGTTAGGGCTTAACTGAATAAAAATAGAATGCCCTATTTTTTTTTCTAAGAAATTACCTCCTCTTACGTTCTCTTTTTATTTCCCTGCTGGTTCCTAAAGTTTTCAATATGTTTCTGGTCGTCTAATGTCTTTACCAAAATTCTGATCTCATTCTGATAGCAACTAAAGATATTATGGAAATCTTATTAGGGAAAGTAACCAGAGAATTTCCATCTGATTGAAATCAGCAAGGCCATTTCCATTAAGGTCCATTATGTGACAGAAATAATTAGGAATTTTAATGGAGAGTAATGTTTTAGCAGGGTTTTAAAATAATACTACTACTACTACTACTACTGCTAATAATAATAATCATCATCATCATCATAATAATAACTGTCACGTTTCAGAACGTGATGGAGTTGAGGACGGTTGCAATTGAAATAAAAGACTTTATTAGAGAGATGGGCAGACGTGGTCGAATAACATGCAAAAGGTCAGGTGATCTACAAACAGGCAGAAATGGGGCGATGCTAGAACCAAAACGAGAAACGAGAAACAAGGTCAAATAACAAGAACCGAAACGAGAAACAAAAACAACCAATGACAAAAACAACCAATGACAAAAGAGGGGCGGAGTCAGAAAATAACCATAACAAAAGCATGTATCCAATTTAAACAAGGTCACTGTCATGAAAAACCAAAAAGTGTGCTTTCGCTAAGCGCTCGCGCATCTAGCTCGTGCATGCGCATGTGCGATACTGCAGCGCTGACTCAAGGGGAAATCGTGACAGAACCCCCCCTCCCCCCTTCTCCCGTATCATCAGAATACACTCCCCTCCCCTGGCGGCCCTGGCCCTTTGGGCAAAATGTCTTCAGCTGAAATGGAAGACCGAATGGCGTCCTCAGTGGAGCATGGAAGTGAGTGACGTCCTCAGCGGAGCAGGGAGGGGGAGCGACATCCTAAGCGGAGCAGGGAAGCGGAGCGACGTCCTCAGCGGAGCAGGAAGGCGGAGCGACGTCCTCAGCGAAGCACGGTGGCGGAGCGACGTCCTCAGCGGAGCGATGTTCTCAGTGGAGAGACTTCTTCAGTGGAGCAGGGAAGCGGAGCGACATCCTCAGCGGAGCAGGGAAGCGGAGCGACGTCCTCAGTGGAGCAGGGAGGCGGAGTGATGTCCTCAGAAGAGCAGGGAGGCGGAGTGACGTCCTCTGCGGAGCACGGTGGTGGAGCGATGTCCTCAGGGTAGCAGGGAGGTGGAGCGACGTCCTCAGCGGAGCACGGTGGCAGAGCGACGTCCTCATAGAACCTTGGTGTAGTGGCTTCCATGGCAGAATAGGGAAGCAAAATGGAGCTCTTGGCTGCAACGGGAGGTGGAGAACATTCCTCAGTTGAACTGGATGGCTGAGTGGCATCCTCAGCTGTATAGGTTTGCTGAGAGGTGTCCTCAGTCACGTAGAGTCTGAGCGTCATTCTTCATTGAATTTGCATGCTGAACTTGGTTGACTATGCATGTATGCAGAGCGTCTCAGGCATGAGAAGTTGGTCGGTCATGACATCTGCTTCAGACATGAACATAACTTAGCTGTCCGTGTCAGCAGACTCAGGCGTGAGCAGAACCTGGTCGGTCCTGATTTCGGTTTCAGGCATGAGGAGAACCTGGTCGGTCATGACGTTGGTTTCAGCAATGAGGAAAACTTGGTCGGGTTGTGACGTCAGTTTCAGGCATAAGAAGATCTTGGTCTGTCGCATCAACAGACCCTGGCGTGAGCAGAACTTGGTCGTCCTTGTCAGCAGACTCGGGCTTGAGCAGAACTTGGTCGTGCGTGTCAGCAGACTCGGGTGTGAGCAGAACTTGGTGGTCTGTGTCTGCATACTCGGACATGAGCAGAACTTGGTTGGTTGTCATGTCAACTTCAGGCGTGAGCAGAATCTGTTTTTTTCTGACATCGGTTTCAGGCATAAGGAAAACTTGATTGGTCGTATCAACAGACTCTTCGTCATGTCGGTCTCAGACTGGAACGTGGCATTGAAGGTCACATCTTTGATCTTCGAACTTGGCATGGGAGGTCGCCTTGTCGACCTCGTACAGGAACTTGGCTTGAGAGGTCATCTCTTCGACCACGTACAGGAACTTGGCTTGAGAGGTCATCTCTTTGACCTCGGACAGGGACTTGGCTTGAGAGGTCATCTCTTTGACCTCGGACAGGGACTTGGCATGAACAGAGCTTGACTTTGCCAACTCTTCGACCTCGGACAGGAACTTTGCTTGCGAGGTTGCCTCTACGTCCTCAGACAAAAATTGGGCTTGAGAGGTTGCCTCTTCGACCTCGTACAGGAACTCGGCTTAAATGTACACTAAGTTTAGACACAGTCTAAGTTTAGACTCAGTCAAAAGTTTAGACACGCTCATTCTTTTTTATTTTTATTTTTTCTCTCTCCACATTTTATAATAATAACAAAGTCATCTAAACTCTGGAAAAACACAAATGGAAATATGGGAATTATGTTGTGATAAAAAATCCCAAATAAATAAAAAATCATTTAATATTTAACATGTTATCAGGTTGAAATTCTCTTCATGAGGCACCCATTAACCGGGCTCTAAACTTTCGACCGGTAGTGTACATTCATGTACATTGAATACAATTCAGAATTCATGTGGAGAATTCAGCTTGAGGTCATTTGTGTGGTTTGGAGAACAACCTGGATTCTGTGAGTCAAAGGACACTCAGGCTCTCGGCACTTAAGCAAAAACAATGAAAGAGAAGAAGAATGACGGTCATGGCCATATAAAGTATCATGGAGGACAATGAACCACCCCAGGGTGCAAGTCAAGATCCAAAATTCAAATCTTCATTTTACAAGAAGATTAACCCATTGATGTTTTATTTATTTATTTTTACACTTCCCCTCTATTCCACCAGTAACATTTGATTTAGCAAGGTTTAACGTCTTGACAATTCTGTCTGTGTACATTGGATATAAAAAGTCTACACACCCCTGGTAAAACTGCAGGTTTTTGTGAAGTAAAAGAATGACACTAAGATAAATCATGTCAGATCTTTTTTCACCTTTAATGTGCAATTGCAAAGTAAACAAATAAAGTGGAAAAACAATCAGAAACTTTTATAAAGGAAAAAATTATAAAAACAACTTACAATATCCTAGCTGCTTAAGTTTGCACACCTCTACTAATACTTTATTATAGCACTTTTTGATTTACATCACTCAGTCTTTTTAGGTCTAACAGATCCTTGCTTACCAGGGCTTCAGCAGTCAGGTGAAACCAAGATGTCAAGAAAATCCTACAGAAAGAGCTGGTCTTTACTAATTTCATTGATGACAGTTGTACAGTATGATCATTACTTTTGAACATGTGATAGAATGTGATTGGTTCATCCTGAACACAGCCACACCCCCAATTATAAAATGGTGTACACATTTATGCCACCAGGTTATTGTAACTTTTTTTATTTTTCTTATTTAAAAACAACTTGCTTTTCACTTATTTTTTATTAATTAAATAATAATTTTATAAATTCTGTTTCATCACAGTAATTTGACATTTTAAGAGGGGTGTGTAGATTTTTTATCTGATAGTATGACTTTTTATATCTCAAAATTATGGTCATGCCTTATTATGGTGCTAAAGTTGTACTTGCTACTGAGTTTGTATTACATGCTGAGCTCTAGTGGTATTTGAATATCAGATATAGGACAGCTCCCCTCCCATGAGAAGCAGGTTGAACAAAAATGTGAGTGTGGTTACATTTAATGGTCTTTACACCTCATGATATGTTTGTGGTAATAACATACTGACATGAATGAATGTGTTTAATTTTCATTAATGTCACTCACTCTTTCTTCATCAACTTTATGACTAGTAGTCATACTTGATGGTTTTCTTTCAGTGTTAATGCACTTTTAACTGAGTTAATAAAGTAAAACGCAGCTTTCTCTCTATTAACCAGAATGCACCCCAGGTGGTGAAAATTCAATGATTTAATATAATAAGCTGCATGCATGCATGAAATTCCTCCTAATGTGACAACACTACCGCTTCAAATTTGGTTTTACTGCTTTTATATTTATAAAAGTCTCAGGGGCATTGAAATAGTCTGCTGTAAACATGTTGGAGAGTTCTGAACACAATTCTTTTTAGCCTTGGATTGTTTTGGAGCATCCACCATACACATTTCTTTACATTTGTTTTTACTACTATAGAAAATATGGATTAGAACAAGCGCTTTAATAAGCCTGTGGAACTGGCATCAGAGCTGCTATAGGCGACAGACCAAGCAGATTAGCAGATTCTATTTTATATGCATTTCATGTAGTTACAATATCTTTTTATTCTTGATACTCCATTTCACCTGTTAAGTCATTATACATTTCATATTAAAATTATATCACCAAAAGTTGACCTATTTAGCTTGCAAAACATTGATGCAGGCTAATCAAGCTAATTAATCAGATTCTTGCTAATGAATCTAATTAGCTTGTATTAAAAAAACATAGATGAAACTGCAGCATGTTGAAATTATAGCCAAATTCCCAGGAAAACTAGACTTATAAAATAAAGTTTTAATAAAGTCAAGCACCAGGGTCTACTAACTTTTAAATGCACCTCCTACTGATGTAAATACACTATAAGGGCCTAAATAAAGCCACATATTTGTGCATTGCAAAAATGAAAGATCATTTTGAGTATTCTCAGAGCCTTTAATTTGTCAAAAGAACAATAAAATCCCACATCAGACACTATGTTTTATGAAGCGTTCAATCATCAATTGCACAAATCTTTAAAATGGGGAAATTCTTGCAGTTTCTTATTCAGTTTGGACTACTTTAAAAAATAATTACAAAAACCCCTACACTCGCATACGAAAACTGACCGGTTACTCTTAAGCTGCAGAGAGGAATCGACATGCTCTTTATTAAAATTGGGTCTAACTTCCCGGCAGTCAGACACATGAATTTTCTCCCCAATGGAGTCTTTTCCCTTGACGATTGAGATTAAAAACAAAACATCTGCAAAACATGATCAAATGAATTCTGAAAGCTTTAGGGAGGAGACACAGTATAAACCAACACTGAATAATTGTGCAAAAAAATCTAAATTACAGCTGCAAATTAAATATTCTGACAAAAAAAAAACCCCACAAATATTAAGCTAATAGACTATAATTTATGAATCACACCTTTCATTACAAGGCCATAACAGACTGAGGCAAGCGACTGACAAAAACAGTAGATCCTGCGGTCAGTTTTTGAAAGAAAACTATTACAATATACATATTTCTATTACCCAATACGCATACTATTTGCTACTTAAAATGGATTTAAAAACTGAATCCACTTAAAATGTCAATCATTTCACTTATGCATCAGCTCTTAAGGCAGTACCTCAGAGCCCAAAACATTCAACTACACATACTATACTTTTTAATTAACACATCTTAAGAATGGCTTCTGATGAGCATGTTATGAAAGATTTCTGAAACAGAAAATGTCAAACGCATTTCTGAGAAACATTCCTGATCATGTTTTGAACATGCAAAATAAAAATAATAATAAAAAATGATGCAGAGAATAAGTTTAATACTTGGGTATCAAACCCACTTATCTTCCTAATCTATGTATCACTGATCCATGCATCAGACCCACTGATCTGCCCATTCCAAAAATAATGAATTCTGACTGGTTTTAAACAGTGATGATTGTAAAATTGTATTGCAGCTTTCTACCAAATAAGTGCACATATTCAACTTAATTTCCATCAGCATTACTTACAAAGATCAACTCGCCATTTAAAAACAAAAAACCCCGTAAAAAATAAAATAAAGATCACCCATGAAATTCCAAATAAAAATTTAAACACAAATAAATCAAATTACTATGGGTCCATATAATGATTAGAACTGGCTCGCAAAACACTGATGACCAAGAATGTACCGACTATAACAAGACCATGCCTTTAACAGACATTACACATTCAAAGACTTCATGATATGCCTCACTCAGAACTTCTACAAAAATAAATACATGAAAATATTTACAGATAGAAGCAGTATTCCAATTTTCGGAATTTAGCAAATCGTCCTTTACGGACAATGATAATGCATGTTTTCCCAGTGTGTAACAGTTCCTATGGCTAAGGCCTTTCCTGTTTCAAAGAATTTTGAGAGCAACCATAACACCTTCAATTTATCGACAGTACTAGAATAGTGAACAGTATTATGTTTAGCCGAGAAAATGTATTCCATCAAGGCTCAATTGATTTGCAAACTCAATTTGTGAGAATTTTTGTAAACTACTAAAAAAAAAAAAAAAAAAAAAAAAAAAAATAAATAGGAGGATCTGGCACAGAAAAAGCAAGTTCCACACTAAATACAGTGTCCTTTTACAGTAAACAGGTTCATTCATCAGTTTCTCCACTTAGACGACATATTGGTTGGAGGCATAGTTCGTTGTGTAGGCCTGCCTGCTGTACTGAAAGTGGTCGCTGAGCACGTTGGTCCGGCCGTACTGAAATTCTGAGCCTTGTTTCAAGGACACGGAGCCATTAGACTGGGGCTTGTCAAATGAAATCATGTCCTGTGAAGAGACTGGCAGCAATTTCTTCTTTGCGTCTTGGTTTGCATCATATTTCGCCTGTTTGGATAACAGAATGAAAAAACACAAATGTGATGATTAACAATGGATTCTTTTTGCCCCGAGAACATTTCAGAATATTTCCATCTTATAAAAATATCATAATCTCTTGAAAACTTTGCCACATGGAAATGAGACCGTAGTAGTCCTACAGTGGCTTGCACAACATTCACACTCCCCAAACATGCAGGGTGTCTGAAAAGTCGAGAACCAATTAGATCAAAACTACATATACTTAATTTTGTATTTATTATTTACAACACATGCACGACATGTTCAGCCTTAAGCTCTCCGCATATGCCCAGCTGCTGAATCATGTTTTTGCAGTCTTTATAGGTCACATATACATATGCACAGTGAAATTATTTTCTTCGCATACCCCAGCACATCAAGAAGCTGGGGTCAGGGTCCAGGATCAGCCATGACATAGCGCCCCTGGAGCAGAGTGGGTTAACCCTCTCTGCTCTAGACCCTGCACTCTGACCCGAGCGTTCTAACAAGCTGGGATATGCAAAGAAGATGATGTAACTGTACTGTAACATAACGAATAACGACTTTGTTCTTTTTCTGGGGCAGAGGCTCAACTTCCAACAGGACAATGAACATAAGCATACTGCCAAAGTGTTAGAATGGCTCAGTCAAAGGACAAACTACACAAGACTTGAAAAGCACTGTTCTCCAACAGTAAAAAAATTCCATTGAAGTCCTCTACCATTTCAGATTGTATCACAATTTCAAAATCACTGCCAAGGTATGAAAACCTGACAGCGGAGATTCTTACCTTGTTGTACAGAAAGACACCCAGGATGGCAGTCATCATACCCAAGATGTTGGACAAGTTAACAGGGTTTCTCAGCATCAATAATGAAATACTGATTACCATGATCCTCTTCGTAGCATTAGCAACCGCATAGCTGAGAGGACTGACTAGGTTTAACACACTAAAGGCAATCATGTTCTGTGCAAAGTTGCAGAAGCCACTGATGATGAGCAGCACCAACGTTCCACTCCAATTAGAAATCTCCGTCTTGGTAAAAACAGAAACAAGAAAGAGCTGTTACAATAATACAAATATTACATTGCAGGGTTATACAAATTCTCCATGTCACACCCCACTTCATCTCCCTCCACTGGCTTCCTGTATCCGCCTTCATCAAACTCAAGTCTTGATGATGCTCACCTTGTCTGGAACAGCACCCCCCTACGTAAACACTCTCCTCGAGGTTCATGTTCCTTCGTGTAACCTGCCATTAATTAACCGCCGACACATGGTAGTGCCTACACACCAAGGCATGAGGTCCCTTTCCAGAACCTTCAAACTGACCGTCCATCCCTAAGTGGCGGAATGAACTACCAACCTCAATCCGGACCGCAGAAAAGGTCACTATCTTCAAAACATGGCTAAAGACCCAAATCTTCTGTGAGCACTTAACTAACCCCTAACTTGTCCACTGGTCCCAACCCCCAACGTGCATTTTGCTCCTCTAGAACTCAGATATCTGTTATGCTAGCAGTACGTGTATTGTGCTTTGCTTGTATATCCTCGTTTGTAAGTCACTTTGGATAAAAGCATATGCTAAATAAAATCCAATGTAAATGTAAAAATTTTCCCCTCAGTGCATTCTGCTGATGTGTCCCACTCACAGAGGTAGATATAGATGGAGACTGGGAAAGGGAAATGAAATGCTTGAAGCCACAAATGTTTTACCATTTTCCCATAACCAGCATTCATTGCCATTATGAAATAAGTATGGTAATAACAGTAATAATATTTATTCCACAGTGCTGTTGAATTCTCAAATTCGATCGTTGATTAACTTTCTATAACAGCAGCTCTGATAGCTCGGAGGTCTTATTAACCTTCAAGACAAAGATGGAAAAGTGGCTGGTCAGTGGTTAGGCTGATAGAACATAAATGTGAATTGATGCGGTCTTGTGAATGAATTTTCAGGAATTTCCAAACAAAATAAAAAAGCATGAAGTCCTTTAATGTAAAAAATAATTATATATATATATATATATATATATATATATATATATATATATATTACACACACACACATATTATTGCCAAACTGCTTTGCTTAAGGAAACTTCGGGATGGTAACTTAAGGGTGGTAACTATTCTTAATGTGTGGTTTATGACCGAGGTCAAATGTCGCAAGAGGTCGTATAAATGTCATTTACTTACAAAGTCACCATCGACCAGAAACGAAGACAGGTCAACTAAAATCCACGTGGGCAGCATGAACAAAACGGCATTGAAGCCAAGAGTGTTGAGCAGATGGAGGTGGTGTATCCTCGTGTCACGCAAAACCTAAGACATGAACGGAGTACGTGATTACTTATGCAGATTTTCATGTAGTATAGAGTATGCAGCATACATTCAAATCTAAAGCTTTACTTTCAAAGATCAAAACTGAGACGCATTACATATACATGTGAATAGTCTTTCCGGCAAGATGGCTGTTGTTGACTTTGTGAGATTTGTGTACTTAAAAAAAAAAAAAAAAAAAAAAAAAAAAATCATGCAGTGTGTATTTATTCATCTCGCTCACTGTAGGCCTAGAATACTTTAAACAAAACCAACACACACACAAAAAAAGATCATTAATCCGGCACGCTAGACAAATATTTAACATCCAAAAACAAAGAAACATACAAATATTAGCAGTGCTCGCAACACTGTTCGGTGCACTGACTGATCAGACAAGTTGACTGACTAACTTACCTTTTTAGAGAATATGTTTTGTAAAGAGAAGCAGAGTGTAGCTGCGAGAGCACTGATTAATCCTGACAGATCAAACGAGAGCTCAGTCACCGTAGCCAACAGGACACCGCCTATGATCGGTACAAGAGAAACATAGACCTACAAAAGACAAACTGGGCGTAAACTTGTGGAGACGATGACAAAATAACAAACAATGCAAAACAACAATGTCACAGTATTGGTATACGGAGCACAAGCCATGCTTTACTTAGCGCCTCTTGAGAAGTAAATTCCAACAAATTACATGTAAAACAATTACTGTAAAAGTTATTTATATATCCTTCTGAGACCCTGCCCATTGACTTGTGTCCTCTGTGGTGGACATTTTGTTTTCATGTATGTCCTTTGACTTCTTTTGAGCTACTCAGGACAATAGACAAGAGAAAGAGAGAGATGTTTTGTCCAAATCTTGCCTTTGTGGTTTGCTTCTCCTTCATAATTATCCGTGATAACAGCACGACCCATATCGGCATGGTGGCTTTTACTGCAGGAACAAAGAAACGAGGACTTAAAGCATGATCTTATTTCGTAATGACCTGCTCCACATCACCTGTAGACTTTAAAACAGTCTTGTTATGCCGCCCGACAGCCAAAGCTAGACATTTTTATCCTTCTTTAGAGCGCCAGAAACCGTACAGGTGTATAAATACGAAACACTGGGACTTTCTTGTGGACTCAATGAGAACAGCTTGTGTCTGAAGAACGTGGGCTTTCATTATTTTAAATCCCTTCCTTCACCTGGGCAGGTACACGGTGTTTAAACCTGGACCAAACAAACAAACAAATAAATAAAATCTGTTACTTATTAAATGTATGATTTCCTTGACGCTCAGATAAAAAATAAATACATTAATAAATAAAAATCAAAAAAAAATTTTTTAAGCTACGTAGCAGAACCGGAACCCATGTTCAGCTCGTGCGCTCGTTAGAGCTCTGTAGATCCGGTTGTGTTGTCCTAACAGCGGCTCAGCTCCAAAGCTACACGTTCACTCTAATTATAAAAACAATGATAATAAAAACACGACAAAACTGCTAACAATGGCGTCCTAATCAAAACTAATCCATCCAAAGTGTCGTTTTAATTTAAATTCAGCGCACAAATCTGAGACAGTTACTTAATGTAGTTCCAGCCTCCAATGACGTCACAACGGCTACATGCTAACTAACTTAGCCAGTGGGCTCAGCGGTACAATCACGGGGCCGTGATACTTACTCGTGTGAGCGTAGGACACGGGAACCTTCCATATACTGAAGTGAGCCGACACGGAGGAGAAATATTTCCCGAACGCCAAGGGAAGAATGTACCAGCGGTAATAAGTGGCCGGGACTTCAGATTTCGGGACGCCCCAGGCGCGCAGCAGCGGCGGCAGAAACAACACGATGGAGAAAATGTGGAAAAGCGAGACGGTGACAGGATACGGGAATCCATTCAGGATGATTTTATTGATAACGTTGCCGCCGGAGCTGACCGTGTACCAGCATGTACACAGCAGCGCGATCCGCACCGCCTCCTTCACAGGCGGACGCTCCACCGCCGCCATCTTCCTGCCCGAGTGTCGGCGCTGCTGCTGCGACTGCGACGAGCTTCTTACGTGGAGCTCCAACTTCCTAATGTGGGAGGAGGGAGGGAGGGAGAGAGCTGCCTTCGACACGCCCATCTCTTGCTTGTGTTGAAACGTTCACTTAAATCTTTTCTTTCTTTCATTTTGGGTCTACATAGTTTTAGGCAGTTTAGTTCTTTTTAGAATAATCTAAAATCTTCTTTTTAGAATAACCTAAAAAGAACTCTGACAAAATGAACACTACTATCCAATCATCGTTTTGTGTTTTATGACCAAAAGCAGATTATATATGACCACAAAACACGATGATCTAATTAGCATGACTGATTAAGAGAGAGGAATGCCGCGTTCAAGATGCCGATCTGTTGCACATGGTTCCCTCCACTCGTGATGTCATGCAGGCTACGGTGTAAAGAGTGGTGACAGGAGATTTAGTTAATCACATTCAAGAAGTTTTCTGTCATAACACGCAATGAACGTGATTTTTTACACGTTTTCACGGATGCTGCAGTAGATTTTTAGCCTTCATTCGTTCACTCAGTCATCTTAAGTATCCTCTTTATCCTGGTCATTGTCAGGTATGTTCTGTAAAGTCATGATTAGTAAAGTGTGATTAACACTAAAGTGAGTCAAATCACAAACTTAATCACAATTTGATTCGTGACCATTTATTCGACCAAGACAGCGAATCGAGACAGTGAATATCACAACTAGGCAGTAATCATTTATTCGCGTAACTAGGACAGGATTAGAATCACACATGTTGTTTAAATCCATCCTGTCGCTATGTTTGCACAGAGAACTAGAACAGAAATTCAGCCTGCTTTGTGGGTCTGCATCCTCACTTTAGACAGATATAACCAGAGGTGTAAAAGAGATAGGGTGAGGAAGAATGTACATACATCAGACATACTGCTTCAACAATAAAGCACAGGTCCACTTAAAAAGATGGCTCGTGTGTGTGTGGATTGAATCCAGAGAGGTGAGACTTCACCACCAGGAAATACGAATAACCTGTATGTTAAGAGAGAGGACTTTATTCTCTTAACTCATTATTTTCAGCTTAGATTTAGATTTTAATGTAATGAAATGCAAAACACCCTTTTAAGTAACATGGAAAAAGGTGCATTGTGTGTGTGTGTGTGTGTGTGTGTGTGAAGAATTCATATTCATATTAGAACCTAATAAAGGTCAAGGTAAAGGTGTGTATAGTACAAGATGACCTAAAACAAACTGGTAACCTGAACAGCTTTTGTTGCAATCTTGTACCGCAGTCTCTGTGTGTTTCCTGCTCTGCCACTTCCAAAGAATGAAGGTAAACAAGTACACATATTATACTACTGTCAAACAAAGCGGATAATGGGCGTATAAGAAATGCCAAAGCAGAGAAATGATTATGAATAAGGACAAACAACACGGATGCTCTTCAGACACTGAAATATGTCAACTTTATGTTGCTATTCGACAAGTTGTCTTTTTACAGTGTTTATTCAGTGTATATACAGTGTATATTCTTCAGCAGAAATGCTCAGTACAAATTCCAAACACGTACCATATTTCGTGGTATTGTTCTTTGTCACAAAGCACATAAAACACACACACACCCTTCTCTTGCTATACTTTTTTTTATTTTCCTCCTATCATCCGAAACAAACAGAACAAAATGTTATAAATAGATACAAAATATTATATAAAGCAGTTATTACACGAACACATAGCTGGAATAGGCGTAAAGACCATACGAGATCCAGAGATGCAATTTTATTTATAGAACTGTTTTTAGTCTATGCAAACATATGGAAAAATATTAAGTTTACTTCCATCTCCATACGTGTCTAAAGATATGCATTCGGTCCAGCCGTACCAATGGCCTTTGCTGTCATAACAGCCGTTAACCCCAGGCCAATGCTTATTGTTTATTTTGTGGACGTCCTCTGTTGTGATATCTCGGTCTATCCCTGGCAAATTTGTCTCCGAAACATTTGGCACCTGGACATGGGTTTTGCTGGCCTCCCTCATGTTGTCTTCCTCACATTTCACCTGCTCGGTCATAAAAAAGTGCGCCCCTGGAACTTGACTTCCGGACGTTTTTAACAAATTGTTTTGGAGGTTCAGGTAATATTTGACTATTTGATTTTGCGACATATCTTTCCAGTTCATCTTGTGCACAGTGTTGGGTGAAGATGCAGAAGGGCTTTGCTTCAGGTTCACTGGCTCATTAACATCCACCACTGAATTGTGTTGCTCCTCACTCTGATTCACTGCTGAAGGTCTGATTTGTTGCGTGAGTGGATCAAAGGTTAATTTACGATTTTTTACTCGAGCAGGCTTACACATGTCATCTGATGGCCGTCCTTCCACATTGATGGTGTAGTCTCTAAACTGAGGCTTCCTCCTCTTGCCAACTGAGGGTTTGATATCTTTTTCCGTTTCCATATTGGTAACCTCACTGAGTAAACCTGGCTGAGGCCGTGCTAACCCTTTAGACTTGTTTTGCAGGTTATTGGTTTGTTCGAGCGTCCTCTCACAGTTTAGGAGTGATTCGTTCTCCGGCTGTGACGGGTCTTTTGACTGATGACACTCGGTGTGCATACCTTGGATGGAAGAGTGTAATGGCAGTACAGAAAGAGTCTCAGAGTCAGTGGCAGAAAATGATGTTGGCTGCTTGCTTGGTACTAACTGCTTTACTGATGGTACTAACTGCTTGGTACTAACTGCTTTACTAGGACTCGGGTTGGTGTAGTGACTGTGTGCTTTGTGCTTCACCTTCTCAACAGCAGTTATGTCCCTTTGTCCCTGCTGTTTTAATACTGATTTTCTGAGGATTGCAGAAGCAGTGGGTTCTTTGTTGAGTTCAGGAGAACTAAATTGAGGTTTGATGGCACTGGTGTGTATTTGAAGATCAACTGGACCACCACTGCTTCCGCTGGCTGTTGACAGTGCAGACCTCTTTGTGCCCTTTAATGTAGGCAAGTTCTTTTCCACTATTTGCTTACCAGTGTGTGTCATAGGGTAGAACTTTTCAGTGCTTGAAGAGTGGACGCTGTGTAAAACAGGTTTCTTGTCATTATCTGTTGCAGTCTGAGGAGATCTAGAACCAGGCAATGTCTGAGACCGGTTGGATCCCATAACAGAGCTTAAAGTGCTTGAAAGTTCCTTTGGCAGTATTTCTGGTTGATGTGGGTCAATCAGTTTCTGCCAGTTACGCAGAAGCTTCTTTGCACGCTTTGCCAGATCCTCATCTCTGGTCTTCTTCCTCAAGTCATTTATCAACTTCCCAAGCCGGGTTTCCTATTAAAAACAAAAATCACAATCTCAGTTTCTCCAAAATCAATGAAGTGAGGAGTAAAACACAATGGTGTGTGCTGTTGTAGGAAAATAATCAATGACATGGTGGTACAATACAGCTGCTTACCACCCCAGAGTGTTTTCCTATAACAATACAGATCAAAGTGTTACTCTTGCACCACAGTGATTTGTCAATTTATGAACGAACAACGTTGTGCTTAATGTTGTGGGACATCCAAGAGACAGGTTAGTTCCTGTACGTTATAACAGCTATAAACTCAAAAGCAGAGGCGCTGTTTATTTTCTTTCTTTACAAAGTGCAAACATCTGATACTCCATAAATGATAACCGATAAGGTATTATAATGAGCACATTAATATAACCACGTTATTTAAATTACAGCCAGAACTACACAAATCCTTCAGGATCAAAAATCCAACAGCACTGTGATATAATGATAAGTACTGCATTCATAACCCACACTGACATTTATTAATAAATAAAAAGTAAAAGTCAATTAATTAATCATGAGTTGTTTTTTTCAACATGAGGGAGACCTGCCGTTAGGAGTGTGTGATATGATATTAAATCTTTGCAATTAAAATCTCTCCATGAGATGCCTTCACAGAGAGATCCTTAGTATCGACATTGCATACCGTGACAGTACCTACCGCATTCGATTCAGTACCTATCGCTTGGCCACTGATAACAGTACGTACTGTTCAATATATGTGTGTAGTATGAATACATTCTGGACATACTGGCTTTTTATCATGTGATGTGTTCTTATGCGATCTTGCGTCCTTGCGATCTCGTTCTACGTCATAATCCACTGCCGAACTTTTTTTTAAATTGGGAAATTTATACTGCTCAGCAACGTGCAAAATAGTCTTAAAAACCAACATGAAAAAGAATCGTGTTAAGACCGAGGCTTGTGATCCTGCCTGTAAAAAATCCCGCGATATGATATTTTTGCTATATCGCCCACCTCTACCTGCCATGTAGATAATACATTTTATCTGATGAAGAGACAAGACAATTAAGCCAAACATTATGGCTTTTTGAACATCTGATTCCAGATTTACTTTTGCTGTTATATTAACCTCCACTCTTCTCTGAAGGCTTTCCCCTAGATTTAGGAGTGTGCCTGTGGGGATTTGTCCATTCAGCCACAACAGCATTGGTGAAGTCAGGCACTGATATCACGCCTAGACCCAAACACTCCTCACCTCAAGTGCTTCCTTTGTGATGGGGTACTTCTCTAGGATGGATATTACATCCAATACAGCCACCATGTTGCTGATCTGTTAAAGGAAACCATTGGATTCACGTTAAAACATTCATTTTTACCATGCATATTTATTACACCAAGATACACAGGCTAATTTTCAGTGGCATTGAGAAGCAGAGTAAACAACCTTGGACCGTGCAACTGTATAAATAGTAATGTTGATATCTACGGAATTTGATTTTGAGCCAAGTTGTGAGAAACTACACAAAACAGGCCTTCCATGAATAACAGGCCATCAATTACCATGTAAACAGCAACCAAGCCTACTTCTGACTGTAATTAGGTAAGCACGATCTATTTGCAACTTTGATGGAGAGTTAAAACCACTCAAGTAAAGAAAAAGATGCTTCTAGTTCAGCCTTTTTATTTCCATAGTGTGTATCTGCACGTTGGGAGCTGTTTGGAGCCAGGGACCCCTTTAAATGCAAGATGAATTTCCTCAAACCTCCAACAAACACAATCCGACTATTCACAACTTAAGACTCAATATTTAAACATGTACAATAATATTTGAACTATTTATTGCAACCATAGAATTTTTATTCCTGTTTTTTCCACTGATAATGAAAACAGGAGGTCCATGATTTCTTCATATTGTTGCAGTTGCAGAAACCACATATCAAATTCTATTTGAGGTTTTGTTTTTCCACATTCAGTTCTTCAGGTGAAAAAACAAAAACAAAACTTGCCAGTTATTTAAAAATTTTAAAGTAGCTCTCCGTACTTTGGCTTTATTTGGAGATACAAGAGGCTCAACCCAAAGTTAACAAAAGTGTAAAAAAGTTTTGTTGTTTCTTCTGTTATATATTTGCTGATTTATTGGACGCTTAATGAGCCTGAGGACATCTGGCAACCTCGCCCTATTTGAATGAACTCATTCATATGTGCACCTGCAAGAGATAGTCTAAAAAACAGTTTCAAGTTTCTGTTCAAAAATGCAAATTCATAGATTCCAGTAATTAAGCTATTTGTGCGTGATGTATGCAAAAGCTAATCTTGAATCTACTTTAAATGTCAGCACTGCTTACAACATACTGATGATCATTAATTCTTCATGCTGTACATTTGGGTTTTTTTTATTAAAAAAAAAGCCTTTTATTACGCCACACTAAGCATCACTGTTATACACATTACTTTCTCTTTACAAAAAGCAGCACAAACAGTGTTTAAATAGGCTTCAATTTTATTGTTTTGCTCTAATTAAACTTGCTATTAAAATGTCAGTGTCCAACTTATAAGTGGATGTTGACTAGTGTCATTTTCCTTAATAATATTGAGTGTTTAGTTATTTGTGCATTAGCTTCTACAAATGTACTCTACTGGACCTCCCTAGAAACCTGACAGAAATGTTTCTGTGGAATATTAATATTGCGCAAACAAACTCATCAATTGATACATATTGATTCATTCATTTTGTTGCTTTTTTATTTAGGTATGTTCTCCAACACACTGGTTCTCAAAGTGAGCTCCAGGAACCCCCAGGGTTCTATGCAATATAGCCAGGATGTCTGTGATTTCTTTATAATATTAAACTGGCAAAAACCACAAATCAAAACTCTTTCATTTATGATTGAGTTCTTACAGTTATCAGACTGTTTGACCGGTCACTTGAATCGAATGGGTCTAATCCAAACTTCTGGAGTTTAAAAAAACAATAACCAAAAAACAAGTTTGGATGGTGAAAAGTTGGGCAGTGGTAGAGCAGTGGTTAAGACATTGATCATAAGGTCGAGTTCAAACCCCAGCACAGCCATGCTGTCACTGTTAGGCCCTCGAGCAAGGCCCTTAACTCTCAACTGCTCAGTTGTATAAATATGATAAATGTAAGTCGCTGTGGATAAGGGCATCTGCATAAATGTAAATGTAAGTTCAGAAACAAAAAGGACTACGGCACCAATAACTCCGCAGAAAACTATTGTACACACGAACAACACGCCTAATATTTGAAAAGTAGGATTGTGTTCGTAAAAATAACTCTGTACTGAGGGGCTCTCGGAAGGCCCAAAAGGGTTGAGATCCACCTCTTTAACAAACTCTGTGGCCTTCCAGGAGTAGCAGGTGCAGTTATACTCAGATCACGTGACACCTCAATTACACACAGGGCTGCTCCATTCAACTAACTCTGAGATTTGTTATTTTATTTTATTTTATTTGATGGTAACTTACTTATTATTATTATTATTATTATTATTATTATTATTATTATTTGTTAATAATAGTTGCAAACTATATTGATCGTCAGTGTTATGGGCTATATATAAAATCCCAATTAAATCTATTTCAGTTCGTGTGGAAAAGTTCGAGGGGTGTGAATACTTATGTAAGACGCTATAAACGGAAGCATGATTAAAAATGGAGATTGACATCCATGATACGGATTAGTATATGATGTGTTCAGATGAGTTATACAGTAGTGATGCACATAACGGTGGCTAACCCGGAAGTGCTAGCTGAGCTGTAGCTACAGTTACAGTACAGGAGCCGGACAGACTGCAAATATTAGATTGGCAGCAAAAATTAATTAAAAAATGAATCAAAATAATAATCTAACTGGAGCAAAAGATGAAAAGCGACAGCCGACATTGTTTACTACTGAAGGCAGGCTCATGGTACTTACGTTGCTGTGAGCGTCAGTCGCCTGAAGCAGCCGGTCTCTGATTTGCTGTGCGGTTACCGTTACTGACGCCGTTGTCATGGTCATACAGTGAGACTGGGCACAGCGGCTGGTGCACTCCGCTCTAACCGTCTACCGTCTGATTACAGGCGCTGTGGGAGATTTAACACTGTACACTCCATCACTGAATCTCCGTCTACTCGAACACCAGTAATTAAATTGGGGGAAAGTTGCGCAACTTAACAAAAGAGCACATTTCACCTCTCACAACCCTGTCGCTATGTATCTCTCTCTCTCTCTCTCTCTCACTCTCTCTCTCTCTCTCTCACTCTCTCTCTCTCTCTCACTGTCAGCTGCCTCGGCTTAACCAATGGCTGTAAATCCAGCTCCCGTGGCCTGATGGGAAATTTTAGGCTGAATTCCAAATTTAACGCATAGTGCACTTGGTAAACTGCCTATACTGTGTATTTCATACCACGTGTAGTGCACTTATACACCGAGTATAGATGTATTTGGGATTCAGCCCACGAAAGACTCTAGAAATAGAAACGTCCCTCAGCTACAGAGGCAAATGACTGTTTTCAGTTCAGAACTGAAATAAAGTTGGTTTGACGTTCGGTATTCGCGGATACGCAGAAATTAAGGGACCGTCTCTAGAGTTACATACGACATGTTATACACGTTTCTAACTTCGATAGGATTTGAAGGGGATGACTTACAGTCCTACAACCAACTGTAAAGTGTTCATCTAGGTGGCAGCTGTAATGCACACCTCTTAGATTTTTTTGAAATTTTATTAAATCATATATAAGAATTGCCATGTATTTTATTACTGCATGGGCTTCTACACAAAGTATACCATTATTTAAAGCTCAATAAGATTTGAAGGGAATAACTCACAGTTACAAAACCAACTGGAAAGTGTTCATCTCATTTAATTCAGTACGGGTCATATTGACCCCTTTTTATGCATTCCGTGAAGGTTTTTTTTTTGTTCATGCATTGTAGGGTTAAATATAAAAAAATTTAAAGGTGTGCGTCACACTTGACACCTAGTCGAACAGTTTACAGTTTGTTGTGTGACTGTACATCATTCCCTTCAAATGCTATTGAGCTTTAAATTATGGTATATTTTGTGATTGAGTCCATTCGGTAGTGAAATTCATATTTAATTTACATGATTTAATAGTTTATTTTAATAAATATAAAAAAAATCTCAAAAGGTGTGCATCATACCTGACACCTAGATGAACACTGTACAGTTGGTTTTGTAACTGTGTCATTCCCTTCAAATGCTATTGAACTTTACATTATGGTATATTTTGTGTATGGGCCCATGCAGTAGTGAAATACATGGCAATATTTACATATGATTCAATAGCTTCTTTTAATAAATATCAGAAATGTAAAAGGTGTGAGTGATACCTGACATTTAGATGAACACTTTACAGTTTGTTTTTTGACTGTACGTCATTCCCTTCAAATGGTATTGAGCTTGAAATTATGGTATGTTTTGTGTATGGGCCCATTCTGCAGTGAAATTCATGTCTAATTTACATTTGATTTAATAGCTTATTTTAATAAATATCAAAAATCTAAAAGGTGTGCATCATTGCTGCCACCTAGATGAACACTTTACAGTTGGTTATATAAGTCCTTCCCTTCAAATGCTATTGAAGTTAGAATCGTGTTTAACAATTTCGTATGTAACTTTAGAGACGGTCTCCGCAAATCCGCGAATATCGAACGTCCAACGTGAAACCAACTTTATTCCAGTTCTGTCAGAGGAAGTGTTTATGGAGAGCAGTAAAGATGTCAAAACAATAGATAAAAGAATGAATGTATGACTTAATAAATAAATAAAACAACTGAGGAATATGCAATGGCAGGAATTCATGTAAAAAAAAACAAAAAAACAACAACTAAAATAAAGAATATGTAGACTACACACGTGAATTTTTAACGATATGTTAATTGTATGATAATGATATGCTAATAATATGTTCATTATATGCAAATGAGATGTTCCATATATGTTATATTAAAGTTTATATTAAAGTAATTAGATCATTATCTTTCAACTTTAAGCCATTTCAATACTATTAATACTCATTTTAATCTAATTAAACAGGGACTGTTGACATTTTATTGCCTCGTTTTCTAAACTGAACATGTGCTGTTCATGGATATTTTCTCTGGTTCATAATATTTATGATTTATGAATATTTAAGTTTCTAAGCAATACCTTTTTGCTACCAGCTCAAGGTCTCCCACTTTGCTTTGAGATCCATATTCGTGAGTATGAAACGCTGTCGTGATTTTAAAGTGCTGCTGAAAATTTTCCGTCTATAAAATAAGAGATTTTTAATCTCAGCGAGTCTTTTTCCTAATACTACTATTACTACTACTACTAATAATAATAATAATAATAATAACAAATATCTTCTGAGGTTAGAGAGACAACGAATACATTGAGGCTTTTGGATTTAAAAAGCAACACGAAACATCAGCAGAAACATGTTATATATTGTTGCAACACACAGTCCTCTCTGAACGTACTGAACAAGGACAATTCTTTTGTTTTTGCTATACGTTGAAGACATTTCTTTGAGAGATCCAAAGATGAATGTGAGACAATAGATCAGCTTTCATTTCCTGATATTTACATCCAGTTGTGTTAAACACCTTAGAACATGGCACCTTTGGCATCAGATTGTTTCTGTAAATTTCTGAGTTCATTCTGCTGCTATCATCATGAGTTAGATCATCAATAAAGATGAATGAGTCTGTTCCAGAAGCAGCCATGCAAGCACAAGCCATGACACTACCTCCAGCATGTTTCACAGATGAGCTTGAGTGTTTGGATCATGAGCAGATCCGTTTCTTTCTCCAAAGTTTGGTATTTCCATCATTTTGTGGCTCATCTCTGTATTTCATGTGAATTGTAATCTGGCTTTTTGATTCTTACTGCTGATGAGTAGTTTGGATCTTGTGGTATGGCCTCTATATTTCTGCTCTCAAAGTCTTCTTTGAAATGTGGATTGTCCTGTGGAGGTTGTTGGTGATGTCCCTGACTGTTGATGTTGTTATTGTTTTTGGAGGGGGGTGATTCTTCACAGCTCTCACAATGTTTCTGTCATCAACTGCTGTTGTTTTCCTTGGCTGACCGGTTTGATGGCAGGTTGTTAGTACACCAGTGGTTTCTTTCTTTTTCAGGACATTCCACATTGTTGTATTGGCTATTCCCAATGTTTGTGCAATGCCTCTGATTGATTTTCCTTCTTTTCTCAGATTCAAAACTGCTTGCCTTTCTCCCATAGACAGCTCTCTGATCTTCATGATGCCTTATCCATTTTAACAAAAATGCACTTGTCACAGACAAAAGCCAATGCCATGTTCTAACACATTACATTAGATGTGAATGTCAGGAAATGTAAACTGAAATTGTGATCCATCATGCCATGTTCATCATTTGACCTCAAACCCAAATGTGTTCAGCGTATAGTAAAAACAAAATAATTTACCTATATTTCAACACGTTCAGAGGGTATTGTACCCTCTCCAGTCCCTTAACACACATGCATTATATTGTAGCTATAATTGTTTTTTGGTCAGTAATATCTTGTATTTTACTGAAAAATACTTTGATTTTATTTTTAGCACACTCAAGAACCTGCTAATAGCTTCAAACAGGATCCAAGAAGATGAACATGTAGAAAATGTGTAGTAAATTGTGCTTATCTCATGAATGGATATATTTATAAGTCTAAATTAAAGCCAATAGATTTTGCTTTAGACCACATGTTCATTGTGCCACGTAAAAAGGAAAATAATTATTATTTCAAACAACAATTTCCATGGGGTAGACCTATTTTTTCCACATAACTGTATGAAGCCAGGATTACTATCAACATGGCATATATTTCAGGCAGTTTAACAGCATCTATATGCTGACATACCTGGCTTCAGAAAAAAATTATTGGAGGACGCATGCCCTTTTTCTTGGTTTACACTGAAATAAGCTTTTATATTTAGAAAATTACCTTCCTGTATTTTATTATTTTATTTCTTTCTTCACTGCCTTCATCTATTTTTTGACAGTTGGGTTGTCATTGACATGCATCATTTTCCTAAACTGAAATAATTCGAACATATGTGTAGTTTATGTGTATAACTTCAAAATATGTTAAACTAAACAGCATTAAAGTGAACATAACAAAGTTACACTGTGGATTCTTCATATCAATGTCTGTGGAGTTTGACATGTTCTCCCTGTGTCCATGTGGGTTCTTCTAGGTTCTCATGTTTTCTTCCACCCCCCAAAAACATGCCGGGTGGTGGATTGGATACGGTAAATTTCCCCTAGGTGTGAATGTGTGTGTGTGTGTGTGTGTTTGTGTG
Organism: Ameiurus melas; assembly: GCA_012411365.1. Classification (NCBI taxonomy): domain Eukaryota; kingdom Metazoa; phylum Chordata; class Actinopteri; order Siluriformes; family Ictaluridae; genus Ameiurus; species Ameiurus melas. The sequence goes on along the minus strand of CM022762.1, from coordinate 22,075,484 downwards.
CATGGTGCCCTATGATGGACTGTTGTCCCATCCATGGTACATTCCCACTTTCTGTTCCCACGTTCTGTTGTCTGGATAGGCTCTGGATCCACTGCGACCCTGACCAGGATGAATCGGTTACATTAGGCATTATCTGAAAATGAAATGTGTCCGGTTTCAAACCTCGGCGTGTGCATGCACACACACACACAAAGCCGTGACCAGTTTCATTATCCACTTTCTTAAAATGATCAGAAAGGCCAAAGTTATGCAAGCCACTTTTAATAGGTCAGTGTTTTTCTTGCAAAGAACTTTTGCATCGTAACTGACTAAAACCGTCAGCCATTCTTTCAACAGTTATATAATTATATCATTTAGTAAATTGTACTAAAACATTTCTCATTTAATAAAAGAATCAGAGTAGTATTGAACTTGCTGGAAGCTCCCTAATTCAACAGAAAATATTTTTCAACAAAAATTTTTGTTGAGAAAAACAGATGATTTATTTCAGGGCACTGCTCTTCTCAGCCAATGCACGTGCAGCTGATATTCACAAAAAAACCCACTTCGTATCTGCTGACGATCACAAGCATATCAACTGACATGCAAATTTAGGCAATATGTCAGTTTGACATTAATAAAGACAACAGGGTCATCATTATTCCTTAAGACTTTCCAAATAAGCTTTAGGTGACCCAGAAGACACTGGCTTTGTTGATAAAATGGAGGAAATGACTGACAGATTTCCTGCTCCGACAACTCTTGAGAAGGCTAAGCCAGAGTTGTGCGTCCCACTACCGAAAAAGAAAAAGTGTTGAGGATTGTCCTTCATGTTAGTGTCCAGACTGGGAATGTAGTGGGTTATGATCCGAATAACCTGAGGACAAAGTCGAAAAGAACAAAACAAAACAAAACAGAGAGAAAGAGAGAGAGAGAGAGAGAGAAAGAAAGAGAGAGTGTGTGTGAGAGAGAGAGAGAGAGAGAGAGAGAGAGGGGTAAAAATTACAAATATCAAAATGACATATTACGGAATCCAACTTAATTTTCTCATGATCTTGACTTAATTTTCCTGTGTACTGGACATCTATCGTCCCGAAGTCAATGGGAGTTTTTGAAAGGGTTTTTTGGTTAAATGTCTGAAATAAGCTCAATATATGTTCACGACATATATTATATTACGACATAAAATACATCAGTAATACCCCACTCAGGATTAAAAAAAAAAAAGCTTTTACATGTCTGGAAAAAGCCGATTTCTAATACGTGGCTAAATGGGATTACAAAGGTTGTCAGGGATATTAAACGTCATCACGCCAAACAGGAAATCTCATCTACTATAGCCTCGTTGTGTTTATACTCCCGCCCATGCAACTTTCCAACTTGTAGATTTATCAATTTATAGCATTTTCCAATTGTATTGTTTTTTTTTTTATAAAGATCGGAAGAGTTGTCGGAAGCGTAGCGGTGGTGATGATGAAGTCATGCGACCGTGGTGTAGTTCGTTTATAGCATAACATTAGCATTAGAGTCTAGTTAGGCTTCAAAATGTTATGAATCTTATCTTAATGAACGTAACGTAAGAATCATAAACTTTTGTTGCTCACAGAGTTTATTTTCTGTAATAATCCAAAAGTCAGTGGAAAAATCCTATTGGCTTTTTGTGGAGGGAATCGGGGTGATGGTAACTTCCGGGGTGGCCTACAAAAACCCCTCATCCCTGCAGGACTGACGACTTCCACATTAGTGTCCCACACTTGAGAAGGGGACACACACCCCTCTCTCTTAATGTCCATCTCTACAGCGGGGAATTATTACATTTATGATGGAGAAGATGCCAACATGCATGTAACACCAGTCCCATTCACAAAGCGCCAGATATTCTCACAATAAAATGACATCGTGAGAAAACTGCTTATGGTTATGTCGAGATCACGAGAAAACTAAAGAAAATAATAATAATTAATAATGCATGGCCGCTTAGGGCTTCCGTACAGATATAAGTAATATTAAATCTGATATTTTGTAAATCCGACCAGCACAGTGGATACTCACAGGATCATACAGAACATCATGAAGATGTTCCACAGCGCTATAAAAATGCGGAAGTAGCGCAGACTGAGTAAAAACTCCCGGATGTTTTCACCTGGTGAGGAACAGCACATTATAAACAGGTAGATCCCCAGTCCATGTAGTACATTTCACTCCCACTGAAGTGTCAGTAGTCATGGGTCTATATGTATTGGTACCTGTAGTTGATTGGGCCGGATCATCCCCGAATCCGTGCGTTTGGGTCTGTTTCCTTTTCCTATCATTACACACAGCGCAACACGAGAATGAGAAAGCTTCACCAACTGGAATATCACGTCACTAGAGCACACAGAATTCAAACAACTTCTAACAGGCGTACTTACAGTTTGAAGTTTAAAACCGCCCCTGCGTTCATTAGCAACGTGCTGAAAAGCAACGAAAACCAAATCAGACGTGTGACGTGGAAAGTCTGATCATCAACAACCCCGCTGAGCGGTCTAGCTATTTTACAGCAAACTGAGATTATATTATGAATCTAGACAAAGTAGAAACCCTGCTTGAAAATTCAAAATCATAGATAGATACATGTGTATGAGGAATTATTATTATTATTATTATTTTACCCGAAAATTAACAGATCGCCGATCATCTTGTCACTCGGCAGCCTCTTCTTCTTCTGGCAGCATTAAAATGTTGAACATTGACTGTAAACTCACCGTCGCCTCCTGCTGGTCAGGATTGATTTCATTCTCCAATAACAACAACAACAACAATAATAATAATAATAAGTAGAAGAAGATTCAGACTTAAATAAAGCAAAGGTGTTTTAGAGATTTTTGCAGCTGTCCCTTAGTAAATATGATTGTAAATATCCATCCATCTTCAACCTCTTACTCCTTTTCAGGGTCGCGGGGAACCTGGAGCTTATACCAAGGAACATCGGGCACAAGGCGGGGTACACCCTGGACAGGGTGCTAGTCCATCGCAGGGCACAATCACATACACACTCACACACCCATTCATACACTACGGACACTTTAGACAGGCCAATCAGCCTACTTTCATGCATATCTTTGGACTGGGGAGGAAACTGGAGTACCCGGCGGAAACCCCTGCAGGGAGAACATGCAAACTCCACACACACAGAATCGAACACCAACCCTGGCGGTGTGAGGCGAACATGCTAACCACTAAGCCACTGTGCATCCCGATTGTAAATATGATAGAAGAAGAAAAAAAATCTACAGAAATAGTTTGGTTTTAATTCAATAATTTGTCACTTCAGGGAAAACGATTAAAAATATTTTTTTTAATGACTTCCCCGCTGAAAAAAAAACTTGACATACAAATGGAAACCATTTAGTAATAGTTTTAATGGTTATAATGGGAATTGTATTGGTTTTACTGGATACCGTTATGGTCCCTGTGGGTCTCTACAGATAATTTGTTCCCTTCTATTGGTGACATTTATGTTTAGTGGATACCATTAAGAACCTACATCCTTAATACGTCCTACTATTTAATGGAAACCATTTGGTAATGGTTTTAATGGTAAACAGCTGATGATTTGTAATGTTATTTGTAGTGGAAACCATTATAATTTCTGTGATGGTGTCTATTGTTTGATTTCAGCAGGGTCTACAGTTGTGGCTGGTTAGTAGCAAACATGGCCAAGCATAAGAATCTGTGATGTTTTTGCTGTTTTAATTGTTAGCTAGTTCACTAAGCTACTTGCAAGTTTGTTTAGATTCGGTTGAGGGTGTAGAGTATCTCAAACTCTATTGGCTGTTGTGTGAATCGGTCACGCCCTTCTACATTCCGTCAGTTTGACTAGCTGTTTTAAAAGTCAGTGCATAAATAAACAGAAGTTTCACTCACATATACAATTTTTTGATCTGGTGTAGAATGTACTTTTCATTTACACATAGAACTGGATGCTTTATGAGTAGCTTTATGTAAATACAAAATGCAAGAAAATGCAACTAAATTGACCAAACTGCACGAATATTACGCGTAAATAATTTTAAAACCACAGCTGACATGCGAATAGCGCCTCCTCTCGTTGTGAATAAATATCTTCTTACAATTGCACGTCATTTTGTAGTATATATATAATTTTTTTATGGATTAAAAAATTCATTTTGACATTTAAATGTCACAATTAGGCTACAGAAGGATATTCAGAACGGTTTTGGTGCAGTCATTTAAATTTCCAAGGTTGCATTTTTACTATATGCATGTATGTATGTATGTATTATGTATGTATGTATGTATGTATAGATGTATGTATGTATGTATATATGTATATATGTATGTATATATGTATAGGTTATATAACCTGACTTCATCCCAAATCCATCTGGAAAAAGGCCCTCACTAAAACACTATCTGTTGGAGCAGGTGTGGCAGTAGCCTTCACTTTGGCGGAAGGTAGATCCTGGATCCTGGTAGATTTCCTAGTCTATGCAGCCTACACTTTTCCGGTGCCACCCATAGGAGGCAGTAGAACACCGCATTGCTCCATCGCAGGTCTCCCTCTCCATGCCATCCTGAAGTCTTCATGTAAGCTTGGGGGTGCAGATGAGCTGCAGTATATTAATAGGATGCTGTCTGTGCTCAGATCTCTTTCACTCTCAGAGGCTTTGCGCGGACACACCGTCCACGGGCCTTTAACCAGCTCTCTGTACATGTGCTAATACTGTTATCAGCGCCCTATCCGAAACCATGGAGGTAATGGACGCCTTAAATCTGGGCGAATTTGCCCGATATTTCTCGAAAATGCCCATGTTTCCTCTGTTTGATCTGGCCTATTACATCGTGTCCATACTCTACCTCAAGTATGAGCCGGGTAAGTGACAGATCTATGTTTTATTTTTCCATTCTTGCATTGCGCAATGTGTATCCCAGACTAATGGTTAATATGAGATGTTTAGGATTTGCGCACTTATTCACACTTATTCTTTTCTCCACATTGCGCACTTTTAATACTCAAAGCAGTGCTGCTCGATTCAACCCCCTGCTCGAAATCTGATAGATGCTGTACACATACCAGAGCTGGAAAAAATAGACTTGCCCTAAATATACAACAGCAAGAGTCCATAACTTTACCCTGTTTAAACGAGTCGCCTATATACACGACTGTTCTGTAGCAACAAATATTAAAGCAGCGGTTAGTAAAATGTTTCTACAGCCTAGCAGCTGAGTGCTCATACTGTAAGTGAAAGAATGCAAGAATGATGTGTCTTTGCAACTTTTATGCACAGTAGTATGTATTGTTGCAACACAGTGGACATTTGATAACAAAACTCATAATGTCAATAATAAAAAAGGTGCACCAGTAATGACCCAGAAACATACTGCTGCTTGGTTAGTGGTCAGTTCTATCTATGTGTTGTTATGTAAGGAATAAAGCACAACAGGGTATTGTGATGTGCCCCAATGAAAGTTTGATTGTTTTCAGATTAAAGCACTAAATACTAAATACTCTTCGAGTATATCGCAGCAGTTTGACGTTGTGGAACACCTGTGATGCATGTTAGTTCCTTCTATCACATAGCAGGTATAAACATCATTCCCTCGTTCCCTCACCAGCCGCTCTCGTTTTTTCTCGCTTGAAGTTTAGAAGAGAAATGCTGTTTCTCATGTTACGCAAATACCACAAAGCATAAAGCTGTCCATCCTCGAAAACTTAAAAGAACAGCATTAGCCGTGCCTCTTACAAAGCGCTGAGACAGGACTCCTTCTGTAAATTTTAATATATAATATTAATATATAATAAATGTTGCATAAATGTCTCTTCACAGAAAGCTTCGCCGTATCAACAGTCTTTTTCAATATGTTTATGCAATATAATCATATGTATATGAGCGTTCACCGTACAAGTCCTGGTGAATTAGCTGTGCTTTAACATAAACCTGTGATTTGTCTTTCAGGCAGCGCTCCTGTCACAGCTGTGCTGTCGTAGAAAATCAATTCTAACCGATCAGATTCGATAATTCAGCAGCGTTGTGGCAGCAACTTTAGAGCTTGTTTTTCTCTATTGGAGTTTCCAGTACAATCACAATTGCTTTTACGATGATGTTTGAAAATGAAAGCCTATTTTCAGAAACTTGTCTTTGGCTGCTTGTGAGATTTGACAAAACAACCTGTATAGTAGGCGATTTCCAAGGCTTTTGTGAACTGTGCATCAGAATCAGTTACAGAAGCAACCAGTTGAGCTCCAATTACACTATCTACTTCAATGGATAAAATATTCATTTGATAGGTTTGGAATTAATCTGCTTATGTTTGCAGTTTATTTGCCTGTAGAAGAAAAAATAAAAATGTATCTAGTGCTGCTACATTGTAAGAGTTGCTTTGACATGACGCATACAGTTAAGTCTCATGCACAAATGCCACCACATTGGGCATGCTGGAGGTCAAAGCCAGCCTTCCAGTTGCCACGAATGAGTTGCTGTGGACTGATGTTTATTTTTAGTCACCATTTGATCAGATCACTTCTCCTTCAAAATGCCTGGTAGCCACACCTGTTCCATAAGATCTGTTTGTCCATAGAGCTTTGTAGACAAGAAAGGACACTTAGATTTCTAATTCCACTAATGATTCTTTCTATTGATTAAACACTTATCTGAATTTACTTAGCCCTAATTTGACTGGCATGCTAGTAGAATGCAAGGCTGTGTCCACATATATAAATGGGTCCACATGTAGACACATTATTACTCGTATACTTTGTTCATGTATTACATCTGGCCAGATTGCTCAACTCTAGTCCAGGTGGATCAAGTACTAAAATACCAAAATCCACTGTTCTGGATTGCGGCCCACCATTAAACCAACAGAAAGACACTGTATGGGGGTAATTATATGAGTCTCTGTTTTGCAGGCTCAGTGGAGGTGTCCCGCAGAAGCCCTGTAGCCTCCTGGCTCTGTGCAATGCTCTACTGCTTTGGGAGCTACATCCTAGCAGACATCATGCTCGGACACAGCCCCATCGACTATTTCCATAATAACAGCCACATCCTCCTGGCCTCAGCTGTATGGTAAGAGTCTTTGGTTCAGTACGCAGATACTCTGTAGGACTATAGCCCACGTGCAGTCACTAGCCAAACTGATTTGCATAAAATTTACACAGGTTTCGAGCTTGTAAAAAGGCCAAAACCATCTATACTATGTAGATATTTCATGCAGCCCTGAATGAACCCTAAATGAAAATTCAAAGAAAGTCTTTTATTGTAATGATTGCTTCAGATACATCCTAGCATAGTACATCTTGCTTTACACTAAATGTAGGACTATACTGTAGCATGAATAAACTGGATGCCATTCAATTTTCATGGGGGCTCAACAACACAGATTTTGTCACCACCACTGTATGGCACCAGAACCTAGACTTTTGTTTGAATAATACCAAGCAGAGACCTATAAAGTGCTTAATCTGTAAAACATGAGGTACCAGAACACCAAGGGAAAGGTGATCCATCAAATCTACAGGGAGGGGGATGTTTAGACACAACAGTTCTCCGAGAGCTTTATGTAATACAGTAGCATTCAGATTTAAGGCCAATAGCATTAGTATTAATCAGCTGCACATTTCTGTGTGTGCAGCTTTGTACTATGTGCTCAAAGTCACAGTCAACAATTTTCTCACAATACTGGCTCTTACACAAGTTCCCAATGCCCTTTAACAGCAAAACACAAATATAACAACACGAATACCTCTGTCAATGGAAAAAAGACATGGAATGATTGTTTCATTAAGATGATTTTAGTATTATTATTTGTATTATTTGTATTTAAAAACTGCGAAGGCCCTGGATCCATGTAAATTCGTTCCGAAATGCATTCACTCAAAAGAACCAGATCCTGTTCAGGCAGAAATGAAGCATAGGACCTACCCTATATTGAACAAACTATACATAAATGTCACACTCCACATATCACACTCAAACTTTAAAGGTGGAAAAGTCTTTTTTCTTAGAATCGGCCCAAACAACACTACAAACCAAGGTCCTTTAAAATGAATCCGCTTTGTAATATCCACCAAACCAAGCTAACTATCTAAAAGAAGTGCCATATTCTGGGCCTTGTGCAGGACTTTGGTATTACATTATATTTTTCCATTACTGAAGCTCCATTTTATAAAATAACATCAGAGTATTATTTAGAAAATTAGATTAAAATTTTTGTTCTCTCAGTTGATCATGTGCTTTTGGGAGATATGATCTGGATTGATATGGATTAATTACATGAAGTTTGGGAGACAGACCAAGGCCGAAGCTTTGCCTTCCTCATAACTTCCTGTAAATCCCCCCGGCTCTCAGAAATCTTTTCTTTAATGTTAATGTTGTTTTTTTTCTGTTTTTCTACCAATAATACTACAGGTATCTCATCTTCTACTGCCCGCTTAACTTGTTCTACAAATGTGTCGCATTCCTGCCCATTAAGCTCGTGCTAGTGGGTATGAAGGAAGTAGTCCGTACTCACAAAATTGCTGCTGGAGTCCACCACGCTCATCATGCCTATCACCATGGCTATTTCATCATGATCATCACTGGTTATGTCAAGGGTAAGTAAATGAAGTTTTAAGTAAGTACATTAGAAGAGCTGCTTTATGTATTAATTTGACCTGTAAGCATTTGGCTTTTTTGACTAAGACTGATTTGGCTGTAAAAATTTTTGATACAATATGCACGACATATCTCAGGACTTTAAGCAAGAAAGTTATTAATTCACTGCTGTTAAAGTGTTGAGATGCATTGATTAAAAAATATACTTAGAATATGCGAATATTTAATTGTTCAGTTACATCACAGTGAAGTGAAGTGCCTTTCCATCCTGCCTTTTATATATTTTCTTTGCAAACAGCTGAAAATCTGTTGCACATGATTATGAATGTGCGTGTGTGTTGTGAAGTAGGAAAAAAGAGAATGAGAATTTCTTAACTTAAGCAAATATCACTAGGCCAATAAAGCAGCTAACCATTATCAATGAAAGCAATTAATTTCACTGCACTGTGAATGTACTCTTATGTCAATGGTTATGATATTGATATCAATAAGAAGTCATGTCCTTCTTGGCGCAATCCTCAAACACTGTTACAGGGAGTATCACTTTCTCTCCAGCAGTTAAGAGGATCTAGTTAAAGGCCATGTACTGAAAGCAGCGTCGAGGGCAAGAGCACCTCTTTTGACCTGACAGGTTTTCATTCTGTTTATGTCCTTGTAGGATCTGGAGTAGCTCTCATGTCAAATTTTGAGCAACTGTTGCGTGGAGTGTGGAGGCCAGAGACCAATGAAATTCTCAACATGTCATTGTGAGTGTTTCCTCTTCAGTTCTGTGTCTCAGTTTCTGTTGGCTACGTGACATTTAAGTAAGAAATAAAACATGGCTGGACATGAAAAATAATCAGTGATGGCGTGGTGGTGGAAGTTTCCAATAACAGCATTTCCCAAAGTGTTTTATTCCTCTTATACCACAGCAGTTGTTGTGGAATGTCCTGATATCACTTATGTTATAGCAGCTAGAAACATTTTACAGAGAAACCAAAAAGTCCCTTGTCCTGAAGATAATTTGGGTCATTCCATTACAAGTGGTCCAATTCTTCTGAGTTGTAGTCACTTAATGCTTTTATCACAGGAGAAAAAACACCAAAGTTGTGTCTATGACACTGTTCATTTGTAAAAAAAAAAAAAAAAAAAAAAAGACCAAAAAAAAACCACTATTCAAACATACCAACTGTACACCTGTACCAACATGATAGATTAGACTGGTTCATCAAATCTGGCCCTCGTGGTTCACTGTCCTGCAGAGTTTCACTCCAGCCCTAATCAAACACACCTGAACAAGCTAACCAAGGTCTTCAGGATTACTAGAAAATTACAGACAGAAGAATTTGGAGGTTGGGGCTAAACTCAATAGATGGGAGAACCCTGTGATAGATCATCCTTCACTGTTTCCAAGATCATAGGTATTAAAAATGTAGCATACGTTATTCAATCATAAACGTTATTACTGTAAAATATCGTTCATTTGTATTAGTTGTTATGCTTATATTACATCTGTTCATCATTTCTCAAAATGTACGAATAAAATAGGCTTTTCCCCCAGATTTCTACTAGCCCTTGCTCTGTAACCAGTGGAATGTCAGACACAAAATTTGACCACAATTTTTGGAAGACTTCAGATAGACTGACCCCTTTTCATATATTGCACTATAACAATACTTCATTGTTGCACATCCTTGTGAGGTCAGTAATCTTAATAATCCCGCTCTATATTTATTTGCAGCCCTACTAAAGCCAGTCTGTATGGAGCCATTCTGTTTACACTGCAGGAGGTGCACTGGCTTCCTGTGTCTAAGAGCACCCTTATCTGTATCTTCACCCTTTTCATGGCTACTTTTAAGGTGTGACCTTCACTGCATGTATAGAAATTCCAGTTGGACTGAGTTTATTTGAATAGATCTTAATAGATTTCACTGAGATGATGATTCACAGACAATACTATAACATAGACCGCTGTTTCTTTTGTAGGTGGTTATGACCGCTCGCCACTCTCACGGATCTCCCTTCACTCTCGTCGAGTCATGGGTGTCCCACCTGCTCTTCGGATCTCCTCTTGCTGTTGACGATGCTCATAATCACCACCACACTGCCCCGGCTGCAGCCTCTTTCCCTGCCTCTCCAGCCAAAAGCAAGGAGGAATTGAGTGAAGGCACTCGCAAGAGAAAAGCTAAGAAAGCAGAGTAGATGAAAAGTAGACAAAAAAACCCCACAAACAAAGAAACAAACAACAACTAGTGTCTGCCTTCAGGCCATCTTTTGATACCTGGGTTTATAGTCCTTATTGGAAAGATTGCAATTTGAAGGAGGTAATTCCTCCTTGTTCACTGATTAAAGTTTGTTTTTTAATGGTGCTTTTAAATGACAGATACTATGTAGGGACTCTGTAAATAGTTCACCAATAATTCCCACCCTTCCTGTTAATATATAGTGTATATCTCTATTTATTATGTACATTGTAGGCTGCCAGTGGAGCTCTATTCTCCTGCCAGTGGTGAACTATTTTATAGACATGATTATTAAGCCCAGTGAAATGTGAAACCCATTTAGATCAACACATGGCTTCAGAATGAAGCAGAGTACACACTGTACATGGATGCTCTTTATATCATATTGCATTTGACAGTACAACATTTTCAGAAGTAAATATATTTTCCAATCACACCTGTTTCTGTGTTATTACATGCTATTGAGAAACAAGTGGTCTTTCAGCATATTCATAAAAGAAGCATGTAGTCCTGGATGGGATTGTATGATATCAATTATAGAGCCATTTTTCTCGATGTTGTCTTTGAATGTACACATGAGAATTTTACTGTCACTTTGTTTATGTGCGTTGTTTTATTATGGACTAAATGTCTAATCCTGAAATCTACAGTAGCTGGTCTTGTTCCCAGCAAAGTTTGTCATATGGGAAGCATATTTTATAGCTGAAAGCAAGTATAGGACACACTCCTAATCACTAATGAAGTCGATATGGTAGTTATCCTAATGAAGTCGATATGGTAGTTATCCTAATGAAGTCGATATGGTAGTTATCATCAATACTCTTGTTTGCTATACTTTGGCTCTTGCTTACTGTGAATGTAGCTGTTGACGAACACCAAGAAAACACCAAGGTCCTTAACGTTTCACACATAGACACATACTTGGAGATAGAAACTGTTATACTAATGCAGCAGTTCAGTTGGTGTTGGTTCTCCTCTTGATCTCACATTAAAAACATGTAGTCTTTGAGTACTTTGGTGTGCTGTTTGTATGCTACTGACCAAAAATAGTCGAATGTCTGAACATGAAACATGATATTTTACTACAGTAAAAAAAAAAAAACAATGCCACCAGCTTAGTCGAATCAAACCTCCATGCAGCTCACACTTAACACACAATGCTATGGATTGTTAACATGCAGCAATGTGAACAGCCAACTGAATGAAAGCCACAAAAAAGCTACTCTAAATAAAATCCATCCATCCATCCATCCATCCATCCATCCACCCTCAACCGCTTATTCCTTTTCAGGGTCATGGGGAACATGGGGCTCAAGGCAGGATACACCCTGGACAGGGTGCCAGTCCATCACAGGGCACAATCACATACACACTCACAAACCCTTTCATACACACCAATCAGCCTACCATGCATGTCTTTGGACTGGGGGAGGAAACTGGAGTACCCGGAGGAAACCTCCGCAGCACGGGGAGAACATGCAATCTCCGCACACACATGGCCCCGGCGGGAATCGAATCCCGGACCCTGGAGGTGTGAGGCGTACGTGCTAACCACCAAGCCACCGTGCTCCCTGTAAATGAAATCCTTAAAATTAAATTAAACGGTAGAACTTGACCTTTTATCAGTCTCCTATTATTTTCTCCTATTATATTTTCTGTTAACTAACTAATTATGCTAACTAATATCAAAAGCATGAGTCTAGGGGGCACGGTGACTTAGTGGGTAGCACATTTTCCTTGCACCTCCAGGGTTTGGGGGTTTGATTCCTGCCTCCGCCCTCTGTGTGCAGAGCTTGTATTTTCTTCCTGCGCTTCAAGGATTTTCTCCAGGTGTTCCAGTTTCCTCTTCCAATCCAAAGGCATTTCCAAATTGTCCATAGTGTGTGTGTGTGTGTTTAATTGTGCCCTGTGATGAATTGGCAACCCTTCCAGGGTGTCCCCTGCCCTGTACCCCAAGTCCCCTGCAATAGGCTCCCTGTGACCATGTGTAGGATAAACCGTATAGAAAATGAGTGGACAGATGGATTTCATAGCCCTCACTTTCAAAAATATGAACCAGTAAACACAAACTGTATAACATACTGTATAAAGCACATAATTGAACATGAAGTATTGCACTTGGATGAAGCAGCAGCAAGATTTCTTTGAAAATATCCTAAATGCTGGACTGAAAACCTAAATATTTATTTATAGTTCTTCATCACCCAGGGACCTGAGCTACAGCTAGAGGCAGTGTCTTTATAACTTATAATCTGTCTCACAAAAGCAATTAAAAGACACGTGAATTCAAAGATTCTTTCACAATTTGGCTGACATTAGAAATAACTAGAAAGGGTCAGTTAAATACCATGACATCCCGAAAATGTCAGCATCAATCCAAGTAATTTATTTGTTTTTCCATTTCTGAGAGTAATTCTGGGAAAAGGGAGTTGAGCTGAATGCACTCTAAGCTGGTTAAGTGTGTCAGGATGTAACACAGAAGTTCAGATGAACTGGAACCAAATCAACATCTGTGAATGCAATCAGTGACCACCAAGGCACTACTGGACCACACCAGCACTACTGGACTGCATGTGTGATGCTGAAGAGTTGAAGTAAAGGCAAGACTATGTCTTTGGTGAAACTTTTATATTTTCAGCATATAGGATAACTGCATATAAAATAACATTGAATGTCTCACATCTGGGAATTTGATCTGTTACATTTATGACTTACCTGAAAGAGGAACACAACATGATTTGCCAAAAGGAAAATGTTCCACCTGGCAAAAGATCCATTTCATATGGAAGGAATTGATTGCTTCTGTGCATAAACGCTATTTATTGTACGGAAGAAGAAAAAAAAACATATTCCTGACTTCAGTGATGTCAGAGGCCCAGAAAAATATAAGAGCAGAGGAGGGGACTGGAATAAAGCCACAAGCAGGCACACACTCACACAGCCCGAACCTCCTAGATGAGAAGACCAAAGATGTTAATATCTGTATTTCTTATTCTGTTATTATCTGGATTTCTTAATATAGGAAGGAGTGTAGTGTCCAGCCAAGGAGCATCAAAAGGTAAGCAGCTTCAATTCACACATTCCTCTTAAATCAGATCATCTAAGTGGAACATGGATCCCCTTAGTCCTGGATGCTTAGTTTAGATGTTCTATGTCGAATCTATTTGTGTGTCATAATTTTATTGTGGCTTGTGAAGTAGAGTTGAGTGCAAAATTTTGTGCACCCTTCAGACAAAATTATTTTCCAGCAATAGGTCATTTATTCGTTTCATAGATGTGTAAAAACAATTGGCAAAAAACAAAACAAAACGTGTATGGTAAGGTAATGGTAAAATAAAATAGTAAATAATATGATAGTAATAAATAGGTAAATATTAGTATTAATAAAAATAATAGTAAACAAATTATGTTTAAATTTTTGCATCATCCCCATGTTTACATTTATTTATAACGGCCTTCAACATCGATCATCTTATCATTTCTCAGTTATATTATTCTCCCCTGTTTTTCCTGTTATGTCTGTTCACCGTTGTATTCAAATTATGTTTGGAGAACAGGAGGGTTATGGAAAAACTCTGAGTTTCTGTTAAGGAACTTTCTGTTATTTTTGCCTGCTGTTTCACATTATTGTTACCAAATAAACCTAATTTTTTTACTTTCTGGAATTATTTCTTCTTTGTGGATCAGTTAAAATCTACAGGTAAATTTTTTCATTTACCATTTTTCACTCAGAAACCAGGGGGTACAAACTTTTCACTCAACTGCATTTATATTAGTATTGTTATTCTTTCATGGTCATATCAAGATGTATAAAATAGAAATAAAATAGGAGCATAGATATCATCCAGTTAAGCTATCTTACAGCTGCAGTCAGTTTTTTTGCAATCTTCAGAACTATTGACAGGAATGCATATCGCAAACACTGATGCAGTTAATGGAAAGACCACATGTCCATCCCAGCAGAGGAGAGGCACAATAGTCTCTAGGGAAAAGCGATATGCTAAAATTCTGTTCTGAGATCAGCTTTGTACTGAGAGACAGAAGGAGCAGAAGTCAAGGCGATGCTTGACTAATGCTCTTTCTGGCTGAAATATGAACCTTGCTGTTGCACCCCATCTTCATAATTCATTCCAGTGCAGTCATCACTTTCCTTCATTGTTACTTTTTTCATTATAAACACACTTAAGGCAGTCAGAATGAAAGTTACACTGGCTCCATGAAATGACAAATGAACCATCCTTGTGAATCCCAGCAAGATCTGGCCGTTCTCAAGTTAACAAAAAACCGTCGTCTTTCAGAGAGCTTTCTGACAGAAGATACTCACAGAACCCTGGTGGAAAACTCATTTCAACAGGACTCAACATACTGTATAATACCTTATGGATCTGTTTTGTTCATTATTCAATTTATGATATTTTGATTTATGATACAGTCTGTGTTTCACTTTTGGCAGTTTTGAGTATGTTTTCAAATAAAATATCCGATTTGATGTTTTTTTTTTCCCCCACAGATGAAGAGATAATAAACCAGATTAAGGGCACAAACCAGGCCCTGGCTGAAATTAAGGAATTGCTTAAGCAACAGGTAAAAAAAACAATTATAATACATTGTGCAGCATCAGTGGCATTTACTTTATTTTACATTTATTTATTTAGCAGATGCTTTTATCCAAAGCGACTTACATTTGAGGAACACAAGCAAAAGCGATATACACAATACAAGATGTGCTACCATGCAAGATTTATAATAGATTTCTAGAGAAGCAAAGAGCAGAGTAGAGGTATAAAAGCCAGAGTATGTTTATTTTATTTTTAAAAGAAGGATAATGTGGGGTTGGAGTTTTAGGGGTTAGTTACATGCTCATGAAAGAGGTGGGTCTTTAGCTGTTTTTTGAAAATTGTGACAGATTCTGCTGTCCGGATTTAGATTGGAAGTTCATTCCACCACTGAGGTACAGATAGTTTGAAGTTTCTGGAAAGGGACCTTGAGCCACACTGAGAAGGCAATACTAAGCATCGGTCGTGATTGCGTGAGGGAACATAAGCCTTCAGGAGAGACAGACATAGACAAGAATTCATTTCAATGGCATGGGACTGAGTATATTTGGTAAATAAGCTAGACCATGGTGTACAAGTAAATCAATAAGTGATGCCCTCGCATTTTGGTAGTAAAAAACAGTAAAAGTGTTGGATCAACCAATGATGCCATATTAATAATGTTAATGACTCACTACAAACGATTCAAAAAACATTCTAGTAAAAGGGGAAATTACATCTTAGTTTATAAAACCAGATTTACTCTTCTTTATCTTGTCCTGCAGTTAATCTCCAGCACTTAATCACCTCAGAGTGTAGCTTTCAAACAGAAATGAAAAAATAAAGGATCCCAATAGGTTAATCCAGTTTCTCACCATAGCAGCTGGAAATCATTAAATCATTAATCATTAAATTGCGATTAAACTGAGGACGCTTTCATTTGATGACTGGGAAGGTAAATATGGAACAAATGTAATGATGACCTTGTTGACGTTTTATGAACCTTATTATAACACAACGAGTGTTCACAACCATAACACAGTATATTTTACATCTATAAAACCATGTGTGCTATATTTATGCTATGATAACCAAACCTGAATAAGCATTTTGAACTGTTATAACATATTTCAGGTTTGAACGGTGGTGCAGCGCATGACGTTTCCACCTCATAGCTCCAGGACGCCCAGTTTGATTCTAAGCTGTGGTTATTTTCTGTGTGGAGTTTCACATGTTCTCCTGGTGTCAATGTGGGTTATATCTGGGTTCTCTGGTTTTGTCTCACCTCCCAAAAACTTGCTTATTTGCTAAATTTCTGTAGGTGTTAATGTATGTGCTCATGGTACCCTGTGATTCTGGTGTCCTATTCCAAATGTAGTCCTGCCTTGCTCCCAGTGTTCCCAGTTTAGGCTCCAGACCTAATGCAACTTTGACCAGGATAAAGCAATAACTCAAGAGGAATGACTGAATGAATGCATTATCAGCTACACCTCTGTGTGCTATTCATATCTCTATGCTGACTGCTGATAGCTTACGATACATTACAGTAATACAATGTTGATTTGTTGCTATTTCCTCATGTAGATAGAGGAAATTGTGTTTCTGAAGAACACTGTTATGGAGTGTGAAGCCTGTGGTGAGTAACATTTTGCTTGTGTTTGTTTTTGCTGTACATACAAATGAGGGAAGTCTTTTTTATGAAACTTTTGATTGCTTCTTTCATATAGTTTTACTGTCTAAAGTTTTCCTTCAGCTCAATAGTGTTCAAATGTAATGTGACATCACGGTTTTTATCTTTTCTTTTCTTGTAGGCATGCGCACAGGCGGTACATCTTGTGATCCCAATCCCTGCCACCGAGGAGTTACTTGTACTGAGACGGTAAAGGGTATCAGATGTGGGCCATGTCCTCAAGGCACGGAGGGCAACGGCACCCATTGCACAGACATCGATGAGGTAGAGCTCATCACCGGAAGCCAACAGCAAGGCTTTTCCTCTGTGACATCTTAGAAATTTATAGTGGTGGGACGTTGGTCCTGTTTGTTAAGACGCAAAAACTCTCTTAGTGGGTGGGATGGTATACTCTCTCACCGCTGTCAATCAAATTGTTATATTAATCCATCACATGCATCTGTGAGGTCATGTATGTGGAAGAGAGTAGATGTGTGAGTTTGAAAAGACGTTTGAAAAGACGTCTATCTGATTGGCTTCATGTGTCTTGGAGGAACCTTCACCCTCCATGGATGGTAGCTGTCATAGACCTGGTAAGAGGATGGGACTTGGCAGGAAAAAAGAAGAAGAAATTAATTCAAAGTGATGCTCTATGTATAGTGACTATGTTCATTGTATATAAAGAAAGAAACGTAATGTGAGCAGAATGAGTATGCTATAGCTTGTGACTCTTTGTAAAGCCCTTGTTTTTTGTGGTTGTAGTGCACTGTGAAACCATGCCATATGGGTGTGAGATGCATCAATACGTATCCTGGTTTCCGCTGTGGTCAATGTCCTGTTGGTTATGCAGGTCCCCAGGTTCAGGGAGTTGGACTTGACTATGCTATTGCCAACAAACAGGTTAGCACTTCGTCCAAACATTCTTTATGCAAATTTTGAATTCCAAACATTTTTGTCACACTAAGTTGAAGTTTTTTTTGTGTGTTAAGTTTATGTACTGGACATTAATGATGAATACACAAATGTCTGTCTCTTCATTCCTTAAAGGTTTGCAAAGACATAAACGAGTGTGAAATCTCAAATGGAGGCTGTGTGGAGAATTCCATCTGCTTGAACACAGCGGTGAGTAAACGGCAAATAATTTATGAAGTCATAAATCACCATGAGTATATTTTATGGTAAAATTGGCTTTAAAAGACGATGGGTCCACAAAGGTTCTTTGGATAGACTAGCTATCTGAAGATAATTATCTGAACCTTTTCTGAAAGGTAAACCCTTCTCTTGTATGGTTGTCTATGAAGCCTAATTAAAAACAGAAGAGATACTGTAGATGGAATCTTTGCCTATAGGATATGCTGTATATATTTTGCAAACTCATTTTTATGTATGTATATTTAGATTTTGGCATGCATACTTAAAATTCTAGTATGCATATTTATTTTTTAGGTATGCATACTTAAAATTCTAGTATGCATTTTCCAAAACCACCCTATCAGTCTTTTTACATATGTGTCTATGTATGTGACAGGGGACTTTCCGGTGTAGTGGCTGCAAGCCAGGCTTCATTGGAGACCAGACAGAGGGCTGTAAGCCTGAGAGGTCATGTGGGAACGGGCAGGCCAACCCTTGCCATGCGAGTGCTGAGTGTATCACCCATCGGGATGGCAGTATTGAGTGTGTTGTAAGGACTTCAAAAGATGTTGCACTTACAAAGCACTATAAATTGTATTGAAGGTGAATCCTATGTATTGTAATTTGTCAAAAACTTCCTAATTAGACTACAAACCCAAATCTCTGTATTTAGTGTGGTGTTGGTATGGCTGGCAATGGATACTTATGTGGAACTGACACAGATATCGATAGCTTCCCTGATGAAGAATTGCAGTGCTCTGACAGAAACTGTGCTAAGGTGAGAATAAAGAGTTTCACAGAATATCTGAATGTGTACTCCAAGTCCAACAAACTCAATGCAAGTGGATTTTTAGGATAACTGTCTCACAGTACCCAACTCTGGCCAAGAAGACGTTGATAAGGATGGCATTGGAGATGCATGTGATGATGACGCGGATGGAGATGGGATCCTGAATACAGAGGTAATTTAGTTACTTTTGTTCAAATCATGACAAGCCTGGCTGATAAACTTTCTACTAACACACTGCTCTTTGCATCACTAGGACAACTGCGTACTTGTGCCAAATGTAAACCAGAAGAACATTGACCAAGATGATTATGGAGATGCTTGCGATAACTGTCGCTTAATTAAAAACAATGATCAAAAGGACACTGACAGTGATGGCAATGGTGATGAATGTGACAATGACATTGATGGTGATGGTATGTTTGGCATGAGTGTATCCCTTGGGATTCATTATTCTAAATAATATTTTCCTGATATTTAGCTGAAATTCTGTTGTGTTCTTCAGGCATTAAAAATGACAAGGATAACTGTGTGAAGGTTCCCAATGCTGACCAGATTGATCGAGATGGCGATAATGTTGGTGACGCATGTGACAGCTGTCCTTATATTCGCAATCCTGACCAGGTCTTTTTCTCATGCTATACATTACTTCAGCCTATTTGGTACATACAGTCTCTCAGAGACAAACTCACGATCCCATCTTTCACACTTTTAGATGGATGTCGATAATGATTTGATTGGTGATCCTTGTGACACCAACAAAGACAGGTAGGTATGAACAAATTGCTGGACTTGATTTGATTGATGATCCTTGTGACAATGACAAAAATCATTTTGGACAAAATGCTGGCTTAGTTCCTGATACATTTGTTTCAGTCCCTGGCTGAGAGCTTGTTGCTTTTTTCCCCAGTGATGGAGATGGTCATCAGGACTCACGAGACAACTGTCCTGCAGTCATAAACAGTTCTCAGTTGGACACGGACAAAGATGGCAAAGGGGATGAGTGTGATGATGATGATGACAATGACGGCATTCCTGACCTCCTTCCTCCGGGACCAGATAACTGCAGACTTATCCCCAACCCGCTACAGGAAGATTGGGATGGTCAGTTATATCTCCTTAACTTTTAAGCCAAATGTTATTTTATAATCTGAAGATATCTTCCCATATAAATGACAGGGGACGGAATTGGAAACGTCTGTGAAAAGGACTTTGACAACGACACAATCATAGACACTATTGACGTGTGCCCTGAGAATGCAGAGGTCACCCTTACTGACTTCCGAGCCTACCAGACTGTGGTGCTGGACCCAGAAGGAGATGCACAAATCGATCCAAACTGGGTGGTGCTTAATCAGGTCTGATTTGCTACCTCTGACCTATAAAAAACACTCAGTTTGGGCAGATCATGATACAAGTAATAACTTTTTTCTTTCAAACAGGGAAGAGAGATCATTCAAACCATGAACAGTGACCCTGGACTAGCTGTTGGTAATATGATTATAAAGAGCTACAAACAAAACTTTCACAATGAAAATCTGATCTTAATTTCTATACAAATTTAACCTCCTATTATTCTCGCATGCAGGTTACACAGCATTCAATGGCGTGGACTTTGAAGGGACATTTCATGTAAATACAGTAACAGATGATGACTATGCTGGGTTTATCTTTGGCTATCAGGACAGCTCCAGTTTTTACGTAGTCATGTGGAAGCAGGTGGAACAGATCTACTGGCAGGCGAATCCTTTCCGAGCTGTGGCTGAACCAGGAATCCAACTCAAGGTACAATGTGGTTACATTGATTTACCCATATAAAATCTAAATATCCACTTGGCAGACTACAGATCAGTGGACTGAATCTGACATACAGTAGGATCCTGCAGAAAATGTAAGTCAATGGAGTTCTTATAATGGAGCGTCTACTGGCGTCTACAAGCTCCAAGCTCCAAGGAGATTTTCACATGGGCTGTGCTGTCCACTGAAAACAATTTGCATTAAATGAATGAACAGCATAATATTGTAGTTTTATTCGATAAAAAATTTTATTTCACCAAGAGTTAGAAATAATACATACACATTTCTATATTTAATGTAGAAACATTTTATTGCTGCATTTTAAGGAAATTTTTAAGGAGACTGAACTCCCCATGTAGTCTTAAAGCAATAATCCAAAAGCAAACTGTGAGCTTATATCACCTGTTTGTCTCCACAGAGTGTAGCTAGCCTAACATTAACACGTGCTCTATCGTGAATAACATCATGTCTAAACAGCTATTAATGGCACTTTACTGAAAAGATGTTCTTTTAGCATAATTGGCTAACGTCTATGGGGTTATTCTGGTGCGCAACAGCGACAGAGCTAATAAGATTACAAAAATAATGTCTGTCAACTTTATGTAACTGATCGTGAGGAGCTCTGTCCTTTACAAGCTGGACTGTTAAAATTTAAAATACTATCACGAGACCGGAGTATCGGAATATGTTGGGTTGTTAACAAATTAACCCAATAATGAAACAAATAACCCCATTAAACTACCCAGTATGTGTAACCCAGGGGTTTGGTTAAAATAACAACCCAATGTTTTTTTTTTTATAGTGTAGTGTATTGTATTTATATTTTGGGAACTAGAACCACATAAATTCATTAGAAAATATCACAAGCAGATACAAACAAATATAATAATCATGTGAACTGGATTAAAAGAAAAGCAATTTTATCTCTACTAAAACAGCAAAACAAAACAAAATGACCTGGTTGACCCCATGCCTACTTCGGGTATAAATCTGAATACAGATACTGATACGAATATTTGAACACTCAACAGATACAGATACACAGAGTCACCACTAATAAGGATATTTCCTAGCAGTATAGTGGCAGCT
Source organism: Ameiurus melas (assembly GCA_012411365.1). Lineage (NCBI taxonomy): Eukaryota > Metazoa > Chordata > Actinopteri > Siluriformes > Ictaluridae > Ameiurus > Ameiurus melas. Next base: position 22,053,678 of record CM022762.1, on the reverse strand, counting down.
GAGTACTCTAGGGTTAATGCCAGCTGAACCTGTCAATCTCCAAGACTGAAGAAAAGTCTAAATAGATCCACAAGGAACTACAGCTGAACCTGTCAGTCTCCAAGACACATGAAAAGTCTAAATGGATCCACAAGGATCTACAGTGTTGCTATATTTTCACTATGAAATTGTTGGTAGGCTGTGAAATCCGACACAGGGCCAGGAGAGAATCTGCGAAACTCGCTGTGGCACACAGGTGATACTGCTAACCAGGTGAAGCTGCTGTGGAAAGATCCGAGAAATGTGGGCTGGAAGGACAAGACTTCCTATCGTTGGTTCCTGCAGCACAGGCCCCATGATGGGTACATCAGGTACACCAACAGTGACAAAGCGAATTCTCTAGCTAACTCATGGTCACAACTGAAATTTGACCACTGTATCCTGTATCTGAAAAAAGCTAATATTTCGTTCTGTGTCAAACATTCAGGGTTCGTTTCTATGAAGGCCCAAAGATGGTTGCAGACACAGGAATTATTATTGACACAACCATGAGGGGAGGCAGACTTGGAGTGTTCTGTTTCTCACAGGAAAACATCATCTGGGCCAACCTGCGCTACCGATGCAATGGTGATTATATGTGTTTACATTCTTATTATTATATAAAATACAGAAACTCCAAGAACATAGAATTAACCACATAAAATAATATGATAAATATGTTAACTATGTTTAAGTACATCATCTGGGGAAAATAAGCACAGTTCAGGTGATATTGAACTACCCCTGCCTTGCTAAGGTACAAAAGCTCAATTTAGCAACCATGTGTCGCTTCTCTATTGAAACCTCTTTGTATTTTTATTTATTTGCAGTGATTGATGACAAAGGTTTTCACAAGTTCAAACCCATACAGTGGTGCTTGAAAATTTGTGAACCATTTAAAATAGATATCTGCATAAATATGATCTAAAAAGTCATCAGATTTTCACACAAGTCCTGAAAGTAGATAAAGAGAACCCAGTTAAACAAAAGAGACAGTAATATTAGCCTATACTTGGTCATTTATTTATTAAGGAAAAAGATTCAATGTTACATATCTGTGAGTAGAAAAAGTATTTGAACCTTTGCTCTCATTATCTGATGTGACCCCCCTTGTACAGCAATAATGGCAATTAAACAATTCCGGTAACTGTTGATCAGTCCTGCACATCAGCTTGGTGGAATTGAAGTCCATTCCTCAGTACAGAACAGCTTCAACTCTCTGGAAATCACAAACTTTCAAGCACCATTATATTTTATACCCTTAGTAAAGGCAAAAGATCCTGGAGATTGAAAGCAATTAAAAAAATTAAAACAATATATAGTATACAGTATACATTCATCTATCCATCCATCCACACACACACACACCACACACACACACACACACACACACAGAGTGAAGTGAATGTTTTTGTGTATATCTCATAATAATAGTTTCAGAATTTAAAGCAAAATCTAAGATAGACAAATTTATAAATTGAATTGTTATTTACTGAAGCAAAAATGTTATCCAATACCAACTGGGCCTGTGTGAAAATGTATTTAGTGACTGCTATATTTAGCTAATAGTTACTAATTCCCCAAAGCTATGAAACTGCATTCATAATGAGGTTCAGCTGGATTAGACTCAACCAGGCCTGATTACTGCAAACCCTGTTCAGTCAAATCAACACTTAAATAGAAGTTTGTCAACAGCAGGAAGTTGTTAACACATTATGCCAAAGTTGAAAGAAATTCCAGAAATGATGAGGAAGAACGTGACTGAAATACATCAGTCTGGGAAGGGTTACAAAGCTATTTCAAAGACTCAAAAGAACCACAGTTAGAGCCATTATCTCCAAATGGAAAAACTCTGCACAGTAGTGAACCTTCCCAGAAGTGTCCAACCTTCCAAAATTCCTCTAAGAGCACAGCAACAACTCATCCAGGAAGTCACAAAAGAGCCAAGGACAACATCAAAGGACCTACAGGCCTCACTTACATCAATAAAGGTCACTCACTGTTCATGACTCCACTATCAGAAAGACGCTGGGCAAAAATGGCATCCATGGAAGCGTTTCAAGGTGAAAACCACTGCTAACCAAGAAGAACATTAAGGCTCATCTGAATTTTGCCAAAACACACCTTGATGATCCTCAAACCACAAAAAGAACAATCATACCTATGGTCAAGCATGGTGCTGGTAGTGTGATGGTGTGGGAATGCTTTGCTGCTTCAGGCCCTGGGCAACTTGCAGCAATTGAGGGAAACATGAATTCTGCTCTCTATCAGAAAATCCTAAAGGACAATGTCTGGTCTTCAGTCCGTAAATTGAAACTTAAGCGCAACTGAGTTATGCAGCAAGACAATGATCCAAAACATAGGAGTAAATCCTAGTCCTAGATGTAAGTAACTGATCTCCAGTTATCAGAAGAGTTTGGTTGCAGTTATTGCTGCTAAAGGTGGCATAACCAGATTTTAAGTTTAAGGGGGCAATTACTTTTTCACATTGGTGATAGGTGTGGGCTAACTTTTTATTGCATCAATAAAAATAAATAAATAAATAATAACCTGTATTGTGTGTTTACTCAGGTTGCCTTTGTATTATGCTGTATTTCATTTCATGATCTAAAACTATTTATTATGAGATATACACAAAAAAGTTGGGGCATATTCTATTAGAGCAAAGATGAGTAGATTCTCCAGTCAAACATTTTATTCAATAATCATTCCAGCTCTAACATCCATGTTTTGCTCTTCAGATACCATTCCGGAGGATTTTGACACATACAGAACCCAACAAATCCAGCTTCAGGTTTAGCCTCAGTCATCGTCCCAAGTCTCATAGCCATTTTCTCCAGGCCTTCACAATGACAATGGTTTAGTGGTTCCCCTTTTTAAAGTGGGATTTGGAGACCCACACAAGACAGTGAAGGATTTCCAGGAGATCCCTCATTTTTTATTTTAGTTACAGCGTTGGAAATCACACCCTGCCATAAGGTTATTATTCTTAACATTATGTTCCTGTAGTTATTAAAGTGTTTGACTGGTAACTTGAATTGAATAAGTTTAATCCGAACCTCAACAACTCAAAAGCAAGTAGGCCTATAACTAATGTCAAATAATGTCCTAATGTATCCAGTCAATGGAAAGGTCATTGAATAGAAGCTCTATAGGTCACATAAATAGACAATATATTATTGTACCCATGTAATTTATGCTCATGAAACGTATGTGTTGAGCAGGTCCAGGGAATTGAATTTACAGTAAGAGGGAACTATAGTTAGAAAAATTTGAGAACCCATACCATAAACTGTACATACGCTAAGAACATAAACGCTGTATAAAAAAGAGCAATATGCCTATATTGTCATAATCTGCAGTCATGCATTTTGTTTACCCCTCGATACCTAATCATCATGAAGATGAAGCGCTTCAATAGCTACTGCATTTAAGCAGAATGTGAAGTGTATCATTACTGTACCAGCGAATCTACACTGTATTACGGTAATGGAAATAAACATTTAAGTTTTGATACCGAGATATTTTCTTTACAGTGTTTTTTTTAAACAGTAAAAAGCTTCACCTCTTATTATTATCTCTTATAAAACCTCTTATAACTGTGAAATAGACACACCCTTATCGATGGTACGGTGGCACTGAAATCACAACCACGGCAGTTTGAATGTATATATTTTAAAAACACATACAGAAATACAGATTACAAAATATAAATGATATAATAAGAACGATCTGATATATGTAGCTGAGACATCATGCACATCCATAGTTAGCATACTTTGAGAACGCAAAAAACATCCATGAAACGATCACTGAGACTATGTACAGAGAGAAAGTGGCCTTCTGCAACCATTTTCCACAAACATGAGTCAAAATATGGACCACGCCAGAAAGTCTATACAGTTACATGAGTTCTACACCTATGAATAATGACTTTTTTAAGGAAACACCTGTCAAAGTGTTTTCCACGTCTAGCTGGTTAAAAAGCTCCAGCCGATGATGGTGTCTCATTACATGGATTTAAAATGCATATCAACAGCACTGTTTCTGTTCTGACTGCAGATTTATTTCTTTAAAAAAAAAAAAAAGTGTATTCTTTAACGTTCTTATGAGCAGTTTTAGTGTCGTGATTTTAGTAAGCGATTTTATCTGCTCAGACACTACTATATTTCGACTAAATAAAAACCTCTTTAGTGAGTAAATAAATGCAGATGGCACTTACGTTTGGCGGATCATGTTTACACTATTCCTCTATTTTATATCGGCCATACTATTACTCGAAAATATTGATCAACTAATATTCTGGTATTAGAGAACCACTTCCTCATTTGATTACTAGAATGGTGGAAAATTGGTGGCTATATATTCACAAGAACAATAGCAGCTGCCCAGCAGTCCTCTTAAGGCTTATTGGGGGAGGTTGAAAGAGGCTCCTTTAAAGGGGCTCTGCGTTCTTAAAAAATAATACTTCCAAAATAAACTGATGTTAAAATACGATTCAAGAGAAAATCCAGAACAGCCTGTTAAACTACTATTACCATATATGAGGGAAAACTACTGCAGCTCTGTAGAACAAAAGATAGATAAATCAATAGAACATACATTCCGGTTGCATCTCCCAGTTTTACACATCTCAGAGCACAAAGACTGAGCCCTTTTTGTATAGTTTGCATTGAGAAGTTACATATTAGCTCCCAAAAAGTGTTCTCCTTCACTGTTATCTGTGCAATGCAGCGGAGAATTCACCCAAAAGAATTTTACAGCCATGAAGTAATACAAGGGGGGTAGCCATCTGAAAGGAAAAAAGAAAAAAAAAAAAAAAAAAAAAAACAACCCCAAAAACATTATCATTAAATCTACAGACCTAAACAGTCAGTGTTCTCAGAGAATAAAACAGTCCAATTTTAATGCCATACAGCCACAGTTAAAGTGCAAAGCAACACATCGAGAAAAGGTCCAAAAAAAGACACAAGATTGCACAAAATCTGCCATATATATCAGAGACCTGTGTTGATATATATCTCAGTGAGTGATAGCGATTCGTCGTGTTGAAAGAGTCAAGATGCACACGCTAAGCTCTAAGCAACAGTGATGATGAGAGTGTGAATTGAAAAAAATATGCTACAATCATGATTTAAAAAAAACAAAAAGCCAAGCATGCCAAAGAATGCATACAAATAAAATAGTAGTTATAATATGGAAAGAACAAAACTGCTTTGGTCAAGCAATTGGTAATTTGGTGTGATGTACAACATCTCACATGGAGCCCCATAAACCAGAGGTGATCAACCAACATGTACGTAAAATGTGAAATGAAACCACACTTTTTTTTTTGTTTGTTTGTTGTTGTTGATAAATGCATGCATTGCATCTTGCTAAAAAGTCCATAGTGTTATCATGTGCAGCACATTTTATAATGAAGTCAGCCAAGCTAAGAAACGCCTCTCACTTAAGATCCATTTCTTGTTTTTGACATGCAGTCATAGTCTAGTGATAAGCTCTATGTACAGTATTTTGCTTTCAAGAAGTGTTACAAAAAGAGAAGAAAAAGAAAATCGGAATAAAACAAACTTCAATCGAAGCAAAGCCTGTTCAAGAGATATGTGGAAAGAATTATTATGAGTGGTATGGTTCGAGGGGTTGAACACGAATTTATTCGCAATTCTATGTAAATGTGGCCTTGTGTGTAACTGCATACTGTAAATTGTTGCTTGCTAGAGCTGTTCCAATATTTCTCCTACACTGTGCACTCTTATTTTAAAAGCTTTACACCTACATTATAGAAACCATTTCACATAAGATATATTTCAATTTGTAGTTTTGATAAATTTCTCTATTTTGCATAGGAATCACACATCTGTACATTTCACATTTTTTTTCTTAAAAAAAAAAGTCATAATAACCCTTACAAAGTTCACATCTAAGACCAAAGACAATACAGTCGGAAGAAAAATGTACAGTGACACATTTTGTTTTGGTTCAATACCCCCGGCATGTTTCTGAAATTGATGTGGGAGTGCAGAAGGCAAGTCTCCCAGTTTCTAGACGAATGATGGTTCTTTTAGTCCTCATTTAATAATAATAATAATAATAATAATAATAATAATTCCTTAGATTTATATAGCGCTTTTCTATGCACTCAAAGAGCTTTACATTGTATGTGGGTAAATCTTTTTGTTTGTATACAGGGAACCATTGGTTCCCAAAGTTGGGTCTGTGAAAGGCATGAGTCCATGGTGTTCAAATTTTGTTACAGTCCTGGAAACCCACCTTTCTCCAAGTGATTGGAATCAAATGACAATTTTAATAAAAAAGGGTTCCATTTGTGTAAAGTTCAGAAATAAAAAAATAACCCCCCCCCAATGAAATTTACATTTATTATTATTATTATTATTATTAATTATTATCATCATCATTATTATTATTTACAGTTAAATGTATCCCTGAATATAAAAGTTTGCAAACCCCTGCCATAAATAGCACAAACCCTTTCACAAACCCAAGGTCACTTTACAGAGCAATCAAAGGAAAAAACAAAACAAAACAAAAAACAGTAAAAGCAAAAAAAAGGAAACTTGATAAAATAAATAATAACAGACAGTTGAAAAGAGAAGACATAGCAATTATTTAAGGAGTAGTTTGCAGAAAATCACAGACAGACACAGAGAAAGGAGAAGTTATATTAGTTATTGTTGGGAAAAGAAACTGTTTAAGAACATGTGTGTCTTGAATTTTGATTTATACAAGATAAGACTTGTAGATGAAGTGCTTTATATGTGTAATTGGATGCAGGCTGTAACCAGTAACAAGTGTAGCTCCTGGAGAACAGGAGGAATATGTGCAGATTTCTTTAGAAATATGTAGTGAAGTCCTTCAACATGAGGACCATAATTTAAAAATATTATCCATACATCCATCCATCCATGTAGCTTATCCTACTCAGGGTCTCAGGGAGCCTATCCCAGAGGACTCGAAGCACTAGGCAGGGGACATCCTGGGTGGGGTGCCAACCCATCACAGGGCACACACTCACACCCCCCATTTACACGCTAGGGACAATTTGGAAATTCCAATCGACATACAAAGCATGTCTTTGGACTGTGGGGAGGAAACTGGAGGAAACCCCTGAAACACGGGGAGAACATGCAAACTCCACGCACACACGGTAGAAGAGGGAATCGGAGCAAAGTAAGGATATTCAAAGCAGATATTTAGCAGTAACAGGTCTTTTTCTTTTCAATTTCAAGCTAATGCGATGAACCAAAACAACAATGCGTCACTGTCTATATTACTTCTGGACTGCATTGCATATATCACATAGATCAAGCCACGTGGCTCGTTTCATTTAACAGATATAACCACACTGTTGCTATAGCGAAACAAAAATGAATTTGGTGATCTGTTAATAAACTCTTACTGAATACAAGAAGCTAAGATTATTATTATTTTTTAAATAATACTGCCGAGAAAATTGTTCACAAACAATTAATGGCATTACGTTCACCAGGATTTTGGTACCAAAGTAGTGTGGCACAGAGCCCAAGTGCTTTAATGTCCAGGCTGCATAAAGCAGGTTTATAACACTTAAACTGAATGAAACCATTCACTTCAAGTGACATAAAACAGTGAATAACAGTTTTCCTGTAGTGTGCATGAATATAAAGATGTGATTCCTTAAAACTTTTCATTTCGAACACATGTGTTTATATCACGCGAATGTCAGACAAAACTCAAACAAATATACAAATATATTTATATATATACACATATATGTATATACACAAACAACATTGCTGTAACACCACAATGAATAAGGAGCAGTACCCTCCCCTTACTTTCAAACAGCAGCTCAGATCAAACACACCAGCCATTTAAGCTTGACACTTAACCTACTTGCCATACAGTACTTAAGTGAAAAACTGCATTTATAAAAACACAATACTACCACTGATTGTGCATGATCAGATCTCATTTAGGATACGAGAATAAAACATTGACAGGACGATTAAAAAAACTCGTCGTTGCAGTGACAGCTTAAAAACAGCTATTTTTTTTTTGTTTTGTTCATAAGGCAAAATCAGGTCGGGTCACAGTGATGAGTTCAGTAGCTTTCTGAAGCTTTCGTTATTTTATTTTTATTTTTTTAAACCGTTCAAGCCCTGCGTGACGACGGCCTTTTAATGCAGAACACAAGTCAAAGACGCCACTAACGATTTCAATTCGCAGCTGAATAAGCAACAAGGAAAACGCACGTGTGTAGCTTTTTAGACACTACAATACTGATATGAAAAATAGAGGCAAAGCTGCCGTTTTAACACTCGCAATTAAACCTGCAAACATAAATCGGAAAAATGCCTGCACACATACACACCCACCCACTCACACGGGCACCTTAATGTTTGTGGAGAGAAAAACGTTTGTAGAGGATGTTAGGTTTTAGTGTTAAGCATTTTAACGGTAATAAAGTACGTACAGCTGCACAAATGCGCTGCTCTTCCAAACCCATAAAAAGTAGAGGGGGGGAGTAGTACTCCTTAGTATTAAATAAATAATAATAATAATGTAAAAAATAATAGTAATAAATTATTTAAAACTTTAAATATATAGATTTAACACAAACACACAAAACACAGTCAAACAAAGACACATGGTATCTTTACGTAAACAATTCATCTGTAAAATATACGAACATGAACACGAACACATACATAAATAAACAAACCAACACAAAGTACTAAAGGATACTTGAAAGGTATGTAAAAATAAAAATTTATGAGGGGGGGAGCTTGGTCAGGAAGTTCAATATTAAGGTTGAGTACACACACACACACACACACAGAAACAGAATAAATACTTAAACACAAAATGAGAAAGGCAACTATCACTCACATAAAAGAACAATGAGAACGAACAAACAAACAAAACCAACAATAAGAAGGAAACAAAATAGAAAGCAACTCAACATGTAGGCCTAAGGAGGGGTATAGAGACACCTGCACAATGGACGTGGTTCAGAACGAGCCGCCTCACGAAACTAGCCAGCGTGGATATAGCAATGCCACGTCCACCTATGTGTTTGAGTGCCTCCTTTCCCCAGACGTTGGCATTGATGTTGGCAGCATGCTATTGTAGATGCCATGAGGGGGAGGGGCAGCGAGGGCCGTGGGCACAATGATAAAACCGGGTGGCCATGCAGCTGCACAATGAGAAAGTCTCTAGCCTCCTCCTGTTCAGAGAATTTCTTTTCTTTTTCTTTTCTCAGTTCGTTTGCTTTACAGGCGGTCCATGCGGAACGTATCCTCGGTGGCTGGGTCGGCCAGCACTATGTCTGGGTCGTTAAGCATGTGAAGCCCATCCAGGGTCAGCGGATCGATCTTTAGCTCGTCCAGCGGGAACTGAGAGTCCGCATCAAAGCTGACATCGCCTACGCCGGCCAGCGAGTTGCTCAGCTCCTTGGAGAGACTTGGTGGCGACTCGCCTGTGACTGTCATTTGAGACGTAAACAGACGATATGAAACCATATAAACTGATGGCGCACAAGCATTTACAAATAAGGATTAGCATTAAAGATGAATTTGTTAAAAAAAGGTAATTAAATACTCAATACAAGAAAACATTCACTGCTCCTCAGTGTTACTGGCAGGTGAAAGTATAGTAGGTAGTATTGTTGGAATAATATCAATGAACATGGCAAATAATATAGATAATGACAACTGTGAGAACCCTTATACTGAAGGGGTTTAGTGTCAGCATATAAATCAGTCCATACACGATACAGGAGTGTTTTTGTGATTGTTGAAGCCAAAAATGCTCGATTTTGCTGCGGCTTTTTTCGAGTTTCTCTGCCTTCTCATAAATCTAGGTGCAGCCATTGAAAGCATCCTTTTTTCTGGCCCATCCATGTATTTCATATATTTTCTACCCCTAGCCAGTTCAAGTATTTTATGTGTTCCAGCTCAAGCACACCTGCAACTAATGAAACCGTTGATTAGTTGCATCAGGTGTGCTTGAGACAACACCTGTTTTGGGTATTTGTGCTGTAGTGAGCGATTCTATTCAGGGGGTTGAATCATTCTGAGACTGCAGAAGTCATTATAAGTTGAGTTTTCAGTTGAATTTGGGAAACCACTCATTGTGCATTCATTGTGTTGTGTGTACATATATATAAATTGCTTTGAAGTTTGGTAGCTAGCAGTAGTTAATTTTTTTTTTTGGTTGGTAGTTAGCAGTAGCTTTTTTTGTTTGTTTTTCCATGCATGAGCTGGCCTACTTTAAATATCCTGCTGCTAACAGAGATGTGTGCAATAGCCACCAATAGCAATCCAGATCTTTGTGACTTCCACAAAAATAAAATGGGAGAAAACAAACAACCAACCAACCATATACCTGTTAGGATAATGTTGGGAATGTTTCCATGGTTACTGTAGCCTAGTTGCTGGGTGTCCTGCAAGTTCCCGTGGCTCCCAGTTAAACCCATCATGGCCGCCTGTGTGTAGTTTAGCGTGGAGCACGGATTGTACAAGCTGTTCGAACTGCTCGGGTTCTCAATCATGTTCATGTTGAACTGCTCGAGCTACAAAGTAACAGAGGGTATTGAATTTACAGTAAAATAGATGAATCAGAATCATACTTTCTGTACAGTTCTAAAAAAACAAAACAACATGACGTGTCATGGAAAAGGGTTAAATCTCTGCATTAGCAAACAGAGTAAAAAAGGTGATAAGATCCATTAAGATGAATTTAAGGAAGAGAATGAATATCTGGCACCTGGTGGGAAAGAGCGTTGGTCTGTCTGGACGCCATCTGGTGCTCGTAGAACGAATCTCCAAAAATACTCCCCACAACTGGAATGTGCTACAAATATAGCAAGAGACAACTTGATTACTTCAGACAGTCTGGGACAGCGTTAGTGTGTTAGTATGACAATGTTTGTGTACACAGCAGGACAAGTGTGCAAGATGCTGACGCACGTGATGTCTAGCTCAAGACATCCACACAAAAGAGCTGAGGACATCTGATAAAAAGCAGTGACTTATCCTCAGCACGATCTTGGCAAATCGTTTACTCTCCACAGTTGGTAAACAGCACAGATTAAAACCCAAAACAAATAAAACCTCATGTAATTCCATTTACAGCAACAGGTATTGAAATGATCGTTCCAGATGTGGGCAAAGAAAGGTCATAAATTCAGTTTTCACAATGAGAGCTCTAGCAAATGCAGCACATTTAATAAGTAGACTATGCTAGTGCTCTTACTGTGTAAACCTTGACTTTATAACATCAACTTCTTCGACTCACATAAGGTTTATAATTTCAATACCAATGTCGTGACTGGATGGAACTGATTTGTGGATGGTAAACAATCTTCCGAGATACACAAGAACTATAGCTTAACATCGATAAAACATACACCTCAGTCAACACACGACATCAACAGTTAAATGTCAACAGAAAGCTATTGTAAATGATTTCTTTAGCACTTGAACACCTCACGTAACTTGTTTAAAATGCCTGTGTGAATTTCCTGGGCTCTGAAAATCACAATAAAATTTTCAACCCAGTCCAGCTGATTTTAGCCAATCAGGAAACCTGCCTGCCAGACAACTATTTTGCATGTGCCAGCAATCTTGGGCTACGAGTAACTCATTTAAGTTATGATAGTAATGACGGACAAAACCGGCGTTTGATCAAAGGTTCTGGCTTACACTACTATATATATATAAAAAAAAAGCATAAGAAAATAAAAAATGGAGCAGAAAAGGAAGATGTCAGAAAAGAATAAGCAAAAGAAAGATGAAAATAGCATAAAACCATTTTTAATGGGGGGGGGATAAAGAGTGGTTGGATGTTTTAAGTTATTCAGAACAGCTATATATCAGAAAAACACAATGTTTATAAGTTTTAATAGGTTTGGGGGAGTACATATGAATCACCAGCAAGGTGGATAATTTTTCACATCTAGATACAGTCAGGTTGTACGGCAAAGCCGGAAATCTGTCGACCGCGACAGTAACTGAAATGCTAGGAAATGCGATTCGGACAGCTCAGTGCTCATATTATCTAAACCTAAAAGATTACATCAGATGTCTAACTAACCGAGCTCTGAGATATTTAAAGCTATATTGTCATAAGTCTGATTATCTTTACTTTTTTCACTACAGATTTATTCAGGCAAATGCAGACATAGATAACATGCTACAGTGCAGTGGTTCTCAACCCTGGTCCTGCAGGGTTTTTCCTGCTCACAATCAGAACATACTATTAGAGAAAATACAGTTTACCAACATTACCTTTAGTTTAAAGACTAATATCAATTTACCGGACTACTATAACTCATCTCCCCCCCCCAATATGTAGGAGCCAATATCCTAAATTTCACTGCAAAAAACACTGCAAAACGGTTAAAGTGAAACATTTTCTGTGGTCAGATCAGTAACAAACTGAACAGCAGGTCATTTGGACCAAAAAAAAAAAAAAAAAAGACCAGACCAATGCAGGTTAAAAGCACCCTTGGAGCAAGGAAACTTTATGCTTTGTCAATACTGCTTCTGAGGGCCCTCTGAAATAGGATCTTATCTGTCCATTCAAAAAGGAAGCACGCAGTTAAAAGCAAGGCATGAAATGTAAAAGCGAACATTTTATAACTTGTCCGTTCTGATGAAACGAATGTCACAAGACAAGAATATTGGTGTTTTTGCTGTGGCCTCGTCCGAAGAACCCAGAATCATGTAGTCCAATGGGAAGCATTTATTTGAAAGCATGCTCGGAGCTAGACAGTGGTTAAGATCCACTGCACTGACTGGAGAGAGAAAAGTAGCTCCAAATGACCAACTTGTTAAGCCGGTTTAATGAACGAGTAGCAGAGAGAAACACTACATTTCATTTTCTAGAAAATTAGGAAGACTGAATGATGTAGTATTTGTACTACATATTGGTCAATAAAATAACAGCGAATCTCGATTTCAATCTTTTGTCTTCTGATTAAAATACATAAGTAATAGTCATTTGGTTAATGTTCGTTTTAGAACCTTGACCTCAGATTTTTGGATAGATCAGATCAGACACATTGTGAAAAGTTTAGCTGTCTAAAATTGCTGTTTTTTTTGTTAACTACATCTAGACTCAAACAAATAATAACCAAATGATTAAAATGGTTCACACCAAATAAGTGGCCGAAGAAAGGCAGGCTGGGTAGCTCCAGGATCAAGCTGAGAAACACTGCACCGGGGGGGTTAAATATATATACAGAGCAATGAACAATGTAGAATGAACAGCCTGGGCATGAACAGCACTATATATAGAGACTAATAGCCAGTACATTGCCCCAGGGAATATAATGCTGTTAGACTGAATTTGGCATTACATTTAATGCATCTATAAACAGCAACACAGCTGAAACATCTTCATATCCCAGACTAGCTGACTAATATGCTGCTACCATATCCAGTAGAAAAATATATCCTGACATGCAGCGTAGCAGTATATTAAGCCAATCCCCCACCCATCCCTTTTGCCCAGAACAGTGACAGTAAAAGATACATAAATAGCACGGATAAAAATCACAGCGTCATCTGAGCAATGAGCATGGGGTTTGAAATGCAGACAGAGAGAAGTGTAGGAGGGAGAACAGAGAGCTGCGACATTGGTGAGCGGCCAAAAGCACAACAAGCAAACATGGTGAGAGGGGATTCCACCCTTACTTGAGGCGAGCCTCCAGGCGAGAAGCCCTGGTTGGAGACTGGCGAGGTTGGAGACTGGTTGGCCGGAGAGCCAGTCTGATTGCGATACTGCTGAAAGCAAGAGGCCTTTCAGAATGACATCACATGTCTACTAAGAGCTCACATGTGTAAGCACCTCAGAAATGAGGATGCTCCAGATTGACGCCAGCAGACAACCTGAACTGTGCTCTTTTTCATCTGAACATTAAATGCATTGATAAACCATCAGAACCTCCCAATACTGCATGCTCATGGTCATGCTCAAAGAACAAACATGAAGTTTACGTTTCTAATAAGAGTTAAGGTCAGATTATACTAACCGAGCTGACTGGTGCGCCTGTGGCTGTTGGCGATTGGCTGGACAAGGAGGTCTGGGGTGGACTGGAGGCAGAGCTGATGGCGATCGGTGGCAGCTGGATAAGGCGGATGTTCTGCGGCAGCGTCTGCTGCTGCTTCTGCAGATCGCTCAGCAGGCTGAGCAGCGAGTACTGTGACAGCTGCTGCTCCAGAGACATGCTGTCCATCGCAATTGTCTGCAGAACATCACAGATTTGGCAGATTTATACATTTCATATTTGTACAATTAACATGTTACACATCAACATGTTATATTATTAGTTAGTGGTTAGAAAGTCATCAAATCAAATGCCTATAAAAGTCAGATTAATGCTGGTTTCCTTCAAAAAAAACTGAAACGTTGGAAAAGCATCTCTGAGAAGGCACATTTTGGCTTTGTAAGGGTAGACAAATCGCTAGCCTGGGACAAGTAAGGAATTATCAGTTAGGGTTATCAGTTTCTCATTCACATTTGGCGGGGAGAAAGCAGGTTGTTGATATAATGATAACCTGCCTTTTTATCTGCCCTCTTCCACATACATGAGCTCACAGATTCCCATGATTGGCTAGTGTCTCTGTGATTGACAGGGAAGTTTTAGTATGCCATCCCTCCCACCCTCCCAATTTTGCTCCCTGGGGTCCCAGCCACAAATATGTAGGAACTATTTCTATCAATTTTCAATACTTCATCGAGCAAACATCACATTGAGACTCAAATAACATTGCATGTGATAAGAGAACACCCCAGCTCATAGCTGAAATGTTCATCAAAGACTTTCTGCGATTATAAAGTGCAAACAATCTTTATCACCTGATCAGGAGCAGATAAAAACCATGGCGAAAGGTAAAGTCGCTTCTCCCACCGATTCGAGTAACTTAGGTCATAGGCATCACATTGGAGCGGTTACTTGCCTAATGGGCTAGCTAATTCTTTGTCCATCCCTGTGATGTACAAAGTGGTGCCCAACCCAACCAAAAACCACAATATACTCACTGTTAATGCTCCACAATAATATTTTTTGTGTCAACAAAACATGCACCTCTTGCTGTTTATTACTCCACCCACTCTCTATGACTGACAGCATGCAAATAGCTAAGAACTTTCTTCAGTCCTGAAACACTCAATTTGATTCAAGCTAACGAAGCATAATTAATCAGGACTTGAGTACATTACAGATGGACAGCTGCTTAATTCCTGCAATGCTGAAGTATTTACAAGCTATTATCAAATATGTATATTCAAAATAAGGGTGGGCGATTTGAGAAAAATATCATATCACAGTTGCCAGACAACTCATTTGTACGAGACACAGTATGTATCACGATATATTGGTTTTATAAGTGTCTTATAAAAAAAAAGACATGAGAATATCAGTGATAAAAGTGACATAATTTATCACAATATCAATACTATATAGCCATATTGTCCGGCCCAAAATAAATGTGAGATACAGTGGTCTTTTCATTCATCACAGCCTTTATAAGAATTGCCTAAACAAATCAAATCTATTCTGAAATTTACCTGAGAAATGGGCATCTGAGGTGAGAGGGTGGGAGAGAGAGTAGGTGAGAGCTGCTGTGGGCATGGCTGCTGCTGCTGGGCATCAATGTTGAGCGTAAGGGCAGCACCAGTAGGTGCAGAGGTGGAGCCAGCGCTGATGCCCAGGTGGGTGAGGTTGGTACTCAGATTGCCTGTGCTGCTGGAAGTGCTGGGGGCTGAGAAGGTCACGGGGTCATCCGGATCCAGAGGAGTGGGCAGGGGAGGGGGGAACTGGATGTTGGTGAGGTCGGGCAAGGAGCCACCTGTGCTGTGTGAGGCTGGCATCAATGTGGCGTTCACTTCTTGATCAGGAGAAGGGAATATGCTAGAAAAATCCAGCACAAAATTAATACATACATTTCTTGTTGATTTGTTGAGGGCCTAAATTCATTTAAGCTCATTAACCAAAACATATAAAGAACATGTAAACATATACAGTACGTTGCTCGGAGTGAGTGACTAATATTTCAGTAGTTAAATATAAATAATCCTTTGCAATAATCATAAAATCGCTGGAGGATAATAATACACAATATAGAATATGCTCACTTAATCCCTGGAACGTCATGGGATTTGGGATGTAGTGATGCTGCCTGGTCGTCTTTTTCCATTTCTGTTTCGGGCTCCTCTGTATCTGGGGGCGTGAGCAAGACGACTAGAACGGACACAAAGACAGAATTGAGTTTCCTTCATCTAGCTAAAGGAAGCAAGCCTACGTTTAGCCTTCACCTTTACCTCGTTTTGGCTGCAGTTCTTGGGATCCTCCAACAAAAGTGTCTTGCTGAGCAGGATTCATAGTGCTCTGATGTAGTGCAGAGTCAGAATTGGTCCTGTATTAGTAAAAAAAAAAATAAATAAATAAATAAATAAATAAATACAAATGTATGAGGATGGTTAGAAGTTGCATGTTGAATAACCATTCGTCATTCTCAATGGCCAACTGTGGCTTACCTCCTCCAGCTTGTATCCGGGGGAGGTGACAGATACACTGAGCCGTAAGGACAGCTGTCGATGTAAGTCTCTGTGTTAAGGAAAATGTTTCTCCGCGTCACTCAACAATTTTGGCTTGTATTTAAACAAGTCGGCATGACAGCTACTAATCTTGGAAGGTGAGGGTTATCACTTGATTACTCAGAAAAAAACAGACAGATTTTATTTTTGTTTTGTTTTTAAACGCGTGGTGGAGAGTGGTAAATGTTTTATGCTGTTTACATGAACAGATGTCCCTGATTGGCTAGCATCACACTAAGTGACAGGAGACAGGGGAAAAATGGCCACATTTCCCACTCAGATAGAAGGGCCAATTATGCTTTTCGTTGTGTCCCTTTTCAATCAAAGATAAAGAGCTTGATTCAGAACCAAGGGACATCGAAAATGAATGAATAAATAAATAAATAATGTGTCCAGCAATATGAATACTTCAGTGAGTTCAAAAATACAGAAAATGTTAACACGAAGGACCCGCCCCCCCTCCACACACACACACTTTTTGAAGTGTAACCCATCTACAGTAACTTCCTTTACTCGATTTTTTTGTTTCTATGGCTGTATCTCTAGTACTGAACTACTCTCATCTAATTACCACTGGCTCCATTGATGATATTCAATCAGATCCTTTAGTCTTACACACTGGGGAAGATCATTCAAAGCTAGGATCCTTTTCATGTTAATACACCGAACACAGTTTTCTGACAGACAACCTTCTATCATCTGCACCAGGCCATTCAAACTGATTGGAACAACAATGACAAGTTCGTCTATAAAAGCGGTCTGCACTTTTGCTCCAAAGACTTAATTAGTTGAAAAATTCCAGAGGAAAAGCTATGGTGCATTAACATATGCTCTTTGCTCATATTCGGTGCCAAGTTAACAAATACATGAATGTATTTTTGCCTTAGAGTGCACATATAACTTTGAACTTCAAAATAAATACTGGCCATCTGAGAAGCTGAAACTATAATGAATATTGAAGACCAGTGCGATAGAAATAAAACACAGAACTTCATCATGCTCCTGGGATTTGGTTTTTGGATTCACTGGCTCAACTTGGCATTTCAGACCAAGCTCCTTTAGTCAGTGGTTTATAAGAAGACGTGCTGCCGCGAAAACGTCACGTGTCCAACTTCAATAACTGCTTTATGTCAAGCTCTAAGGAGAATTCAGACCTGGATGGGATGCCAGTCCATCACAGGACACTAATACACACACCTTCACACATTCATTCACAGTTGGGTCTTACCTAAAAGAGTTCTCCACAGTTCCTAACTTAGAGTTTCTCCTTAAAACCTATTCAGAAATCTGCTGAGAGGAACTTGTACTATGGAGTTCCTCAACTTGTCCCCGGTGCAACGGATGATGGCCCATTTTGTGAATGAATAATAATACCGATTGGCAGATGAGGGGAAAAAAGAAAAAGCATCTGAATTCTCAAACGAAAAAACAATCATCTGAACGCCCACATCAAGTATATTTGATCTTCATCGCCTGTACACGTGTGTATTAATGTGACAGGATTTGTATTTAATTCAAGCATCGATTTACACATTTGTTAAGAGGTAGAATGTTTTGTAAATATCCATCCATCCATCCCATCCATTCCTTTTCAGGGTCACGGGGAACCTGGAGCCTATCCCAGGAGACATCGGGCACAAGGCGGAGTACACCCTGGACAGGGTGCCAGTCCATCGCAGGGCACAATCACATACACACTCACACAGCCATTCATACACTACGGACACTTTAGACACGCCAATCAACCTACCATGCATGTCTTTGGACTAGGGGAGGAAAGCAGAGCACCCGGAGGAAACTCTCGCAGCACGGGGAGAACATGCAAACTCGGCACACACATGGCCCCGGTGGGAATCGAACCCCGGATGCGTGAGGAATGTGCTAACCACCAAGTCACCGTGCAAGGTCTCAAAGAAAATATATATTTAGAATATCAGTGTTATTGTTTATTTATTTCTATGCAGTATAAAACTAGTTAATATGACGTTGCGCAAAGGGCTTTGATTTATGATCTTATTGTGAAGACCTCTATTAACCAATCATTGCCAATATTGAAAAATGCCATCATTGGTAGCAGTGATGGAGTTTTTAAAAGCAGTAGAGACGGTATTTATTGTTTGGTGTAAAACATGACTCGTGGATGATATTTGCAGTTCATCTTTGCTGCGTAACTACAATTCTCATGTGACCAAGTAGAGGAGAGTTGTGTAACTCTGATCTCTGGTGGTACCACCTTAAAAGGTGAGATACATTACCTGCCTACCCTACAACTCCATAATCATGGAAATACTCTCGCAATCGACACGGTGCTTTTGTACAGCTTGTTCCATTTAAAAAGATCTAACATGAATTTCACGGCCCCGTTCATCTCCAGCAGCAGACACTTAGCATTGTTTGTGATTTGGTCTCAATGACTTAGGAGTTCACCGATCTACCCCTAAATTTTAGGATTAAGCCAGAACCATTAAAATTGTGAATACGGCCTCTAATATTCACAAATCGAATGCTATGGCATGAAAGGAGTACAGAAAGAGACGCCCTGGTATTTCACTGTACCAACCAGACAATAGGAAAAGGATATCTGACGCCCGTGTTTATCCACTGAGAGAGGCCTGCGATGAGGGGACGTGATCCGATTCCTGTCCCGATACACGCGGTCGACCAAGCCGTGGTGCCGAGTCGTTCGACTGGTATCCAATACTGTGGTCTGAAAAGAAATCTGATAAGTTGAAGAAATCTATCTTCATTAGCAACACATTCACGTATACAATTAAACTTATCAGAATATCCTTGGTTCGCTTTTTGCTCCAGTGAATAAAAACCCCAGTGCAGCGATTTAGTCGAAGATGAAGCGGCATTATGAAAGCATAAAAGCAATGACACCATAAACACAGTTAGTTTTGTCCATAGTCTTGCTAATGTTTCATAAATGAAAAGCAATGTCAAAGGCGGTGATGACACCCCCACACATCTGAACAATAATGACACGCAGAGCCACTGACTGCCCAGGGTGGGAAGGATTTCAAACTCTCATCCTCTGCTATATGGCATTATTGGAGGGTAGGATGTGAGTTGCATGTGGTGTACTATGTCTTTAAATGAGTGGCTGCCATTACAAAGTAATAAATGGATGATGCAGGCAACGTAGAATCCTAACATTTGAATGAGGAAAGCAGTACGGAGGGTGCGACATGTTTAAAATAAGTGCATAAACTAGAAAATGGTGGTGTGAACCTAAGACTTTTGCCTCAATTCAGCTTGGATTTGCAATCTGATTCCCAGATTAAAGCAAATTACAGATTACGTACGTACACACACACACACACACACACATATATAATATATATTCTCAAAACAGATCAACAGTGCATATCAGAATATTTCCAGTTATGTGAAAGCTGGAAGCTAGGGTTGCTACAGTGTCACACAACTTAGTGTTATTGAACAGTTAGCTCATTGTTTACTTTTAAAAAATATGGATTAAAATGCATTGTACTTATTTTCTTGTCTTGGTGCACTGTTTTTCCTCTCTCGCTTTCATCTTATAATGACAACATGATAAACATTTGAGTGAAGAAAAAAAAAATCGCTCTCAAAATGATCTTTCTAAAGTGCTTTTACGGATTGCAAGCCAGGTATAAGAGCTTTTGTGTTTTTTCTTCAGTATAAAGATATTCCAGGGAGCACTCTTATCCGTTATCATGCAGAATAATAAAATAAATGCCTATATGTTTAAAAGGCGAAGTGATGGTTCGGGGGATTTTAGGCAAGTTCTCAAATCCCTAGCACAAGAAAAACCATTACATGACATACAAACATGCCATTGTCACGTGACCTACTAATGATCACATGCTTAGAATTTTAGTCAAACTTTTAGTGTGACGAGCATGCGTACATTGTGACGACACTCATCTCTGTGATTTAAGCACAGATCACTTATTCTATGTGAATCGATCATTACGTACTACAGAAATCCTCCAACATTAATTAAACATCCATCCTTCCATCCATTATCTGAACCGTTTTTCTGAGAAGCCTAGAGCTAATCCCAGGGGACTCAGAGAACAAGGCAGGGGACACCCTGGACACACACATTCACACACTACGGACAGTTTAGAGATGCCAATCAGCCTGCACATGTCTTTAGGACTCGGGGATGAAACCGGAGTGCTCGGAGTACACCCTGAAATACGGGGAGAACACGCAAACTCCATGCACACAGGGCGGAGACGGAAGTCAAACCCCCAACCGCATTATTTATATATAAAGGTGTTTACATATGTCTGGAAATCACTCAGAAAGAGGAACAATCAGGGGGACTTGATATTTTGGTTTCTGTTGTATATACACAAGGATGTGCAAAAAGATATGGATTTGCTTTCACCACTCAACACTTTTGTGTGTTTTTACATGGTTATTAGCACATACAATGACACTGAATATTGTGATATTTTTAGATTAGACTCCCATACTGTGAAAATGTCAAACCGAACCACCCTTACTACAGAAGGAACCGACCAAAACAGCAAGAAAAAGAACAAAAAAAGAAGAAGTAGAAGGGAAAATAAAAAAAAAGACTTTTGCATCCGATACAATTTCTAATAGCTCACCTGAAAAGGCAGGTCAGTGTTGCTATTTCCAATCTGATTGACATTGGGCAGTGAACCTCCATAGCACTGAGCACGATTCTGGCCCAGTTGCAAATACTGGGTCTTCTGTAACTGCAGCTGTGCAAAATAAAAGCGCATGAATGAGTGCCAGAGTGAATGACAGCATGAAAGCATGAATGAAACAAAACTGAACGCAAATACTATCCATGGTCAAGGAGTCAAAAGAATCAGATGCATAGTGAGAAAAGCAGACCAGTGGAGTTTTGCCCTTTTATGGCAATGTTTTGGCTTTGTTACAATCTCTATGGTGTGCATGAAATAAAGCCAGTCAGGATTGTTTGTTTGTTTTTTTTCTCCTAAAGATTAAGATAAGATCAGTGAGATTAATAGTGATATATATATATATATATATCTATATGCAAAGACCAGGCGGAACCTATTCTCGGGTCTAATCTAAATAATAATCGGATGTATGTGAATGAAATGGCATGCATTTTAAACGTGGGAGATTTGCAGAGAAGTGCGTGAGGGCGCACGCTGGAAGTAGCAGTGCAGATGTGCAGCACATCTGTAGCCCATTTTTTCGCGCTGACTCGCTTGTCCGCATCCGCGCGCAACTCCGCGTCCGAGCTACGCGTTTCACCGCATTCAATTACCGCATCTGCGCTCGTGCTCGCGGGGAATCTCGGGGTTTACTGTGGACGCGGAATCGAGCGGAAGGTCGTGGAGTCGTGTGTTATGCTTCCAGCCCCGTGACGGCCAGAGCTGTTAGCGCAGCAGCTAGTCGGTGTAACCGGGAGATGCGCCTGAAAAAATCACGACCCGTCGCGAGGAAATCCTCGGCACGTACCCGTGCGGCTCGAGTGATGCTCAGGTCCTTCATGACTTCTTCAAACGCCGCCGTCTCCTCCGCCTGCTTTTGGTTGTGCAGCGCAATCTTCTCGCTGAATTTTCGCGGATTGTTTGAGGTCGCCATCTTCCGTTCTTCTCCAAAACAGACCTTTGCGCCAGACGTGCGCGACGCCGTCGCCTCGTCACCGCGCGGAGGATTTTGGGCTTTGAAGTCACTCGCTCATTCACACGCGCCAGAAATGTAGGCAGCCCAAGAGTCTAGACTCTAGACCAATATACATTTCGAAATCATCGATTTGAATATCTTTTCACCAGATTCCTTTAACTTCAAATCCCTAGAGTGATCATGGACTAATGGAAACTGTAATGGATCCTGTGGGTCTCTACTGGTAATTTGTTGCCTTCTGTTGCTGGCATTTTATGTGTAATGGATACAATTAAGGACCTATGTCTTTAATACGTCCTACTATGTAATGGAAACCATTTCATAATAGTTTTAATTAGAGATGCACTCGATTATTCAGAGCGATATCGGCCGATAACGATAACCGATTCTGAAAAAAATGCAAATCAACTTTATTTTCTCCATTTCAACAAGTTGTTTCACAGTAACTGGTCTCAAACAGAAAACACATTACTCCAACATTAACACATGAACTACATTCTGAAGATTAAAGTAAGATTTCTTAACTTATTGAACGTTATTAATTCATATTAACATTGACTGAATTCTAAAAAACCTCCTGTTTGTCTCACATTCACTCTCCACAAACAACTTTTTCTACTTCATCATTAAATATGAAACTGGAAATATATTATATAATTTTTTATATATATTAACATTAACTGCATATGAAATACTCTACAAATATATTTTTCTATGAAATATATACGTTTTTTCAATTCATCTTCATTTAAATCTTTCAACAGTGTACTGCTGCTTTAATTCAGCATGAGCAGCTCGGCAAAAAAAGAAATAATTAGACACTATGCTGAAACTCCTGCTTCACTGCTGTTCACTTCCGGTGTACAATTTTTTTTTTTATCAGGGCAGAGATTACAAACTGCAGTTTTGTCGTCATTCCACACAAGAGATACCATCTTCACACACACCACCAAATCGATGTGTTTTCCCGCCCTCTTTTGATTGACAGGATATAATCAGCCCTAATCATCAGATGTTTTTAAACTATTATCGGCCGATACATCGGTGCATCGTTCGCGTCACACCTCCAGGGTCCGGGGTTCGAGTCCCACCAGGGCCACATGTGTGTGGAGTTTGCATGTGCTGCAGGGGTTTTGTCAGGTTCTCTGGTTTCCTCCCCCAGTCCAAAGACATGCATGGTACGTTGATTGGCGTGTCTAAATTGTCCGTAGTGTATGAATGGGTGTGTGAGTGTGTATGTGATTGTGCCCTGCGATGGACTGGCACCCTGTCCAGGGTGTACCCCGCCTTGTGCCCAATGTCTCCTGGGATAGGCCCCAGGTTCCCCGCGACCCTGAAAAGGAGTAAGCGGTAGAAGATGGATGGATGGATGGATGGACATCAGTGTATCTCTAGTTTTAATGGTGTAATAGGAAATGTATTGGTTTTAATGGAAGCTGTAATGGTCCTTGTGGGTCTCTACTGGTAATCTGTTGCCTTCTATTGGTGGCACATTATGTCTAGTGGATACCATTAAGGTATCCTTAATACATCCTACTATGTAATGGAAACCATTTGGTTATGGATGTAATGGTTAACAGCTGATGGTTTGTAATGGTATTTGTAATGAAAACCATTAGAATTTCTGTGATGGTTTGTATTGTTTGTGTTTTTTTTCAGCAGGGTGGGCTGTAAACCAGGATCAAAACTTAATCTATTTATAACAAATTATAGAACTGAAATGCTCATTATTTTGCATATTACATTTATCAAAATGGATGGTTTAAATTGAACAAACACTCTCTAATACATTATTACAGTAGTTAATAAGAAAGAGTGCATGTATACTTACTTCCAGTGTCTACATCTTGACTACATCAGAAGTGCGCCAGCTTCATAACCGGCTGACGTTTACCATAAAACCTCATACTCCATTTTCTACTGTGGTTGTCTTGACCATCGGCTTGACCAATTTATCTCAGGCAACCTGCCTACTGGCATGGCTTTGGGAGAAAACCGGAGAACCTCAAGGAAACCCATACAGACACAGGAAGCACATCATTTGTGTAACGAAACCCTAGGTTGCACAGGAAGTGAGGTATACCAATACATAAATAATCATTGAAATCTGGGTTTCTGAATGGCACAATATAAAAATGTTCACCCAGTTATTGGGAGATTGCGAGTTAAAATGATGATCCCACGGGAATCAAGAGAGCAAAATTCGCCATGCTCTCTGTATCCCCTATCTATCTATCCCCTATTTACCATTTATCCATCACAGTATCACTAGCCAATCATGGGCATCGAAGAGTAGAGGGCGATAGTGCTTTCCTCGGAGTGCGTTATGCAGCACTTTAAAAAGATGAGGCAGGCCAGCTTGGAGAAAGTATGTTAGCCTACAGTCTATATTTCAGCCTTTTGCATGCTCCTACACCACACTCTTAGACTGTGCAAGTCATTTATAAAAGGTAGTGCTGATAAAGTATTGATCTTGACAAAGAATTTCCTCCACCGTTTCTTAATCATTCTTCTTTCCCCCCTCCAGACATTTGTCCTTTATTAACATAGGGTTTCCTTCCATCAGTTGCAGATATTATAAATCAAGCAAACTCTGATATTTGGGAGGAGCTTGAACGGATTCACTTTGCAAATGTTTTAAATAAGCAGCCTGAAATGGTTAGTCAGTGCATCATACACAGTAATTTCCTGGCTTTTGTTCAAACAATAAACAGTAATAACCAATTCAAGTCCTTCTGGAACGCTGATGTTTCTTTCCAGGATTTCCACTCTGGCCTGCGCTAACGCAAAATCCCATTCCTTCTAAATTCCTGTTAAATTGCATTAACGTGCTTGTGATTGGGGCTTCTACTGAAATCACTTATGCCCCATGAATCACCTTATAAGGAAAAGCAGCTGAGCTGAGACGTTCTGGTCCATCTCGGTGCCGAGCTCATTTCTGAAGCCTGAAATGAGAAATAAGCCAACTCCACTTAACCGTTAATATAAGGTATCCTTTTTAAAAATGTATTGTAGGATTACTACAGGTCTAGAAATACTTTGAAATATTATAAACTGCACCTATAGAGGAGCAGCACAATGATGTTTCCTTTACGTTTCAGAAACCCAGGAACGATTGCTGGTCATTATTTTGAAATTTGCTATGGCTGGTAAGTAGTACACACTGACATGGGAGGTAAGGCACAAATCTCACCATTTCTTGTTTATTAAATGAATAACATTATTAGTAAAAGTCACTATAAATTGGTACAGCAAAATTGGACCAAAAGTAAAAATGATCTCACAGAGAAACTAAAACAAAAAGGCCAGCAGTCGGAATCAAAGTTCTACGGAGGAGTGGTACATTCAACAGCTTAAACCATTACACAAGCATAGCTTATCTTTCACTGCGAATGACATGGTATTAATATAGACCACAAAGCACATTATACAGCATGCTAACGTCTATCGTTATGAAACACCGCAATACAGTATGTACACACAGAATTATGGGGGAAAAAAATAATATTTGAGGCTTTTAACTACATTCTTTGTGTTTAATTAAGAACAATACTTGCTCAATATGGGAAGTATTCAGAGGAAGAACAGGAAAGCCTGAGATGATGTTCATGACGAACATTAAAATGGATTACAGCAGTACAATATAGAAAGATGCACTCACTGACCAATTTATTAGGAACACATGTACCTTCATGCAATTATCCAAATCAGCCAATCACGTGACAGCAATGTAACACGTGAAGTCATGCAGATATAGGTCGCAGCTTTTGGTAATGTTCACATCAAACATTAGATTGTGAATAAAAGGTGAAATCAGGTGACTTTTGTGGGATTGTTGCTGGCATGGTGTCAAACGGATGAATATTTCATAAACTGCTGATCTCCTGGGATTTTCAGCCACACCAATCTCTACAGTTGCGGGGGGACGACGACGACAAACGTCCAATGAGTGATAATTCTGTGGGTTGAAACACCTGGTTGATGAGAAACGTGAGAGAGGGAATTGGCCGGACCGTTCCAAGCTGACAGAATGGCTACAGAAACTCAAACAGCAACTCTTTACTATACTGAGCAAAAAAATGCTCAGGTCAATATGCACATGTTGAACGTCAAGGCAGGTGCACTACAACAGCAGGAGATCACACATCAGATCAAAGTCATGAGATCAGATTCAAACCCCCCCCTCTCTTTTCTGATGTGTGACATGAACATGAATTTAACTGAAACTCTTGACCTGTGTCTGTAAGCATTTTACACATTGCACTGCTGCTACATGAACTGGCACGTGTACAGGTGTTCATTTTAAAGTGAATGCATATTGTTATTGTGACGATTTAATACGTACACAATACACACACACTATACAACATTGTGCAAAAACAGACAGATACACATTTACAGAGACAAAGACTTCAGATTTAATTGACCCAAGAGAAGAAAAGTTGTCTTTCCGGTAATATTTAACTTCTTGCAGCAAGTCCTTATTGCTACATTAAACAAAAACATCAGCATCTTTAGTCCATACAGGATTTCTCTTTTTTTTTTGGTTACGGTTGTGGCCAAAAATGGTTGAATTTGCGGTGACTTTTTTCAAAATTTGCAAAGCAATTTGTTGAGTTTTTGTGCTTGTGTGGGGTTTTTTTGTGTAAAACTACTAGAATTGCCAAAATAGCAATATCACAATATTGATTTGCAGTGACTTGTAAATTAGAACTTTTAACTGTACTCGTGTTCGACACACGTGAATTGAAAACGGCTTTGGTGGAGTGCGCGTTGTGATGAAGTCACGTGACGCGTCTTGGCACAAACCTGCGGAAAATCTGCGGTAGTTTTGAAAAATTGCAAGCTCCTCCGAATATTGCATGAGTTTGCTTGATTGTGTGTTCATTTTTGCGATTGCGAAATCCTGGAGGGACTGAACAAAAGTAGTGGAACAAATCTGAAATGGTACTACATTAAAAAAACAAAACGGAGGGAAAAAAAATAAATTAAAAATTCTCGTAGAACCAATTCAACTTTCACTCATGTCTCAATCAGATCCAGCAAATGGGACCCACTTTTCTGCAAAGCCAGAAAGCATCAAGCTTAATTTAGAGTGATATTAGGATAATACTAAGAAGATTCAAAATGAAAACTTGCTTCTTCACTCTGGTATTGTGCTTTGATGGAACATAACTAGTAATAAACTAAAAATAACACTCGTGCAATAACATACTAGCGCTTAAATTAATAAAAGTCTCTCATTATATTAAATTCACTTCACATGTTTTCTCAAACTCAAATCAGTTTACTAGGATTGCTTCAAACCTTTGTGCAGTGTGTGTAGCCAAGATCTTGTGCCCTATACACATCCTGAGCCATGTGTTTAACAGTAGATAGCAAGTCATGAAGTCACAAACTGTGTACAAATGTAAGCATGTGCCTTTTTCGATACAAAATTGTACAGAACAAACAAAATCTAGAAAATACTTCTCTGCAGCAGCCAGTGTTGTTGCAGTACTTAAGACCGTGGTGATCGTTATACATTCAAATAAAGAGAAACATGCTGATTCAGTCTTCCTCAGTCCTCACACACTTATTTACATCATGACAGGATTTTGCTTTGTGATGTCGTAGGTCAGTGCCCTCAGCACTAGCATTACGACGAGACTTTCTGTTAATCCATTAAGCTCCTCCATTAAGATAGAATATCACAGTGAAAGTACTAACCGCAGTCGGCACTTGGAATTTGGAGTGCTGTATTCAGTTTGTCAGGTATAAAGTGCATTACGAAATGAATCTGGTGTGCTTACGGACTTTGTAAGAGATTACAAAAGACCGAAGGAGAAATAGGGAATTATGTAAATCGCACCTAGGAACTGGATGTTCTTGAAGGATGGATAGGAGTCGTATTGTGCTTAGCACACTTCAGTATCAAAGATAAACCATCTACATAAATGATTTAGGTAAATTAAATGCACATTTAGCACGGAGGGACGTATTTTCCATTTGTACACACATCCCCAGAAGTACTAATGAGACGAGAAAGTGCTTCAGAGCTTTCTACGTTAACGATGTTTTTGCAGAAAGTGTTTGGAGAACAGTAAACACTTCTCTTTATAAAGGAGAATCAGGATAAACCAGTCACTAAGTCACTTCATTTAGAAGGTTTTCAGAAGATGCTGCATGGTGTACGTCAACCATCATTATAAAGCAACTCTCTGAAGTCTTGCAAGCCCTTGAACCAGCAGTACGTTTCAAACAAAAACAGAGGCATCAAAGCAAAAAGGAATATTCAGAGTGAGAACGTTTGAACAGGCGCAAGCTGGGAAACAGAACC
Source organism: Ameiurus melas (assembly GCA_012411365.1). Classification (NCBI taxonomy): domain Eukaryota; kingdom Metazoa; phylum Chordata; class Actinopteri; order Siluriformes; family Ictaluridae; genus Ameiurus; species Ameiurus melas. The sequence goes on along the minus strand of CM022762.1, from coordinate 22,025,108 downwards.
GAACACTGATTTTTTTTGTTTCAGACACCAGTTTGGGATTGGTCCAAATATTAGATAGCTGCGTGCACCAGTGGACACAAGAGGATGCTTTTCGATTCCTAATTCATCTGTCTGATTGTACAACCCCGATTCCAAAAAAAGTGGGGAGGCTGTGTAAAATGTAAATAAAAACAGAAAGCAATGATTTGCAAATCTCATAAACCCGTATGTCATTCACAATAGAACATAGAATACATAGCGAATGTTTAAACTGAGGAAAGTGACCATTTTAAGAAAGAAAGTAAGGTAATTTTGAATTTGATGGGCACAACACGTTGCAAAAAATTTGGTGAAAAAACAGGGCAACCAAAGGCTTGAAAAGTGTTAGTTAAAAGAAACGACTTTCATTAAAATGGTAAATTTGCTCATTTTAAATATTCAACATGTTTTCTATGTTCTATTGTGAATAACATGGGTTTATGAGATATGCAAATCATTTACACTTTACACAGCGTCCCAACTGTTTTTGGAATTGGGGTTGTATTTGTGAAAACAGCAGCATGAATTACTCTCTTTGCTTTCTTTCACAAAGAAAACCACTCTCTCTGATGCATTTGTGCATCTTTCACCACCACCACTGTGTTCTTTGATTATTTATGTTCTGTTTGACAGGGTTGCCAGGTCTATTTTATAAAGGCAAAACCTAAAAGAAAAGTTTGCAGTGGATCTGGAGCCACTAGGCATGAGGTGAGAATACACTCTGGAAGGGATGCCAGTCCATCACAAGGCACCATGCACACATTCACACTTAGGGGAAATTTAGCATGGTCATGCTTTTAGGAGCTGGGAGGAAACCGGTGAACTCATAGAAAACCTGTACAGACAGTAATCGAAATCGGGAACTTGGAGCTGTGAGGTGACAACACTATACACTGCCCTACATTGCCACGCAAGTGTATTATTATTTCTAAGTAAGTAACAATACATTTTATGGAAGTGGTGTTTATATAAACACTTACTGTAAATAGTTCTTTAAAAAAAAAAAAGAACAAAAAAACAACAAAAAAACAAAAAAAAAAAAAAACACACTAGCTATGAGACCAATTCACTGATGCACAACATAATACTAGAGCGCTAAAGTGAGGTCTGGAACAAGGGATTGTGTCTTGTTGAAGACCAGGGGCAGTGGTAGCTCAATGGTCAAAAAACACTGGACTACTGATTGAAAGGTTGCGTGTTCAAATCATAACACCGTCAACCACTGCTGGGCCCTTGAGCAAGACCCTCAACTGTTCAGTATGTAAGTCGTTCTGGGTAAGCGCATCTGCCAAATGCCTTAAATATAAATAACATGCCTTAAATGTAAATCCTGTAGCATCGCTTTGGCTCTCAGTCCTCTCAAAACTATTCTGTACTCCTGGCGGTTCAGACTGTTCTACAAACACATGACTGCATGTTCTGCAAGTGTTGTTCTTTTTGTTGAGGTCTTCCTTTTTGTGAAGTACAGTGCCCGTTTTGCCCATCCCATCGGAGACGGGTGAGAATGTACATATTAGATGTAGGCTAAACGAGAGCTGATGAATTGTGCATATGCCAAGTATTCGACGCTTACATCAGCAGAAAGAAAACTATAATCACGAGTTCAGCTCTCTCAGCACGGTTTACAATCACTGAACAGATTTCAACTTGAACAGGTCAAACCAAAATGCAACTATTTGAAGGAACAGGCGTTTAATTATATAAACAAAAACAAATAAACAAAAATACCCTTGTGTAACATCACCTCACATTTTCCAGCTAAGGAAGTCACCTCTGTGTGGCAGTTTGTGGCAGTATTATAGGTGTACAAGCAATTCCAGCGAAGGATTCTGGAAAGTGCAGATCCCTCTCCCACTCATCCATCTCGGTGTTGTAGACTTGCACGATGCTCGTGACGTTATTCAGATGCCAGTTGTATCCTCCGACAACGTATATCTTTCTGTCCAATAAGCAGCAGCCTGCCTCAGACTGGCCTGCACGCATCGGACTAACCGTGGTCCACTGATCCGTCTCCGGAACGTAATATTCCACGGCGAGAACATCGAAGCAGCGGTCCACGTGATCCATTCTTCCTCCAAGAGCATAGACACGCTCATTTACACTGATCATGGCGTGCAGCACCCGTGGCTCATTCATTGGGCATTTGAAATCCCACTGGTCTGTGGCTGGATCATAGCAATGAAGAGACTTCTTATCCTCCACGGAAACCCCATATCCCCCCGAGATATAAAGTTTATCTCCGCATGTAGCCCCTGCGTGACCCCATATCCTTCTCTTTAGCGAATCCACGTACGTCCATTCGTTTTTCTTGGGGCAGTAACATTCAACAGATGAAAGGCTGCCGGATCTGTTGCGCCCCCCGGTGGCATACAGCTGTCCTTGCAGTACGTTGAGCTGGAACTGAATGCGGCTCTCCTGCATCGGCCTGATGCGCAACCACTGGTTGAGATGGGGATCGTATCGGAAACAGATGTCCACAGCGCCTTCACCGCTACGGTACTGCAGATGCTGGCCCCCCACCACGTAAACGAAATTGTCGAGAACGGAAACACAGGCGTGGCTGCAGCCTGATTCCATGTCGGTCAGCTCCTTGAACTGCCTCGCCATGCTTTCAGCCAGGCAATACACCTTTGAGCTCACTGTACGGTCATTGTCAGTGTACGGTGTGCCACCGAAAGCAATAAGGGAGACAACGTCTGACCGAATGACGGTGCGAGGGGACTGCATCTCGTGCTGGCGAAAAGGAAGTATCTGATAATTAAAGGCCTCAAGTAGGTACTGCCTGCACAACACATCCTCCACCATGATGTCCACAGTCTGCACGCGGTCCACCAGCTCAGAGGAGCGCATCAGCGGGAAGCGCACATGCCGCAGCACCTCGTTCGCCGCAGGACGGCGCGAGTCGTCGTGCCGAAGCCATCGGATGGCCGCGTGGAACAAATCAATCTCGGTACATCCCTTCAGCTTGTTGCTCTGCAGGAAAAACACCAGCCGCTCCATGGGGATATGCAGGAAATCCTCCTCTTCGGCAATCTGCAGGAAGTGACGGAACGTGAACGTGTCCACGGATTCCTTCAGAGAGGACAAGCTGAAGGCGGCAGCCATCTGACCGATGTTCAAACAAGTCTCGACGCTCATAGCTGATTTCAGGAACTCTTCACAGAGCTCCACAACCGGCACCATCTGAAGGAAGACCGCTGCCCCAAGCACATCCTGGATGCAGTCGAGGTCGAGCGTGACCTCCGAGCTATAGGCGAAATCAATGATGTGCTTTAAGCCACGTGCAGACAAGCCCTTAAGCTCAATTGTTGCTTGGTTTGACTCTTTCATCCCACCAGTGAACATGGCTCTAAAATAAATAATTAAAAAAATAAAATAAAAGGAAAACATGAATCATGTGGCACCATTGTTTTATAATAAATACAAAGTTGTATTCCCCTGAAAACTTCCACTCAAAACATTTCACAATAAACTGAGTGTATCCATATAATTTGATGACTCAAACCATTAGCAGAGGAAGCACTCGATAATTTCCTAAATTAATAATTGAAGCATATTCTGTTTCAGCAAACTCCAAATGATGAACAAACATTACAACTGCCATTATAATACCCAGGTTCATGCACTCTAAAATTGCTTGGTCAACATTTATTCATCAGATTGTTTCCCCCCCAAAGCATGGCTTTGTGCTTCACTGCCTTAATTATTGATTGAAGCATATTATATTCCAGGAAAGTAGATCAAATTCCCCCTTTTGTAGAGTTACTGTGACTCAAGACAATACCTAGCATTTTACATTTCTATATCAAAAGAATAATCACCTAAAGTAGTCACTGCAGGATGCCAGCACTGCTTTGTGCACCTGGAAGCATTCGTTGTTGACTGTGAGTTCTACATCCAGCAGCTGGCCTTGGTCTCGCAGAGCAGAAAGCCCCCTAAGAAGTGAGTTACTGTGACTAGGAGCTGAGAATGTGCAGCGAAGGGTGCTGTTCTTATTGTTAGCCATGCTGAAAAAAAAAAGAAAAAAAAAAAGAAGAATCAGTTTACGTCTTTGATCTCTTACCGCATGTGACTCGCAGTCTATGGCAAGGTAGTCCATCAAACTCAAGAACACACACACACACACACACACACACACGTGACACCAGCCGCTCCATGGGAATGTGCACGAACAGAGCTTCTCGCTACTCTGTTTGTGCCGACTCCCCAGCAACAGGCTCTCTAGTTTCTAAGTGCCGACCAACGTGACACCTGAAACTGTGCTTTCTTTTTAATTATTCATCCAAAGTATATTACGTATTGTTGGAAATCTTTCTGGATGACCATCAAAACGTTGCAGTTCCATCAGAAGAAAGATGACTAAAGAGTCAGGAGACCAAGAGCCAGGATACCAATAAAAAAAAAAAAAGAAAAGAAAAGAAAGAACACACATGGGTGTTCAGTAATCAAAACAAAAAGTTGGACACTGCAGACTTTTTATACTGATGTGGACGTGCAAGAAGACGCATGCAACACCACATAGATACTGTCCATGGATAAGATAGTAGAAAAACATGAGCAAGGACAAAACATTATGATCCAAGCAACAGATACATGTACATCAGAAGTGAACAAAGAGAGTTACATAATCACATTAAATTGACTTGATCTTAAAATGAATAAATAATGTATCCTTTACCCATAAAATCAGAATATATTACCCAACCGAAATAAATAATCATGGAAAAACCGGAAATAATCCCACAGTATCAAACATTTAACCTGTTTTGATATGGAAACCAAAGTACACCAATTCATGGCAAGAACCAACAGGAGTCCTTAAAAGGAGGTCTGAAACTTGAAATCCATATTCCTAAATGCAGCATGAAGTCATGTGCTATTAATGAAAAGTTCTATACTACAGCACTAACTAGAGAGTGTCCCAAATGTCTTGATATATAGGGGGAAATTAACACACACACACACACACACACACACAACACTGCTATCAAACTTAACAAATTCAAAAAGACTGGAAGTGTTGTGGACCAACCGAGACGTCCACGAACATTCACTGATGAAGGCACAACCGATGTGGTGCTGGAAAACGGTCCACTATGTATGGAAACTTTGGGGACAGACTGTAGCGCACAATAACACTATTCTAACCAGAGCAGCGGTTACTATTTTGACTAGGAACTGTAGGTTGACCGATTGGTAGTTTTTACCTATTAATCACCACCGGTAACCAATTGTTGGAACTACTGATTATTGTCAACAATCCACACTCGATAAAGACGAAATAAAACTATCACTGCCAAATTTTGTTGTGTTATTTGAAGTGTTTTTGGATTCATTTTGGATGCCTCCATTTTTATTTGTTATTTGAAGTGTTACTTTTTGGTTCAGTTTGGCTGTATACATTATTGATATGTATTAATCTTTATATAATATTTATATATTTTTCATTTAAAGGTACAGTACATATTCATATTCAATATTTCACTTTGAGTGTTGTTTTCAGTCATTATCAATGAAAAAGAAAAACAAACAAACTACGGGTTGATTAATCGTTATCAGCAGGTACTGCCCAACTTAGTTATAGGCATCTGTAATATCCAGTCTCTGTCGACCCCTAATAGGGATTCATCAATACCGATACTGGTATCAGGTATCAATCTGATGACCTACTTGTTTCCTTACACTCATTAAAAAAGGCTTCAAACCGCGTGATCTAGTACCATGTGATCCAGTACAATGTGATCCAGTACAAGATGTCTTATGGCATTTTAACCAGCATCTTTAATAGAGCGAGGAAGGACAGCCACTCTGAGTATGCGGCACAGTGTCAGCAAGTGCGGTTGTTTTAATATGAGCACAAGGTGATGTGAACTTCCATCACACAAAGCTGTTCGTTGATGTGAAGACAGTGAAGCAAAGGAACAGAGAATCGGTCACACATGAGAGCACTTCAGCGAGCACTGAGCCACGTACGCTTCCTTCCCCTTTTCCCGCTCCTCAGGGTTTCTTCACTCTCTCTATTTAAACACCATAACATCTTAAACATAAAACTCAACACAGGTATTTCATTGCTTAGCAGCACACGGAAGTAACCAATAAAAAGAGCTAAACAAAAACTTCCATTCCACTCCTTTTTGACTAATACAAATACATTATTCATTTCTCGATCAGTTTTGGTATTGATAAGCACTTAAATTTATTATTATTTTTTTAAATATTGGTGTCACATCCTTAATTTTGACACACCATTTATTACAACAGGATACTTGTTTGTGTACTTGTAGCATTTTTTTTATAGACTTAACTTTAGATGAATCCAGAACTAATGCTTCCTTCAAGTACTTTCCGATTTCTTATGTTTCCCACTCGACAATTCATACAGTTAGCCTAATTCATTTCGGAGTCTTCTTAATATTCCCATGCGTTGTATAAAGTATATAATGAAACCAAGGGAATATGATGCTAGACACCCAGTATTTAGTCATGACAAAATGGTAACAACTCGGGTATTAAATAACTGTCTATAGCAGTTTTGAACTTTTGTGTCAGGAACTGGTATTCCCAATCATTCCCTTGAAGGCAGCATAAGCACTGGGCACCTTCCCCCCCATCAAGTGCATAATTTTGGTTTAATTAAAAAAAACAACAAAACCTGTTAAAAATAATCAAAAGCAATCATTTAACTTAAGGATAAAGTTGTTAACATTCTCAGTGTAAGTAGTCAGTAATTAGATTTGCTCCAAGTCTACATAACATAGGTGATCCACTGGTCGTGTTAGAGCAAGAACATTACAGCTCCAGTGCAGACTCCTAACGGGCATGTCGCTGGAGAAAGTCACTGTTTCTGTAGTTGTAAACTTGGTGGGAAGCATCGTTACCTGCTGTGTGAACGACTCGCAGAGAGTTCCCCACCATCCAACTCCGCCATGTTTGAACCCGCCGTGCTCAGGAAAGGACATCATGCAGAGATTAAACGACCTCTCTGCGCACATGGACTGCGAATCATGCCAATCAAGTGTGCACGCATATTTATAGATGAAGATGCTCTTCAGATACAATCAGATGCAAGACTTCAGGGTGTCTCAGTTCACGATGGCTACAAGCTTGAGCTTGATCAGTCCTGTGTCTAGCAACAAATGAAACAAATATACTATAGCATTAACACCGAAACAAAGTCAAACGGATCACCTGCTCTATACAAGCCACCTGTGCGTGTTCTCTCTCTCTCTCTCTCCTGAACCGCATGACTACGTAATGCTATGAAGTTTTGGGAGTGTTCACGTCGCCTCGACTCTGCGCAGAATCCGATACATTAGATCTCACCGCGAAATTTATTTCTAAATGTCAGGAAGCAAACGTTTTCTTCACCTACATTTTTGGATGAAAACATAGCCGGTAGTTAAAGTAAGTATAGACATTTCTTTTTTTCTTTTCTTTTATTTTAGCTCTATAATTCCTTCTTTAATGTTACAATTTCCAATCCTGACAAGTCCCGCCTCCTGCTTTAGGATTTGCTGCGCGTGCGCACCCAACTCGTGCGGTGATTGGTCGGTATAAACTCCTATCAATCTTAAAACAGAAAGAGACAATCTGTTATAGGTTGGGGAAAGGAAGCTCAAACATCTGGCAAATTCATACGGCTGATTTTGTTTACTCGCAACAAATAAGTCCTGTGTATATTTTAGCCTGCTGTCCCTAAATTTATCAATCAGAGTAAAGGGAACGGATCCCGACAGCTGTTAATGGTACCACGACACGATATCGTTGGGAACAAGGGATAGAGTGGCAAATATGATATATTTAAATATCGAATTCTTTAATATATCCGTAAATTAATAACAAGTTAACCTTTATTGTGTCATTCTCTATCCTCTGCGGTAGACTGGTATGCCGCTAGGGGTCGGGACGCAGTTTTATGACGTAGAACGGACGCGCCGTACTGATAGCTCCACGAGGGTATATGGATTACAGCGCTCTGGAATATAAGGCAGAAATATCGATACTGTTGATGGGTTTGCGCTTGGTAACAGCCACTCTAATAGTGTAGGTTATTGTGATCATTTTCGACTAATTCAGAATGGCAGCGTTTGCTTCTCTTGGCCTGTCCGAGTGGCTGGTTGATCAGTGTAAACAGATGGGTATCACCCGACCGACCCCGGTGCAAGATAATTGCATGCCAGCTATTTTGGAAGGTGAGTTCTGTGTTTTTGCTATTCACAACACCTTGATTGATTGATTGAGTGAGTGAACGAGTGGAGAAAGTGAGTGAAAGAGTAAAGTGAGTGAAAGAGTAAAGTGAGTGAAAGAGTAAAGTGAGTGAAAGAGTAAAGTGAGTGAGAGTAGTGAGTGAAAGAGTAAAGTGAGTGAAAGAGTAAAGTGTGTGAGTGAGTGAAAGAGTAAAGTGTGTGAGTGAGTGAAAGAGTAAAGTGAGTGAGTGAAAGAGTAAAGTGTGTGAGTGAGTGAAAGAGTAAAGTGTGTGAGTGAGTGAAAGAGTAAAGTGAGTGAGTGAAAGAGTAAAGTGAGTGAGTGAGTGAAAGAGTAAAGTGAGTGAGTGAAAGAGTAAAGTGAGTGAAAGAGTAAAGTGTGTGAGTGAGTGAAAGAGTAAAGTGTGTGAGTGAGTGAAAGAGTAAAGTGAGTGAGTGAAAGAGTAAAGTGTGAGGAGGTGGTGAAAGAGTAGGAGTGTGTGAGTGAGTGAAAGAGTAAAGTGTGGGTGAGGTGAAAGAGTAAAGTGAGTGAGTGAAAGAGTAAAGTGAGTGAGTGAGTGAAAGAGTAAAGTGAGTGAGTGAAAGAGTAAAGTGAGTGAGTGAAAGAGTAAAGTGAGTGAGTGAAAGAGTAAAGTGAGTGAGTGAAAGAGTAAAGTGAGTGAGTGAGTGAAAGAGTAAAGTGAGTGAGAATAGTGAGTGAAAGAGTAAAGTGAGTGAGTGAAAGAGTAAAGTGAGTGAAAGAGTAAAGTGAGGGAGAATAGTGAGTGAAAGAGTAAAGTGAGTGAGTGAAAGAGTAAAGTGAGTGAGTGAAAGAGTAAAGTGAGTGAGTGAAAGAGTAAAGTGAGTGAGTGAGTGAAAGAGTAGCAGTGAGGAGAATAGTGAGTGAAAGAGTAAAGTGTGAGAAAGAGTAAAGTGAGTGAGTGGTGAAAGAGTAAAGTGAGTGAGTGAAAGAGTAAAGTGTGGTGAGTGAAAGAGTAAAGTGTGTGAGTGAGTGAAAGAGTAAAGTGAGTGAGTGAAAGAGTAAAGTGAGTGAGTGAGTGAAAGAGTAAAGTGAGTGAGTGAAAGAGTAAAGTGAGTGAGTGAAAGAGTAAAGTGAGTGAGTGAAAGAGTAAAGAAGTGAGTGAGTGGTGAAAGAGTAAGTGGTGTGAGAATAGTGGTGAAAGAGTAAAGTGAGTGAAAGAGTAAAAGGTGTGTGAGTGAGTGAAAGAGTAAAGTGTGTGAGTGAGTGAAAGAGTAAAGTGAGTGAGTGAAAGAGTAAAGTGTGTGAGTGAGTGAAAGAGTAAAGTGTGTGAGTGAGTGAAAGAGTAAAGTGAGTGAGTGAAAGAGTAAAGTGAGTGAGTGAGTGAAAGAGTAAAGTGAGTGAGTGAAAGAGTAAAGTGAGTGAGTGAAAGAGTAAAGTGAGTGAGTGAAAGAGTAAAGTGAGTGAGTGAGTGAAAGAGTAAAGTGAGTGAGAATAGTGAGTGAAAGAGTAAAGTGAGTGAGTGAAAGAGTAAAGTGAGTGAAAGAGTAAAGTGAGGGAGAATAGTGAGTGAAAGAGTAAAGTGAGTGAGTGAAAGAGTAAAGTGAGTGAGTGAAAGAGTAAAGTGAGTGAGTGAAAGAGTAAAGTGAGTGAGTGAAAGAGTAAAGTGAGTGAGTGAGTGAAAGAGTAAAGTGAGGGAGAATAGTGAGTGAAAGAGTAAAGTGAGTGAGTGAAAGAGTAAAGTGAGTGAGTGAGTGAAAGAGTAAAGTGAGGGAGAATAGTGAGTGAAAGAGTAAAGTGAGTGAGTGAAAGAGTAAAGTGAGTGAGTGAGTGAAAGAGTAAAGTGAGTGAGTGAAAGAGTAAAGTGAGTGAGTGAAAGAGTAAAGTGAGTGAGTGAGTGAAAGAGTAAAGTGAGTGAGTGAAAGAGTAAAGTGAGGGAGAATAGTGAGTGAAAGAGTAAAGTGAGTGAGTGAAAGAGTAAAGTGAGTGAGTGAAAGAGTAAAGTGAGTGAGTGAAAGATTAAAGTGACGGTGAGCGTGCCGTGAACGAGTGAAGTGAGTAATGTGTGTTAATTTGCTGTCTCTACGCCGGAAATAAAGGTCGAGACTGTATGGGCTGTGCAAAAACTGGAAGCGGAAAAACAGCAGCATTTGTGCTTCCGGTGCTGCAGAAGTTGTCTGAAGATCCCTACGGCATCTTCTGTTTGGTGTTAACGCCTACAAGGTTGATTATCTTTATTCAGTTAACATTTAAATGAACCCTTGCTATAAAGTCACACAGGAAGTCGTTAACCTAGTATAAATGAATACAATCGCTATATCCCACACTTTGTGTTTATGTTGTTTCGTTCTTGACTCCTCAGGGAACTGGCTTATCAGATAGCTGAACAGTTTAGAGCTTTGGGGAAGCCTCTGGGACTGAGAGACTGTATCATTGTTGGAGGAATGGGTATGGTTCAAAACTAAACACAGTTAATGTAAAGAATATGAAAAACCAGATTTGGACATTAATAAACAGTTGTGTACATCTTTTTAAAATAAATAAATCAGACACAATAACTGTACATCACTCTCTGTGCTCCTGTTTCTAAAAGACATGGTGACTCAGGGTTTGGAGCTTTCCAAAAAGCCCCACGTTGTTGTCGCTACACCCGGGAGATTAGCAGATCACATTCGAAGTTCGGACACCTTCGATATGAAGAGACTCCGATTCCTAGTAAGAAAACAGCTCTCGCACGTACATTCATATCCAGATACTTTTTTATTAATATCTATAAGGTTTCTCTAATCAAGCATGTTGATTATCAAAAATGTTGATATCTAGAACTCACTTATAGATCTTGTACAGTAGCACTACTTGTATTGTTCTCCGCTTGATATATCGCTTTGCTTGTATTTCCTCATTTGTAAGTCGCTTTAGATAAGAGTCTGCTAAATGAATAAATGTAAATGTTTCTATGGCTTTGGTTTTCTCAATAGATCCTGGATGAGGCGGATCGTTTGCTGGAGCAGGGCTGCACAGATTTCACTAAGGACCTAGAAATTATTCTCAGTATTGTACCGGCGAAACGGCAAACGCTGCTTTTCAGTGCGACGCTGACGGACACGCTGCAGGAACTCAAGAGCATTGCTATGAACAAGCCTTTCTTCTGGGAGCAAAAATCCGAGTAAGGAACTCTCTTTACTCTTTACTGGAACTCTATTCCTCCTAAACTCAGGGAAGGTCCGACCTTTGGCATTTTTAAAGCACAACTTAAGACACACTTTTTAAACTTGCATTTGACTGCTGATGTCTACTTTTTAAAATTATTATTATTAACGTATTATTAATGTTTTTTTTTAGAGATGCACCAATACTAAATTTCTCAGCCGATAACCAATTATTCAGTGATCTCGGCTGATAACGATACCCGATACCTATAGTTCTGCCTTTTATGCCTTCTTTTAAATTAATATTTATTTATTCCACCTAATTAATGCCTGACCTCAGTAATGCTCTTGTGGCTGACTGAACACGAATCCCCACAGCCATGATACAAAATCCAGTGGAAAGCCTTCCCAGAAGAGTGCAGGTTATTATAAGAGCAAAAGGAGGACTGCATCTGGAATGGAATGTTCAAAAAGCACATGTGACTGGTCATGTGTTCACACGTTTTGCCATATAGTATATATTTACTGACCTTCAGATTATTACAAACATACATTGCACTGATGGTTTGTTAATTCAGTGAGATTTATACTCCTAAACTCCGTTCCAGTTAGAACTAGAATGATTTGAATTTTTAAACAAAGACTCTTATGTTATGGCTACAGGCTGAAGTATTGAGTCGATCTCTCATTCACAAACCTACTTAATATGTAACATTAGTGAAGCCGTTTCGTTCGTTCTCGCACAGCTCACAGCCTTTTATAACACACGATAATTTCCTTCCTCCTCTCCAGAGTGCGAACAGTGGAAGAGCTAGACCAGCGATACATCTTAACGCCTGAGAAAGTCAAAGATGCGTACCTGGTGAATCTTATCCAAAAATTCCAAGATGAACACGATGACTGGTCTATCATGGTTTTCACCAACACATGCAAGTAAGACTTCAAGTAGTATTAATGATATTAATTAAGGCTGTATACATTTTCAACTTGATCAAGCTTTTGCAGAAGGATATTGCAAACGTCTTGGTTGTGAGTCAAAATTGATTTGTCTTCGATCACTTAACATGGTGTGTTCTTTTTTTCAAGTTTCATTTTTATTGAACATTTCTGCTGAACACTTCTGATGAACATTTCTACAGAACATTTCTACTGAACAATTTTTGCTAAACATTTCTAATGACCAGTTCTGCTAAACATTTCTGCTATACATTTCTGCAAAATTTTTCCGCTAAACATTTCTAATGAACATTTGTAAAGTTTAATTTTTATTGAACAATTCTACATTTCTACGTTTCTTTTTAATTAAACATTTTTGCTGACCTTCTGATAAACATTTCTGTTGAACTGCTAAGCCTATCTAAATTGCCTTTTCTGTTCTGTCCTCCCCACCATTTCCCAAAAATACAAACAAAATGAGCACCAGCAGTAAATATTCAGACTTTTTATACAAAGAAAAACGAAATTGAACCCACAACCCACCCCTCCGGCTCATCATCGCTACCCATTAACTGTCGCTGGTTAGAGATATTATAAAATTCAACAACAGGCACCAACCTTTAAGTGGGTAGTGTCTGTAACTCCATAAAGTATGCAATAAAGGGATGCCATTTATGAAAAAACTTATCTGAACAACCATTCATCGTATATCTTATTTTCTCGAGTTTCAGAAAAAACATCACGTCCTTTATCCACTGGGAGATAGATGGGTATTTAGCAGACTAATATGGTGTGTTCATCAGAGATTTAGCATCTGACAAATGAGTTCTGGCAGTGTCAGGAATTCTGGACCTAAATCTCAAAGATGCAAATGGGCCTACAACATGCGTCGGAAAAAAAAAAAAAAAGCCATGAGCAGAATGCTGTCCTTTGTGAGTAAGGAATAAAACACAATGCCGTTATAGAAAAATAATCAGTGATGGAGTGGTGCGATGAACTGACTTGTTTTCATAAAACAGCATGTCCTAAAGTGTTTTATTCCTCTTGCACTGCTTTATTTATATATATATATATGTGTGAGAGTCACATTTTGTCAAAATCAAGCAAACTCTGCAATATTTGAAGGAGCTTGCAATTTGAAACTAATGTCAGAGCTGCTGTTAGGGAAAATGAATCAGCACCTTTGGACCAATCAGAATTGAGAACAGTAATTCACAGAATTTGACCAAACCTTTTATTAGCAGAATGTGCTAATGTGCTACAGTGACACTCAACAAACTTGAACAGTAAAAATCAACTTTTAGTCTGATAAGGGTCTGCTCACGGGTAATTAAAGGTGGAGCCACTGTCTTAGAACAAGTACATGGCTGAAAAACACGCAGGATGTCATGACATTCCTTGGTAATGGTCATTTTAGTTATCATTTTTAATCATCATAAGTTGTGTGGGTGGAGCTTTGTGTACGTGGGTGCAAGGAGGGGAGAAAATTTTTCAAAATTATTCAACTTCCATTTATCAATTAGATACCTTTTTTCACAAATATTACCTAATGCCCCTTTAACAGACTGATGGTTTGTATTCCTGCTTAGAAATTGCCAAATACTCACAATGATGCTTCGGGAGTTCAAATTTCCTACCATCGCCTTGCATTCCATGATGAAGCAGGTACGAGTGCATTATCCAGTCGAACTGTGCACATTATATTAAGAATTTCTGGATTCTTCTCCTGATGTATGTTGATCACCATTGCTTTCGTGTAATGTAGAAACAACGGTTTGCGAACCTTGCCAAGTTCAAATCCAATATCTTCAAGATCCTCATAGCTACAGATGTAGCTGCCAGGTATGATCACTGCTGTAGAGAACATTTCTCTGTACGTCCTTAGACTGAATGCACACTGTGTATGCACTCCTAGTGTGGTGTTTTTTTGTTAAATTATCTTTTCCTCATAATTTCTCTAAAGGGGCTTGGATATACCTACAGTGCAGGTTGTCATCAATCATAACACCCCCGGATTGCCTAAAAACTACATTCACAGAGTAGGCAGAACTGCACGTGCAGGTATCTTCTTTCTTCACACAGACGCTATGGCTTTACTCTAAATGTTTGCATTAACACATGGTTGATTTCCTGGTTTTGTATTTCAGGAAGAAATGGTGTTTCCATTACACTGGTCACACAGTACGACATTCATTTAATCAGTGCTATTGAGGAGCAGATCCGTAAGTTCACAATCAAAGCAAATCATGTTCAAATATGACAATACAGTGAAATGCAGTATAATGCTTTTGTAGTGGTACAAGGCTCTTTTAAAACAAAGATGTTTTGGTTGTTTAGAGGCCAAGCTGAAGGAGTATCCAGTTCAAGAGAAAGAGGTGCTGAAGATTCTTACCCAAGTCAACGTGACGAGACGGCAGTGTGAGATTGTAAGACTGACGATTGATTTTAATAATTTGTTTTGGGAAACCAAGCCATTCAGGGGTATAAGAAGTTGTATTTTCTTTCCTTTTTTTTTTTTTTGAAGAAGCTGGAAGCAACAGATTTTGATGAGAAAAAGGAAATCAACAAAAGGAAGCAAATGATTCTCGAAGGGAAAGTAAGTATCTATTTGAAACGGACGGACAATTCTCATTTTAATGCATAATAGTGTAGGAGTGGCAGGACTACTGCTTAGCGATGAAGGAACACGTCATTTATTTTTTTGGCTGTATTGTGAATCATGAAGTTGTTTTTAAATCACAGGACCCTGATTTGGAAGAGAAGAGGAAGAATGAGCTTGCCAAAATAAAAAGAGAAAAAACGAAATTCAAGGGAAGAATACAGGAAGCCATCCAGAAGAAGAAAGGAAAGTTGCTGAAAAAAAAGAGCGATGTGTAAAACAGCTCCAAGCCAGACTGTTCCAGGACCCTCACAAGTTTTTGTATTATAAATTGACTGTACAACTTTTTTTTTAATAAATATATATATATATAATAAACTAATACATATTATTTCATGCATTGGCCAATCAATATTATTTCAAGTAGACAACAGATCATAAAAAAATCTATTAATTTCAGAGTTTGGAAGCGTCGCAAGAACTCTTATTACGCAGGACTTTTATTTCTTTGTTTTCCGGTATGTGTGGTAATAACCCGGAAGTAAAAAAGCGGCGGAGAACAGTATGTGGTGTGAACCGCGCTATATTATAACGAGGATTTGGCAAGTAGCTGATGTTAGCAGCTAGAACAAATAAATATACATTTATATCTAAAAAGACTAGTAGGTTACACTCTCAGTAAGCCACTATGGTAAGTAAATATATATTAATTTACGACGTTCAGGGAAATTCACGAGATCCGGCGGAGATGCTTTGCTAGCACGTGATTAGCTCGCTGGCTACGTGGTTACCCTGGGTTACAGTGCGCACGGCGTAAACAGAACCAGTTATTCCGATGATTAAATCAAGTCTAAAACCGTGAATGTGTTGGAGTAGCTGAGGTGTGCGCTAGCTTGCTGTAAGCTTAACTCCACGTTTGCATGGAGTTAGCAAATAGCCACCTAGTGGCAGTAATCTGAAGCGGAGGGCTTTGCGATGAAACCTTGCGTGTTGTGTTCGCTGTTTAGCAGAAGATGCGCTGTTTACGAGTCACATTCCATTTCTAAAATGAGCATCCTGAGTGTGTGTGTTATTGGGGAACAAACAGTCTGGTGGCTGCAGGTGTGAGTGCAAAAAAAGACATGATGGGGTTAATGGAACAGAGTGATGATTTATTTTTGTAAAAAGCAGTCGATTAATAGTTCTTCAGTTGTAATGTTTTATTCTTGGGTAGGACTATAATGCTGTGCAACTCTGTTTTTGTTTAATGCTTCAAAAATGCCTATCTGTAGTTCTAACCGCATTTAAACCGGAGGTGGGCGTGGCCTAAACAAGTGGTTTTCAAAGTGGGGACGCCAGGGGCGCTCAACAATTTGGTGTGAAAAATAAATTCTCACTCTCAAGACAACCCCACACACACAATCAATTCCTAATGTAATGTAGAGATGTAATTATTAATTAAAAAAGGGGGATGTATTCAGAAGTCTGTATTTTTTTGTATGTGTTTTACATCCTTGTGGTTTAGGACAGGGGTTCCCAAACTTTTCCAGGGCAAGGCCCCCCAAAAGGCATTAACATTTGACAGAGGATCCCCTTTTGCAAGATGTCTTTAAAACACATACAAAAAAATACAGACTTCTGAGTACATCCCCCTTTTTTAATTAATAATTTTCATGAACTGTGAATTTTGCCCCTGACTGTTCCTCAATCCCAGTGTCCTGACATTCCATCCACCCGTCAGTGTTTTACCAGGACTTACTGCGCATACGTACGTCAATATGGCGTCGTTTTTTACTACCTGTGCGTGGACATGTATTCTGATATGGTATTTTACACTGTAAAGTCATCCTACCTGTTTATTTTATTAGCAGGGGACGGTCTGATAGGGTATTTTACACGTAAAATCATCCTACCATTGTCTAATAAGAGTCTTCGGCAAAGTTACAATGAATTATTTTCCGTAGTCACAGCTGTGAAGCAGAAGCCCACAGTAGGATTTTTCGATCTGGTAGGACGGATCGAGAGATTTAGCTATCTATAATTTTGTGCTACATTAGGAAAATTTGACACCGTAGGACAAATTCGACAGAACACCGGCTGCCGCAACTTGAGTTCATAATCGGTCTCGACTAGAGAAGTGTGCAGGACTTCCGGACAGGATGTGTAAAAGTTGATATTTTCTGACAAATTTAGCAGGTTCTGTTTTCCAAACTAACTTAATCCACGACGCCCTGATAAAGCAGTTACTTCGGATGCTGTAAATGCCGGACCGTGCGCCTGCTGTTCATATTGGCACGTCTATCTGTTCATACCAAATAATGTGTTTCATATTTGGTAATGGCATTCACTAAATTCCAGGGGTTTCAGTACTGCGATGTAAAATGCCCGTTTATGGAGGCGTGGCAAAGACTTACCATTTGGTAATATCCCTCATACAGGGGCAGATGTTCTGCAACAAATTTATCCTTTTTCATGGACAGGCATATAAGCACATAAAGTGCTCTTTAACTTTTAGTCCGATTCCCCTTTAAGTAAAAATGTAAAACTGGTCATTTTGACCTTAACAGCACACAAGGATTAAAGCAGTATTGACATTAGTGATTAAAGCTGGAACAAAGAGGAATGTCATGCTGAGACTGTTGTTCTTTTTTCTTTCTTACAGCTTCCACTGTCTTTACTGAAAACAGCACAGAACCACCCTATGGTAAGGATGGAGAGGATCGTCATGTGTCTGAATATTCCAGCGTTTATCATCATTTCTGAGCAGTCACTTAATCCACACAGTGTCTCACCTGCTGGTGTACAGAAAACTACGGAAGCCCTAAGGGACCATGACATGACATAAAGGTTGTTTTCCTCCGACGTCATTTTATCACAAGAAAATCTTGTGCCTTGTGAATGGGACTGGTGTTGCAAGCACATCGGTGTTTTCACCATAAGAGGCATAAATGTAATAATTGGCCGTGATCACCAGAAAACAACATTTATTATGTCCGGAAAAAAAATAAAAAAATTCATGGCTGCTTAGGGCTTCCTTAGATAACAGTTATTTGTAACTTGCTTGTAGCAATCCTTTAAGTAGTCTAATAAAGGGGTTTTGAAGCTATTATGATTATTTTTAATAAGCCAGGGACCCCTTTTAAGTAAAGTACAGTTTCAAACCTCTACCGATTCCACATCTCGGAAGTAATATGCGCCTTTTTGCTGCGAGCTCAGTGAGGTGCTGCCTGTTTATCTCGTCAGTCAGAGGTCATCTCTTTGGACTGATGGACAGATTATGCAAACATGCGTTAATTAATCGGTAGTTCAGATGACTGCGCTTTACAGGGTAAGCTGTCAACTGGTAGGAGTTGTTCAGAGTAGGGAAATTAGGAGAGGCAGTAAGACACTGTGTGACTAATGACCGTTACCATTTCCAGCTGGTGGAGCTGAAGAATGGGGAGACGTACAACGGTCATCTGGTCAGCTGTGACAACTGGATGAACATCAATTTAAGAGAAGTCATCTGCACCTCCCGGGTAAATAATCTGCTCAGTATGGTGGTACAGGAGTATCGGATAAGACATGCACTCGATGTTGGACTTTTAAGAATGACACGCGTGTGTTTGTGCAGGATGGAGATAAGTTCTGGAGGATGCCCGAATGCTACATCCGAGGAAGCACGATCAAATATCTGCGGATCCCCGACGAAATCATCGACATGGTGAAAGAGGAAGTGGTGTCCAAGGGCCGTGGCCGGGGCGGCATGCAGCAGAATAAACAGCAGGGAAAGGGCAGAGGAGGAGGAGCTGGCCGAGGTAAGATGCAGTTCGTGTGTCACACAGTGACGTTTAACGATGTTATCTGCTCTTATACCACAGCGGTGTCAAATTCTCAAATCTGCTCTGAAAAGAGTTGATTTGAATTTCAGACAGATCTACCGTCGGAGCTCTTACTGAAATCTAATCACAGGTTTATAATAATGCACTTGTTTTAATACGTTATCATTTCTATAGCAACAGCTCGTTCACAGGGACTTGCATAGTGGACGCTCCACATGATCTACGACTAATAAAAATAAATAAATAAACAGATTTGAAAAAATGTGTTACTTAAAGAAAAATATACAGTATTTGATATTGTGAAGATTTCTGTCAGGGGATGTTTATTTAACATTTAGGGAAGGAGTCACCAGTGTCAGTGCGTCATTATGGGCAGGAATTTTTCTTCCACTTTAGAGTTTCAAGACGGAGGGTTTTGTGTGTTCTGCTTCCTCAGTAACTCGACGAGCTGCATTATTTTTTTCATATCATCTTAAAGCGAGAGCGGGAAAAGAGACTAGTGAGGGAACGGCTGTTTATAGCTGCTATAACGCAACTGATAACAGGAACTAATGTCTTTCAGATGTAACTGTAAATGGTAAAAAGGCACGACGCGTCACTCATTAAAGTGCACCTATTATGGTTTTTCGGATATTACCTTCCATGTAGTTTGTGTTCGAGCTGTTTGTGAATGTAAAAAGTGAATGCAAAGTATCAAAAATCAAAGCGCACGACATTGATTCCCGAAAGAAGGAAGTGATTCTGAACAGCTGTAACGAATCGTTAGTAATTCCAGACTTTAATTCGTGTACTAGCATACGTAGGTTTGTAACAGAAAGTCCTGCCTCTGGTCTTCATCGGCTGCTCGCGAACAGACTAAGCTGAAACTCGTTATGGTAGTGGGCGTTTCCTTTTTGACACACGCTGAGACCGGTAGAACAATCACAACAGACTGGGGCATCTGACCAATCAGAGCAGAGTGTGCTCTCTGAAAGGAGGAGTTTAGAGCGAATCCCTAAGAACAAGTCATTTTTGACACAGAGGGGAAAAAGGTAATGCTGCAGTTTAAATTATGAGCACATTAAATAGTTTTTTGATCTCGGATGCATGTAAATCTATTGTATGAGAGCTTTAATAAATACATTGTAATCATTGTAACTTTTCTGTGGTGTAAGTCGAACGAAACACTTTGGGATGTGGTATTATTTGGAAAATGTTGATTTTCCTGTAACAGCACTGCCTACACATTGTTGTTCATCTAGAGTCATCACATTCCAACATTTTGTTGAATTATGATCCCTTTTCTCAGGTGTGTTTGGTGGCCGGGGAAGAGGCATGCAAGGTGCTGGCCGTGGCCAGCCACAAGACAAAAAGCCTGGAAAACCGCAGGGCGTCAAAAACCAGCACTGAACATGAACACAATACCTCCTTTCTTCCTTTCATCATTTTCTTCTTCTCACCAGATGTATAATATGACACTTTATATAACTGCTTTCCCCATCCACTGAATCACATTTTAACATCATTTTCTTTTTTGGTGCGGATTGCTATAAACGAAAACCTATCCTATGTAATGATCATCCAGTTAAAAAAAAGCCCACACACGCAGTCTTTTGTGATGTGAAAACAAAGAAGTTATTTTGATCTCCTTTCTCAATTTCATTATTCAAGTGGCAGGAAAAACTTATGTTCTGATCGTTTAAATATCAGATGCCCTGAAATCACAAGTCTTGGTTAAACAGCTCTATAAAATGGCATCTATTTTCCCTCAGTGTTAGAAAAATCTGTCTTTTTTTCTTTTTTCTTTAGACCTTTGTTTTGGGTTTGTTTGTGCCTGATTTGTCTTTTTTTTGTCAGCAGACACGGAGAAGTGCTGTAAGTTATGTGCAGTAGACATAATAAATATTTTTTTGTTTACCTGTTATTACTTTGTTAATAGAGAAAAGATCTGGATGACAACGGGTCATGAAATTGATGACCCGGGTTTGAAATTGATCGTAAACGGGTTTGAAATTGATCGCTCCCTCCATAAACACTACTGTAGGACAATGGAAATAGGATCGTAAAAGCACAATTTTTTTTCTCCATTTTATCTGTTTAAAAGTAGACGTAAAGCTAAAATATTAGCTTTTATTTCTGATTGTCCGCAGCTCCGTTGTACATTATGATATTTTTGTTTGAAACAGCTTGATAGTGAAGGGAGGCCAAACAGTTTTCCCCCTCTGCCTGCATGATGATGTAAAAAAAATAATGACATTTAGAGACAGTTAAAGGCGCAGCATATTGAAGCAAAAATAAATGAGTATTTTAAGCCACTGATACTGATTCGTTTACATTCTGAGCAGAGAAATTATCTGAGCAAGTAAATAAGTTACGTTTGATTACAGGTTGGTTTTAAAATCTAGAGACAGTGGCTTAGTCCCCTCTTCTGGTTAATATAAGTATTGCTAAAATGAAGTTTGAGGATGCAGTTTATAATTGTTTGAAAATGTTTCAAGTATATTAAACACTGAATATAATATAAAGAACTGGGGGGAAAAATAAATTCTAAATATAAATAAAGTCTCTTGGCCATCACTGGCTGCTTTTTGCCTTGTATTTGCATAGAATTGGCAAATAAACAGATTGTAGTTAACCAACATCCATGATAATGGCATGAAGACCTTAAAACACTAATGATTCGATTAAAACTTTTTTTCAATTGATAATTTGGGTCAAATGGTTGTACTTTCAAAGTTACGTTACCCCACAATATAGTCAATATCACGGTCATCGAAAATAAAGAAAAAATAAAGAGCGTATCTTTTCCCCATGGGATCCAGATGATGCAACTGAAAATGTCACTTGTGGACCATCATAACAAAATATTCACAGGGTGAATGTGTTTGGGTAACAGCATCAAGTGAAGGTTGTGGGAATGTACATTGTTTCAGAACAAAACAGATGAATTGTGGAAACAAAAATGATTCAAGAATGAGATGTAAATGAATTCACACGAATGCAGGAATAATGAGATTTACAATGTACTGTAATGATCAAATTTAAAGGTAAAGTGTACTTGGAGCAGGCTGGGTGCTACTGTTGTTGTAAAGGACGCTTAATGTAGGTTTAAATTTATAAATGTAATGTGAGTGGGAAAGAAACGGCATCTACAGAATGTGAATCAGCCGTCTGTTTACCTTTAACTGCAAATGAAGACCTAGAATAGCTGCTCAGCCCTGCTCTTCTTCCTGAAAGACAGCTTGTGAGGCTGTGAGTGGAGAAGAGGAAGGATGAGAATGTTAAATTGTAGTTGCAATTCAGCTTGTGGGGGCAGGAAAACAGTGCGTGCGTAAACACAGCACAAAAGTTTGCTTATTTTTATATTACTGCTATTTAGCGTGGGTGAGCAAAACTTTGCTAGTGCTTATTAACTCATGTTTCAGTTCAAGAAGAGAGGAGAAAACAATTGGCAGTATGTATAACCTGTTTCATGGAAGTTTTACTGATTTAACCCCAGCTTTAATGGTGTCCACTGCTGTCAATCATTAGCCGATATAAGACTTCAGGAAAATAACTGCAGCACTGAGAGGTCAGGAACCGATTCCTGCAGGTGAACATTTTATTCAGTCCATTACACATTGTTATTCTTTCCTCATTCCACCTCACAGCCAAGACCCATTATCCTACTTTGTAAGTCATGTGACCTTGCAGGACACATCTGTTACTATGGTAACGGCTGACCCAGACGGCCTTCTGACGTCATTTTCGCCCCAAAGGAAATGTACTATTTTTAAATCCTTGGCAGGACACCAATGTCCTCTGATGCCCTCTAGTGAAATTTCATTCATATTTTTATATGTGAAGCAGACTCACTGGAGAGTGAGTCTAATTTACTAATTTACTAAAGAGTATGCCAGATTAATAGATGATAGTAAGCTTAAGTTTTTGTTTTTTTTAACTACTTGGTGTATTAAAAATCTAATGTAGTCATTCAGTGCATTTACAGAGGGGGTATATATACCTGGACACTAGAAAAGAACCTGGCCAATACAACACCAAAATATTACTTTTCTGCATCGTCTTCACTTCCTCCTTCTGTATTCTGTCACCTTGCACTTCCTTTCGCTTGCTGGGTAACTGCCCCATATCTCTAGAACACTGGTCAGGGTAGTGGTAGTTCGTTGGACTACTGATCAGAAGGTTGCCACCAAGCTGCCACTGTTGGGCCCTTGAGCAAGGCCTTTAAACCCTCAACTGCTCAGAGTATAAATGAGATAAATGTAAGTGGCTCTGGAAAAGGGCGTCTGCCAAATGTCATAAATGTAACACCGTGTCCTTATTGATTAATGCTGTAAAAAATAAAATAAAAAGTCTAAAAACAGCACTGCAACTTGATGCCCTTGAGATATTTTAACAGCACAAACCTTTATTATTTTTTGATCTCAGTAATTTCCACAACATAGACAGTAGGTTTGGTAAACTTCACCACTGAACATTTGACACCATGCCCCTTATTTGTATTTAGAGTTAAATTTTCTACTGCATAATAGTTGATCTTTTATGTTTAGATACTTGAAATTTACACAGAATTCCCATATTAGAAAAAAAAGGAAGATTTAAAAAAATAAATAAAAGTAGAAAAAACACAACAATGCATTGAAATCAAACGGTGCAGAATTCAAAACAAACCAACCCCGGAAAACGGAATAGAAAAGCAGGTCTTTTGGAGCACCGAATCTTTTAGAGCGCGGCTAACGCTGACGATTCGCTCAACATCTCGATAGCTTCATTTAATCTTAATATAGACACAAAGCATCTGCATGGAAATCCTCTCCACAGTTTGGTCTCTGAGGGTTAGTGTGCATGTGATCGATTGAATCATCGTGCTATCAGTGAATTTGAAGTATTCGAGTTGGAATTTGGATAGTAAGCACATTTCCAACACATTTCCAACACGTCAATCTGTGTGACGTTACAGGATTTACTAAGCTCTACGTTGTTGTTGTTTTTCTAACCAATCCTTTAATATTCCTCTCTAGAAGGGCGTAATTAAATAATAAATACTTCAAAACAAATGTTTTTTTTTCTCCCATATTGCTTTGTAATAAAGTGACACATTCATTCACAAGCAAGCATACACAGAGCAGATAAAGCACATACTTTAAATAATTTTCCATATCTCTTCTTTTTTTTGTCATTTGTTTTGAGCCCAGAGTCACAGCACAATTCACACATAAAACTAAAGACTTAAATATATTTACAGTCATTTCTCAGGAAGACAGCATAGCAAAGGAAAGAAAACTGGGAATATATATATATTTATATATATATATATATATATATATATATATATATATATATATATATATATATATATATATAGATATAGATATATATATAGATATAGATATAGAGAGAGGTCGGGAAACTGATGTAGGGAAACTGATTTAAATCACAAAAATGTCATAAGGGGCTCTGGTTTTGTTCATCATCGTCGTCTTATATTCTCAGTAATGCCAATACGAAGTTTATAATAAGTAACAGTCCTGACTATCAGTCATGTGACAACAACACATTTACAACATGAGATTTTTTTTTTCTCTTCCATCAATTTTCTTTTCAGTACAACATGTAAGAATAAACTTTCTGCACCAGGACAAGCCATTTACAGAGACATTTCGGAAAAAATAAAAGGTCAGAAAAAGGACTCCCGTGTCTGAACTTGTATCGAGTTGGAAATAAGTATGGTTTTTGCAACTGCAGTTAAAGTTCAGTTGTGGTTACGATTCTTCACACTGACAGAAGCAGAAGTTCTGTCACTACAACAATGTGAGTATAAACACACAAAGTGATTTCTAAGTGAACTTTCTATCATGTAGAAGATTTATTTAGAGGTTGTTCGGATCTACAACGGACAGTGCAGAATCTTATAACTATTTGCCTAAATGGCTTCATTTCCTTCCATGCATTTTACACTGAGGAATGTCTATGTATATCAGCAGTTCAATGACTAAAGGTACCATGAATAAGAACTACAAATACGCAAGAGAGGTTTGTGACAAGCGATGCAAAGGATTACCACAAAAACATTAGATGACTCCTCTTATTTTCTTCATAGTTCTCTGATTTGTCATTTTCAAAATGATAGATTTATATATATATATATATATTTATTTATTTTTTTAAATATGTTACTATACCTGTATTAAATACTGCACATTGTCTATATACATGTTTGGAATGAATATACAGAAGGTTCTCCTCTAGTATTTGTTCGTAAGTTGAGCATGAGAGCAAATAACTGATGGTACTGAATATGAAGGAAAGAAAAATAAGCACAGGGAGGTAATAGATGGCACATGAAGGCCGGATAAAAGTTTCACACAGAGGGGGAAAGAAGCTAACACGCAATGATTTGTGCTTCGCCAAACTTAGTTCATATAGTAAAATATTAAAGTATGGCTTTCCCTCTCCAAGTCTAAAACAGTGGTGCAGCAAAAATCAAAAATAGTGTCGTAAGTTATTAGATGAAAAAATAAATATATAATGAATACACTTTAAAACTGAACTGGAACCAGGGTAGAAAACAAAAGATAATTATTCAAGGAGCTAAGATTGAATTTTCTTTTCCTTTATCCCTTATTGTTTTACCGTTATCCTGTGTATGGTAGTGCAGGGCAGTGTAGTTGGAGAGGCTGGGTGTGTTGTTTTTTAGCAAGCGCAGTCCTGGTGTGGAGCGGCTGGCTGCTCAGTGAGCTGTGGACCCTGTTTGGCTCCGGTTACGGCTGGGTCTCCGGCATCAAGGCTCTCGGACATCTTCTCGCAGATGATGTCCACCAAGCGCTCAAAGGTCTGCTTTACGTTGATGTTGTCTTTGGCACTGGCCTCAAAAAACTCAAACCCTGTAGCACAAACATGCAAATGAACTCATTTATTTTGAGTATTTAATATTTATTTATTAACCTTTTTGTTTTCATTAATTGCTGTTGGATGTCCCATTCACCCAGGCCCATGAGTGTGTACGATTGATTTTATAAAAAAAAAAAAATGTTTGATTGACATGATTACACTCTTTTTTTACTTGACATTTACTTTGTAACGTAAAATATTTTCTCAGAAACAATGACAACAACCAATCATAATGGGGTCTAGCTTGGTTTACTCAAACTGGTGTGCCTTGGGCTAGGCCCACGTTAATCCGTACAGATCTGCATTTTCGTTTTAAAATGTTCTACACTAGTGTTTTCAAAGGCTTTCCTAAAATTGCTCATCGACTCTGAAAAGTCTGAAAAAAATTTTGCGGTCGTGTGAAAAAATAAATACAACCCATGGAAATTGTTGGCTTTTTTGACATATTTGGATGAACAAACGTTTTGATCATCTTTGAAACAGTGTCTATTAATGACGTTGATATACTTGAACAAAACCACAAGGAAAATTAGCATTTTCAATCATTTATTCAACATAAATATTTGTCTGTGGAAAAAGTAAGTACACCCCTGGCCTCAGAAGCCAGTATTACCTCCTTTAGGAGAAATAACTTCTTGTAGGTGTTTTTGCACAATTGTCCACTAGGCTTGCTGGAATTTTTTTTGACCACACTTCCATGCAATGTTCTTTCAGTTGAAAGATGTTTGAGGGTTTTCTTAAATGTATTGCCTGTTTAAAATCCCCCCACAAAGTTTCAATGGGATTCAAATCTAGGCTTTGACTAGACCATCCCATAAGCCTCCATTTCTTCTTTTTGAACCATTCTTTGGTAGATTTGCTAGTGTGCTTAGGATCATTATCCTGTTGAAAGGTCCACTTTCGGATTCAACTTCAACTTACGGACAGATGGTCTCACATTATCTTCAAGCACTCTTTGATATGATGCAGAATTCATAGCTAAATCAATGAATGCAAGCTCTCTGGTCCCTGAGGCAGTGAATCAACCCCAAACCATAACATTTCCACCACCGTGCTTCACAGTTGGTATGAGGTTCTCCTGAAAAGCTGTTTTTGGTCTGCACCAAACATGTCTGCTGTTACTGTGGACAAACATCTTTATCTATGATTCATCTGTCCAGAGCACATTATTCCAAAAGGCCTGGTCTTTGCCTATATGCTCATTAACAAACTGTAGTCTTGCAAAGGCTTTTTCTTGGCACGATTCCCATGCAGGTCACATTTGTGCAATCTGTTTCTGATTGTAGAAGCATGCACTTTGACACCAACAGTTGCAAGAATCACTGCAGATACTGTGATGATATTTTGGGGTTCTTGGAGACAGTCTGCTGGTGAATCAGACAGTCTTCTGGTGTGCTGAATTTGCTGGAATGGCCAGTCCTGGACGAATTGGCAGTCATTTGAAATCTATACCATTCGTTACAGTGGAATGATTTGGAGATATTTTTAAATCCCTTGCCAGACCCATAGGAATCCACAACTCCTAGATCTCGGCATGATGACACCACACACCTGGGAACACCAGGGAACACCAGACACTAGATATGAGAGGAGTATAAATAAGACAGGTTCCACCTGCACTCCCTAAGCAGGTTCTAATCACTAGCACCTGATCCTGAACACCTGATTCTAATTTTATGCATTTGAAGGTGTGATAAATGTAGGGGCATACTTTCTTTTCTGTGACTGATCTGTTTTTGTGTTCATTTAAATTGAGAAAATGACTACAAAATGTAAATTTTATGTGCCATTTAAGAGAGTCTATCAACTTATTAACAGGGACTGTTTCAAATGTTTGCTTGTCCAAATATGTAAAAAAAACCAACAATTTCCATGAGGTGTACTTATTTTTTTCACTTGACTGTATCTCTATACTGTGCCTGTGTAAAAGCGTAAGAAGCTTTTCTGCGTCATTTCCGTCAGGTGTTTATTTAAAAATTAAATCTGAAGGTTGTACAAAGTGACATTAATCTTTAACAAAGCTATCGAACTGGATATCAGGCACAACAACTGCAGTACAACATCATCCACCGTCTTGGTTGTTTTGAGCTGAAAGGGTCACATGACTGCATCATATGACTAAAAATACGTCATCGTTTTTGAATATCTCTGTTTTCTTAGTCCACACCACAACAGGAAAACTGCGTTTTCTAATTGATTCACTATCGTTTTCAAAAATGTCTGTTTTTGTGGTGTGGATGGAAACCGAAAATGTACAGAAAATTATGCGTTTTCAAATGTATCTGGATTAATGTAGACGTAGCCTTGGTTGGTTGCATGTACAAGTCAAGATTTCAGGGGCGTGGCCATATATAGAGGACGGAGTTAATAACTTTTTTTTTACTGGGGGCAATGCTAAGTAAAGACGTGCCAAACTGACTGATTCTTACCCCAAAAGATTGAATGCTGTGAGAAAATCTAAAGGTGCTTCAACTAAGTATTACTTTAAGGGTGTGCACACTTTTATACAACCAGGTTATTGTATATTTTTCATTTTTTCCCCTAAAACGATTCATTTTTTTTAACTAAAATTTTACAATAAAGTTAGAAGAGGTTCTGGCATTATCTATCTTGGTTGATTTTTTTTTTATATCACAAAAGCCTGCCATTTTAACAGGGGTGTGTAGACTTTTTAGATCCACTGTAAGTGGTAATTTGCAAGTTAA
The DNA here is from genome assembly GCA_012411365.1 of Ameiurus melas. Taxonomy (NCBI): domain Eukaryota; kingdom Metazoa; phylum Chordata; class Actinopteri; order Siluriformes; family Ictaluridae; genus Ameiurus; species Ameiurus melas. The sequence goes on along the minus strand of CM022762.1, from coordinate 21,996,868 downwards.
CGTCATTTCCCAACCCGCTACATTCAATGTACAAAGTGGGGGAAAAAAAAAAACGAAAACATGGACGCCTCCATGGAAGCATGTCTGATAAAGCTGAAAAATAGCTACTTTAACGTTTACTTTTACATTTACAGGCCTGAGTGGCGACTGGTTCTGTTCTACTGTAGTGAACTTCATACATTTATGCAATATTTTGGACTGAATCTGCAGCACAGAAACAATAGCCAACAACAGAGTAGCATTAGCAACAAGCTAGCCAGTTGACATTATTGATAACTCTAGTGTTGATAATTACCTCCTCAAAACAGTGTGGTCAATGTTATAAGTTTAAGCAAGTGCTGTGTCTTTATATTAACTGATCATATATATAATACTACTGTAAATTAGAAGTAATTTAGAAGTAGAGACGTAGTACTGTTCACAGTGTGCGCGGCCATGTAGATTTGAAGCCTCTCTGTAAATGAGGATAGAACTGGTAGTGAAAGAAGACAACCTGAAGTTGCTGAGTTGAAATTTCAAGTGTAAGGGGGCATTTTCTGTTCTTTTGACTGGTTGTAGGCAGGGAATTACAAGTTGCAACTTCGCCTCAAAAGCAGCATTAAATCCTGAAAAGATAAACTCACCAAGATGTTCAGAAAGTTGCCTTCCCCTCTCAGAAGCCACCACCCTTTCATCATCCATGTCACACTTGTTGCCCACCAAAAGCACCTGGGCATTATCCCATGAGTATGTTTTTATCTGTGTAGACCTGTTATATGAAAACAGTGAACATTTAAGGGATTTGACATTAAGAATTTGAAATGATTAGCTAGAAAGTGTCTTTGAAAAATAACTTACGGTTCAATAGATCGATTATTCAAAGAAAACATACAACTTAAGAGCTTTGCTCAATTCACTGACAGTCTTGGGATTTGAACTTATAACCTTCTGGTCACTAGCTCAGAACCTTAAGCACTGAACTGCCACTGTACTCATGTTACAACTCCCCGTTTCAGATAACAGAAGAGCTTTGTTTAGGGAATGACTCACCAGTCCTGTACAGCAGTGAAAGACTCTTCGTTGGTGATATCATACATGAGGATAAAGCCCATGGCTCCCCTGTAGTAGGCTGTAGTGATGGTCCTGTAGCGCTCCTGCCCTGCTGTGTCCTATCCAGGAAACCATGTTTAAGAAAACTTGTTGGATAAAAATAATTATAGGTACATGATCTGATGCTAGGATTGATATATTTTCGTCTCTGTGGGGATCCAGTTTAACCTACATGCACTGCATTTGGTGGACACATGAGTCTTCTTAAGAGAGACAAATTTCACAATCACATCCATTATCTCCACCCAACAGGAAGTGAGGCATTTTGGATTTTGTATATTTTGTCAGGTACCACACTTATCCTGCTCCTACAGGGTTCATCAGATTCGAACCAAATTTGGTCAGCATGATACCAAAGATATGCAGGATTCAAAGTTGTTAAGGAATTTTCAATATATTAAATGGAGTTGCCATGACAAGGTGATCAATTAACATCACACTGTTCCAATAGGAAGTGTGGCATAATTCCATTGTATGTTGCACAAAGAGGCCCAACATTTATAATATGTCTAGTATGTATGTTTATTGATGCTGCATAATAACATCCATAAGATTCACAACATTCATAATGCCTGATGAAACAGACATTGCTACAGCCATGGTGCTTGGATCCAACAATCTATATTTTATATATTGCTATATTTTACTTGAAATCGGATTCAAAGTGATTTTAAGAACCCCTAAACTTAAACTGCACTTAAGAAGCTAAACAGATAGATAACACTAAAACCCAAGCTTTGAGAAAGGATGTATGTGACTGTTCTGGACACTGTAATCGGCAGCTAAAATTTATAGTCTGACTGTAATACTCAGTAAGGAAAATCTTTTGCAAGGAGGTGGTTCTTCCTTCTTATTAATTATTTTGCACACTATAAAAAATGTAAGGCTATAAATAAGCTCGAATAAATAAATAAATGGAATTGTTGACATTGAAGAAATGAAAGAGAAGGCTAACGTTCAACCAAGTTTTTGGTTCCCCTGTTGGAAACAACAGTTTACAGTACACCAAAAACAGCAAAAGAGTGGAACGAGGGAAAAACAGGGAGAAATATATCAGGGACCAAGCAAATGGAAGAACAAGAGTGGACATCATTGTGGGCTTTCAGCTCTAGAGATATTCTGAAAACGAACACTGAGCTTGCTTTGCTTCTACATGCTTGCTTAACATGGCTAGCTAACTAATGTTAAATAGGAACATTGGCTGAGCTATCACACTCTAACCATCAAATCATTCAGATAGCCCTTGTGCCCTGTTGATGTAGGCGGGGTCATCCTGGAAGAGACCACTCCCATGAGAACAGAAATATTTCATCATAAACTAGGTCAGGTTGTGGTGAACCTGGATCCTATGGTGTGGTGGGATTACATACTCGATGGGATGGCAGGGAATCATGCATGGTTTTGGGGTGGTGGGAGGAAACTGGCGAATTAATAGTTATATTTTATATTGTGTAACGTCCAATGAACAAGTTAGTTCCTGTTATCACGTATGTCACAACAACAGTTATTGGGTTAAAAACAGAGCATCTCATTCAGTACCATACAGGGTTGCAATTCCCACAGTGCTACACGGTCCTATTAGGTTACCAGAAGACCTATAATGAACAAAAGCAGGACTGGTTCTTGTCTCCATGACACTCTGAGCACCATACTGCAGCTCAGTGCCTCATAAACAAGCGCCGTGGTAACCGAAAACACTTCCCATCTGTCTCAAAAGCATACTTCAGCTTTTGTTGGTATACACCCTATTTGCTTATCACTGCATTATGCAAATGTTGGTTTTAAAAATATATGCTTACTAAAAAAAGCATGCCATAATGCTACACAGGAATTACTGTGCAGCATGTAGTGTGTAATGCCTAGAGCCATTTCACTGGTCCTTGCTGGGTTTACCCTGTATTACACTGGGGGAGGGGGCTCTAAAAAAAACCCCAGTGCAATACAATGGGAAGCATGAAGCTCAGAGGAGGCGGGACAGTGGCGTTGTGTGCATTTCTGATTGGTTGTGAGCTCAATGCATCAATGTCCATCCAATCATACGCCCTTTCCTTCGCTCTGCTGCCAGGCTACAGGCCGTCACCCATCACACATCACCTCGCCTATCAACCGTTCATCTGATGCTAATGATACACTCTCTACATTGCTTTCTTACTACTGCACACAGTTTAATAGCTTTTTCTATGCAAATACACATGAACATATACACCCTATATATATATATATATTATATATAAAAAATTTTGTTCTCTTTTAAATACCAGGTCAAAAGTGCATGCTGTTATGTCTTACTGAATATCATCTTGCACCAACAATGGCATTATAATTTCTGAAAAGGATGCCAGATCTCACCCAAATCTGCAGCTTGATCCTCTTGTCGTTTCTGTAGATGGTCTTCACCTTAAAGTCAATGCCCACTGTGCTAACGAAAGCCGGGGTGAAGGAATCATCTGCATAGCGAAACAGAAAGCTGGTCTTTCCTACACTGCTGTTGCCAATGATCAGGATCTTGAACATATAATCAAAGTTCTGGTCAGAGGACTCCTTTTGTCCATAACGGTTATCTGTAGCAGAGGCCATCTGTAAGGGGAAAAGAAAAAAAGAGATATGGAAACATTCAATTTCTTTGATTCTATCACTAAAATTATAGAAATTCTTATATGATCATTCGGTATAATAAATAAATGCCCATCGTAGAACTGGAGTGAAAATTCCTTACAGGTGGAAGTTTATCTAATAAGGCTTTTCTTGATAGTAAATAGACTTTTATCATTAGACTGAATGCACAATGAACAGGAGAGCAGTGCATGGTGTATGAGTCAATACTTTCCTCAGTACTAGATGTTAAATCTAAAAACCACGTCCAAGAGTCAACCCTTAAGACTTATTTTGGCCGAGTGTCTTGATAAGATTGAATCAGCTAGTCAAGTTACACTGAAAAAGTGTATTCACATTTAATTCACTTTACTAAGTCCACACTACACAGCACGAGCAGTGTCACTGTAAGTCTGCTATTTTAATATTTACCACTAGTACAATGTAAGAGAATGTCATACTATTGATCAACAAGGAAACCTCCATCATCTACCTCAGTTCTAATAACGAACCAATAAGGCACGACAACAAGTCATCAGGTCATTTACCATCAAAAACCAGTCAGGTAAAGCAATGAAACATTACTCTTTGTGACTTGACTAAAAGATATGCCAGTGCTTGGCATCCATCAGATTTTGTCCTGCCATCTTGGATCAATATTTGAAACAGTGCCACTGGCAAAGGCCCCATTTGTCTGCCCAGTGTAATTCTAAAAACAGAACCTGCGATAGCTTTTCATTGACCTCTATTTGAATGATGCCTACTGTCCACAGTCTATGAACAGCCATTAACTGGCTCTGTTGCAAATTATGTGTGAAAATGTTAAATTACCCATAGTCATGTCTAAGGTAGTTGGTTGTTACATAACATTATCACGAACAGGATGTCCAGCATGAGTTTGCATGAGATTGCGAGAGAGTTTCTAACTGATGTCCTATGACGGAGCGTAGGCCGTAATAAGAGAAACATAACTGATAATGGTATTTCCAAACGCAATGCACCTATGCTTAAGGGTTCTTTACTTGGATAAGGAACTTTGGTGTGGGATTCTTTAAGGGTCACTCTGAGGGACAAAGCATAGAACCCCTTTAGGTTTCAAGAGTGTGAAGTCAGACAGGAAAACGGATTAAACCTGATTAGACCTGCAGAAATATTTTATTATACTGTAAAAATGTCTAATAAGTATTTTCATCTGAAAAGGTTGGTCATGGAATAATCATAATGACAAATATGTGCCGATTAGTTAGTTAGTTAGATGTTGTGTAATAAGTGAAACCACAGAGTATTTGATTTTAATCAGGAGGATTCAGGTTGCAGTAAAGCTTCCTGCACTAGTTGACATCTGATGCAAGCTCTGACTCAGCCTTAACTTCCAAATGTTTGATGAGGTCTTAATAGAATAGCAAGCCTTATGCTAGAAACTGGAGCTAGAGAATGACATTTCTAATGGACTTTTTAACAGAAATTCTGTTTTACTTATGGCAGTAGGATTTCCCTTTAATTATTACTCCATATGGAGAAAATGTAGGAATTGAAGTAGATGCTGTCTTGACGGATTTGATGAACAACTTCCTGGCGTTTATCCTAATGTATTTTCTAACACTAGTGAGAATTCTATAGGACATGTTGGGGCTCTGTGAAGAAAAACAACAACCCTAAACTCTTATTTCCTTGAAACCTGATCGCTGAGAGCAAAGTGGAGCATGAAGGTGTGCTCATTCTGAATATCTACGTGATGCCTGAGTTAAGTAGGACATAGCACAACCTTTGTTATTCAATGTATAATCAACTGCTTTGATCAGTATACATCTAGACATCTGTCATGAATGATATAAATGACTTTATGTAATCCTGTGATTGATTATAACTGCCAAAAATATGCAGCACATCATATAAAAACTCCTTTATTTATGAATCCCATATGACTCACAAATAGCCAGCATACTACACGTTGGGAAGTTGTAGAGCTCTGCATAATACCAGAGCATCCTTGAGTGCCTTCGGCGTTTCTGCGGATAACAGACAGCCCGAGAGCCCTAAAAATAAGAGTCTCACTTTTAGAAGCACACGATGTGGAAGCCTGATACTTTATCAGCTGAACAAAACTGCTGCAGATAAAACATCCTCGTTCAGGAATTAAGATGTTTGAACGTTATAGTGGAGCTCATGAAAGCGTTAAACCCCTGTGCCGAGCCGTAGCCGTTTTTACGAAACTGCAGTGCACTTCAATAAGCCTTAGATAAGGTTTATAGACAAAACAGTGAGCTTAAGGTCATCTTTGGGTAATGTCAGGGTGTGCTCACATCAGACCATTGGGAAGGCCATTAAGCCTAAATCCCAATAGATGAAATTCCACTGGTACATGCTGTATAGCCTGTAACGAACTGTATAGTAATCATCATCATCATCATCATCACAAAGGTTTTTTAAGCAGAAAATCAATTGTTCTGGCTCAGAAGGAATAGTCATAGACTCATTTTTGAAATATTATTACCTGGTGCACCAAGCTCCTTAAACCAGTGCCACAGACACACATAAGCAACATCCATCATGCCCCAGCCGTTTAACAATCCAACATCCGTGTACAACAATCAGTGACGCCTATACGGCACCTTTAGGTTTTTCACTGAGGCCTGCCAGGCAGAGACACAGGCTATGGACGTAAGGATTGCTTATAATTGCCAGAAAGGATGCGGTTTATAGTGAAAGCTAGGTGTGAAAATGGAGCTCTCTGGGTGGATGCTGACGGTGCGGCTCGGTGCGCGCGCGTCACCCTTACAAGCGATCATCATCCTCATCCTCATGTTCTTATATATTTACATATATACAAAAAACAAATAAAAAAATGAAACCCACCAGAGCACGGCATCATTTCATTCATGTAGGCTTGAAATGTTCAACATGGCTGAGGTGTGATCTGCGGATCTTATGTAACTGAACATTAGGCTACACGCACACTGTAAAAGAAAGCAGGCCACTTATTATTATGATGATTATTATCATCATCATCATCATCGCTTTTTTTTTTTGTAAAACCCTTTTTTATTTACACGCCACGGATATTCAAGCGCATGCAAAATGATAAATATAAATAAACCCGCAACACAATGTAATGGATGCTATCGTCCAGATGTGTCCACCAACGCTAATCTAAACAGAGGATGCTTCTCTCCGAGGTCCATGTCAAATGAAGGTTATTCTATCTTCTCTTTCCCTTTTTTGTTTGTTTGTTTTGTTTGTGTTTAAAACGGTGTATTTGCTCAGCTGTTAAGGCAAAGCAATAGTCAGAGAAAGCGACGCAGTATTCCGACGCAGCCCTTAAAACAACACAAACATGTAAATATCATACGGTCGTCTTACCGCGAGAGATGTTGGAAACGCCAGTTACGCCAATGCTGCACTTCTCTGAGCACCTGCAGAAACTCTGACGTCACTTGACGGGCGTGTGACGCACACAGGAGGCGGGTGTTACAGGCGCTGAGCGAGAGAGAGTGACGGCTCAGGGAACCAATGGCGACAGCGCACACCGCTCTTACGCGGTAAAATATTCATCAAGAGCTGCTCCTTGATTTTCACAGGGCCGTCATGCATAATGTAGCGTGCTGGCTCGAGCCAATCCATAATTCATCAATTAAATAAAACACTTCTAGAAGGTCCTTCAGAGAGACTTTAGAGATTTGTTAGCGGTTTTCTTGAACATTTTCCCGCAACCCACTGATGAAAAAAAACCATCAGAGAAATTATAATGGTTTAAACTACAAATACCATCAGCTAACCATTAAAACTATTACCATTACCGGTCCTTAATGGTATCCACTAGACATAACATGCCACCAATAGAAGACAACAAATTACCAGTAAAGATTCACAGAGACCATTACAGCTTCCATTAAAACCAATACAATTCCCATTATGTTCATTAAAACCATTATAAATTCTATGCTGGTTTCTATTGGTTTTGGGGTTTTTTTTTCTTCAATTTTTTCGAAAATTTTTTTCTAGTTTTTTTTTTTTTTTTTTCAGCAGGGCCATTTTCATTCAAATTTAAACCAGGATTTTATTATTTTTTTAATATAAATGTTTGAACCTATATGTTTCCTAATATAGCCAGTTTGATCGAATCTGTTTTAAACTGTTATCAGGTGAACCTTTCATATAAGTAACGTTATTGGACAAACGAACCCCAATATGGTATTATACATTTTTTATTTGTGACCTCAAGACTTGACAATCTTTTAGTTTTATAATTTAGGACGTGGCAACCCATATTCGAAACATGTTTTGGCATATTTTCTGTTCGTTTTCTTCACTTCTGAGTCACTGTTTTCAGGGAACTTGAAGATGTCGATAGACGGGAAAAATTAGTCAATTTCTATTGCTGAACTCCTACACTATAGAGATAAATAGACTAAACATCACACATACTTTTCACTGAAATGTGGCTTGGTTGGCTGTAACTCTCAGTAACATTTCAAAACAGTAGCACACAAAATCTGTCTTTATTCACAGAACGATATTCATAATATTAATTTGTCAAATAAATGAATAAAACAAAAGAGGTGATTATGAGTTTCTCTCATGAGCACATTTGTAAATCAAGTGACCACATAGGTTCACAGCCACTAGTTCGGGAAGCCCTGATATAGGTGCTGATATATTGGTTGTTATTATTAAATCATTTTTAAACATATACAGTGGGGGAAATAAGTATTGAACACGTCTGAATTTTTTTTCTGTAAATATATTTCCTATGAGACTATTCACATGAAATTGTAACTGTCATTACAAACAAAGGCTTCTCCACTAAGTATTAAATAAATTTCAGTTAGTGTGTTCAATACTTTTTTCTTGTGTCATTCCGCTTTATTACACATAACTTTATTTATGGACTTTAATGTTTGGATTTCTTTATATATATATATATATATATATATATATATATATATATATATATATATATATATATATATATATATATATATATATAAGTCCATATATATATGGATTTCTTGAGTTAATACCAAAGTCTGGTGAAAATTTCATGTGAATAACCTCTGTATATTGGTTTCAGTAATATATTTATGAAAACAATGTTAGCATGTTCAGTACTTATTTCCCCCACTGTACTATATCCATATTAGCTCATTTTACCAGAGGCCAAAAGAAAAAAAAAAGAATTTATGCCTATGTTCGAGATGCCATGTTCAGCACTGAATTTATTTGTGATGTTACACTCCTCCTGCTTAATGGCTCATATGAAAGAAGACACTCAAGGCTTTTTTTTAATCTGCAGTTTTTCATAATTATATATATTATGTTACTTAACGTACTAAGTATACATGTTGTAATTTTATCAGGGCGATGTTTTATTAAAACTTTAGTTGTGCTGTCCGTTTGATCTCTGTTCCAGTGTTATTGTGGAGAGGTGTTAATTTTTTGCCCAGCAGGGGGCTCACACCCCTCCCCTTTCCCATCACTCTGCTCATTAGCATTTAAACAAGGAGTCATGATACTCTACACACAGGAACCCAACAGTGTCCTGTCTAAACTTATAACAGATTTGCGGTGATAAAATAATTTATTTGTTTATACTGATTGAAAATGTCCGATAAGTTGATTTCCATTTCGCCAGTGTATTGCGAGGAAGTGTTTAAGGTACAAAATGTACAACACCCCAGCGTCAAGCAAAGATACAGTTTAGCTCTATCTTTTTCTAAGAGTGTATGTAAGTAGCATATCTATTATGGGCTAATAACTATGGAGGTCTCATCCTCCATCTACCTCATCAATCAGTGAAATGGTACCCTGCAGGACCACCACTGGACAGATATTATTTGGATGGTGCACCATCTTCAGTGACAATAAATTAGAACAAAGGTGCTTAAGTTTTGAAACACTGTCTACACTTGCATGCTACTTAAAAGTAGGTAACATCCTCCAAGCTTATCAACAGGACTGATCAACAGTTAGCAGAAATGTTTACTTACAGTTATTGCTGCACAAGGGGGTCACACCACATACTGGAAAGAAAGATTCACATACTTTTGCCACTCACAGATATGTAATATTGGATCATGTTCCTCAATAAATAAATGACCAAGTATAATATTTCTGCCTCATCTGTTTAATTGGGTTCTCTTTATCTACTTTTAGGACTTGTGTGAAAAGCTGATGATGTTTTAGATCATATTTATGCAGATATCTAAATTCTAAAGGGTTCAAGCACATATTTATACTGTATATTTAGAGACTATAGCTGACGATATTTCATTCAACATTTGTGATAACTGTTCTGTAGAACAGGGGTATTCAACTAAAATTTGTGAAGGTCCAGCTACATCAAATGTTGGGCCTACAAAGGTCCGAATATGAAACTTCCTGTTACTACATTTGACTATGGACTCTGAGCAAATGAGAGTTGTATTTTTACTTCTTTGTACAACCATCTTTAAACATTGTTTTCGTCATCGACTTTTCCTCTTCTACCACCAAGCCATGTCATAACTAATCAGACCAGAGAGTGTAAATGAAAAAAAAAAAAGGCTATTAAAATTTGTGAAAACTCTTGACATACTGTAATTGCATGGGATTGGCCACATATGAGGGTCTGCTACGAAGCTGTGATGATTCATGTTTAAAACATTAGAAATGCTGAACTACGGCCATTTTCTTCCGTAGGTTATTAACTTGTGCTACAGTTTTTTTTCACAGGGCTTGATTTGATTCATTGAAATACGTTGCTGGGTCTTCATCTCGACACAGTCTATGAGTTGATGACCCCTGCCCTAGCCCTTCATCAATATCTGTTTTAGACTTCATAACTGCTATTGGCTGGATATTTTGGTTGGTAGACCCCTCCCTCTGCAATGTCACCGAGGTGTTCAAAATCCTCACCAATGCTGCTACACTTGATACACTTGAAGCATGGCACAACCATATCAGTGTCACCATGGTCCCATGGTGGTCCCGTTCTACTGACATGTTCACTGATTTAGATACTTTATTCTTTAATAGTTTAGTATAATAACCCTGGTCCTGCTGTGAATCTGCCCCTCCTCTACTACTTAAAAGACACACACACAAGTAGACAGCTTAAGTTAATTTATTGATGTTGGTTCTAGAGAACAACCTGAAATTTTTGGCTTTGAATGTGGCACATTACAGGTACAGAAAAAGGTACAGGAGTGGCAAAACATGTTTTACATGAAGTAACACTCTTATTCTTCAGACCAAAGACACAATGCCATCAAACAAATGAACACAACAAATAAGTTTGGCAATTTCAGGATTTGCCCGTAAAGGGAATCAAGAGGAAATGTGGCAGATCAGTATCAGTAAAGATTTTTAAAAAAGACATGAAACAACATAAACAACAATGAAAATGGTATGCTCCTTTTTACTGTACATATAACTTCACCAAACTGGATCATTATGGCATTGGAGTGCTCTCCAATTTTGCACGTGTGTGTGTGTAAAATTTCTGCAGATGTTAGTGCAGTTTAGTGGCACTGAATGGACGGCACAAATCATCTGAATGAATTTTAGTGTTTCCTCTAGGACAGAAAAGTGGGATTTCTGTATTCACCTAATGTGATGAAATACAGGAGAGACCAAAAAACACCAAAACACTAATTCTACTAATAATGTAATTACATATTTGAATAAGTCTGTTTTTTTTTAAATTAATGTCGTCATCTATAGTTTATTCCAAAAATATATGGATTAAACCCTCATTGAAAACACTGTTAAAGTCACGTGAATGAAGTTATGTGAGTGAACAGCAAGGAAAGGTTTTCAGTCAGCTGTCTTGGATCCTGGTTTATCTCTAGCCCTTTAAATGTCCTGGAATTATTTCTAGTTCAAATTCCTGGAGGGAAAAAAAAACCCTCAGGACACTCAGATCAATATCATAGGCTAATATCTGACTTGTCTTAATCGAGGCAGCAAGTCGTGGCAGTTTGCAAGCTGTCAGTAATACGCTTGAGATAATAATGTTAAAACTGGACACTAGGTCAAATGAATACATACGACACAAACGTGAGTGGAAGTGGTGATTTAAGATCAGAAATGGGTACCCCTGGATATTCTACTCAGCTATACTTGTTCATTCTATACGGGTTCAGAATACACACTATATGAGAAACTGAAACATATATTTATGCACCCAGACTTGAGAGTTTATCTTTCATGTAGTCATTAACTTTATAACAGCAACATTACTACAACCCCAATTCTGAAAATGTTGGGATAGGGACAATTTTGGAAAAATAGCAATGTGGCAAATGAAATAAGAAGGTGATGTGAAACAGGTAAAGCAATCGTTTAATCACAATATATAAGGAGCCTCCAAAAAAGGCTCCAAAAAATCGCCCAAACCTTATTCTGCACACGTTGCATATTCTATAAAAAAGATCTTGTATGGTAGCACTGCTTGTATTGTTCTCCGCTTGATATATCGCTTTGCTTGTATTTCCTAATTTGTAAGTTGCTTTGGATAAAAGCGTCTGCTAAATGAATAAATGTAAATGTAAGGTCTAGTCCTTCAAGAGTAAGGATGGGTCGAGGCTCGCCAATCTACCAACAGATGCATCAGCTAATAATCCAACACTTTGAGAGTAACATTCCCCAAAGACAAATCGGTAGGATTTTGGGCATTTCACCTTCTACAGTGCACAATATAATTAAAAGATTCAAGGAATCTTGGTGCGTAAACGGCAAGACCGAAAACCGCTTCTGAATGTGCGTGATCTCCGATCCCTCAGACGTCACTGTCTTAAAAACCATCATGAGTCTGTAATGGACATCCTGACATGGGCTCGGGAATACTTTGGTAAATCTTTGTCAGTCAACACCATTCGACGCTGCATCCACAGATGAAAGTTAAGGCTTTACTACGCAATGCAGAAGCCACACATCAACACTGTCCAAAAGTGCCGCCAACTTCTATGGGCTCGGTTTCATCTGAGATGGACAGTAGCACAGTGAAATCGTGTTTTGCAGTCCGTCAAGTCAACATTTCAAATAGTTTTTGGAAAAACAGCCATTGTGTTCTCCAGGCCAAAGAGGAAAAGGACCGTCTAAGCTGTTATCAGTGTCAGCTCCACCGTCTGTCATGGTATTGGAGTGTGTCAGTGCCCATGGCATAGGTAACCTGGACATCTCTGAGGGCATCATTAATGCAGAAAGATATGTACACATTTTGGAGCAACATGTGCTACCATCCAGAGCAGAACAACGCCAAACCACATTCTGCCCGGATTACAAGCGCATGGTTGCATAAGCAGAGAGTGTGGGTGCTAGCATGGCCTGCCTGCAGTCCTGACCTGTCTCCGATTGAGAATGTGTGGCACATTATGAAGTGCAAAATAAAGTAACAAAGGCCTTGTACAGCTGCGCAGCTGAAGAAATGCATAATGGATAAAAAGGGGGAAAATTCCACTTGCTAAATTTAACCAACTGGTGTCTTCAGTCAGTGCTCAAATGCTTAATAACTGTTATTAAAAGAAAAGGTGATGTTACACAGCGGTAAACAGTCGATTGCCCCAACTTTTTTTGGAGTGTTTTTGAAATGAGTGTATGTTTTAAAAAATAAATTAAATTCACAAAGTAAAACATCAAATAATGTGTTAATAATGTGTTTTCAATATACTACAGGGTGAATTTAATTTTCAAATTACTTTTTTTTTTTGCATTTTCCATACTGTCCCAACTGTTTCGGAATTGGGGTTGTAGAAAAATCCATCCTGAAACACATGACATATATTTCGATGGAAACATTTGTGATGTGCTTAGCGATTCTGACACTAATTGGTTTGTTTATGCTGTATTTATGTTATTCCCATGAGAAGTGAGTGGACGCCTGCTGCTCAGGCGTCACAGGAGAACATTACTTACACAGATACAGTGTAGTTTAAGGAGGAAAAAGAATTTTCAATGACATCAAATAAGGGATAATGATCAGTTTTACTGTTATCTCGTAAGAATAAAAAAAAAAAACGTAAGAGCTTCTTTTCTCACTCACCATTTGTCAGTGACATTCACGTTCATATTAATGAGAAATCCAGCATTGAAGTAGTGCATTCAGAAAACGTTGGGGGACATGTAGGACACAGTGCACCAAAGTGAAAATAGACTAACCTATCAATGAAAGACGTTTCAACTAAAAAATAAATAAATAAAATTGACTTCGTATGTTAATTATAAGGATTAATATGCAAATCATGCAGGATTTATGGATTTATCATTGATGAAATACTAGTTGCATTAAAGAGTAAAATGAGGCCATAACTTCTACTTGCACAGGAAACATTTGGAAATGTTGACATATACATATAAAACCTTTCAAATATCTTGTATTGTAAAACTACATTTACAACTTGGATTCCTCATTGCTATAACATAAACTGGTTGAAGCCATATTGAAATGATTCAGATCGGAAAACCTTGCACCGTGACTGGGATTTGCATGCTTTGCACTCCGTTGATATTTTCACACAAAACAAATCCTAAAACCGATCTTCTGATTATTTTTATGCTGAGTTAAAGCAAAGCAGTTCCTCTTTATCCAGGTGTGCAGAGCGTTACCATCTCAACCGATTTAACACTGAATGGTCTGTTTCAAAACAGCAAGATCTGTTTAATTATTAATGATACATAAAGATGTAAAGGTGAATATTAAGGTGTAAGTGTGAATATCAGTGAAAATGGGTTTTTAGTGGTCTATAATAAAGATGCACTGGGTAATATACAGGGGTACCTTGCTACATTAAAATTAAAATCGTTATTTATATCCTGAGATTATTAGTGTCATCATTTTTTTTTATCTTAGGCTAATATTTGGCATTCCTGTCACTTTGTCATGATCAATTTGTCTGTTCAAAGTGACAAAAAAAAAATACTGAAAATACAAATGAATGCTAAACGAATTATTTAAAAATTAACTAAACTTCTACTTGTCTGAAACTAATGGTACGGTGCCAAAAAAAAAAAAAAAAAAGAAATGCCTAGACCCTGTTAGCTTCCCATAAATATTACAATTTCCTCTATAGACAACATGTACATCATTTTGAAGGAAGACTCTCTTTCTCAGAAGATCTCCTTGCTTTGTTAATAGACGCTGAAGAGGCAGAGCCATCCTCAGATCTCTCCTCAGTCACTGAGTGATCATTACAGCCACCTGTGTGCTAGACACAAATGCTTCTGAAGAAGCTAGGACTAAAAGGCTTATCTGGCAGGAAAAACAGGAAATGTGTGCCTAATAGGTGAAATGAGGTGTTATCTCATTAGGTGGTGTGGGGCACATCGCTCAATAGGAGCCTGCTACAACCAAACTTAAGTTCATCACAGGTTTAGGAGCAAATTATCGCTGAGACATGTCATTAGGACAGCAGTGCCATGCACCTAGCTATGCACATTTTGTCTCTTTAGTTTCGCTCTCTCACAGCCTCCTTGTCCATTGTGTCGGGAGACAACGTCCTGCGGCACCGAGTCACGGAGCTCTCAGGGTCGATGTGCTCCGCTTCCTGCGGACTCTCGGAGTCTGACTCCCCCTCCTCCTCCAACGTCAGCTCGAACTGGAACTTTTCGCTTGTAGAGGCTCCAATGGCACCGTGCGAGTCCTGATCCTCAGGTGGGGGTGAGGGACTGTGGCGGATCATGCTCTGGTACCACTCACGGTTGTCCTCCAGAGTGTCCAGGATGTCTTGTGCGTCCGGGTGGACGAGGTCAGCCCATGTCTCCCAGAGAGGGTGCACGATGTAGTCAATGAAGCCCACCTTCACATGGAGGAAAACAGTGATTAGACATTTAGCAAAGACACTTTAGATTACTCAGACTAAAATGTTTGTTTTGATATCAGTGCAATACCTAAAAAATATTTTCTGACTTAGTTAATTATTAGTATTAGTAACTACCACTACTACTACTAATTATTATTATTATTATTATTATTAAAACTCACACATAGTGATCCTCAACTGAATGTGTATATGGAAGTGGTAAAAGTTAAGTGTTTTCATATTTACAAAAATAATTCAATATCTAAACATCATAATTCCAAAATTGTTACAATCTGTAAGACCTAAATAAAGGTTTGATTGACAGTGACTGTATATATTCATTAGAGAGACTGATCTGTATATTAGAAATCATTTCTAGAATTCCTACCTTCTTTTTGTACAAAAATGTTTTTTAAATGCGTTACTCTGACATGAATCTTCAGACCATTGGTACTTTTCATCATTAAACAAGGCCAAGAGCCAGCTACACACAAGATGATGTTGTCTGACTGACAATGCAAACAACTTTACTAGCCACAGTGCTTTTTCAAACAAAACTCTCTAATAGTTTTTAAAAACACGATGCCATGAACTTAGTTTTTCAATTTAGTTACTATTTCTTGCTTCCATGCATGGAAGTGTATATACACAGAAGGTCAGAGAGCCAATCACACGGCAGCTCTCAAAAGTCAATAGCAGTGGCCAGAAAAGTGTACAAAAAAGCCAGACATGAATTGTGGCCACGGTGTCTGAGGCCTAGACCAGTTTGACCTGAACAGATCAAAGGTGGATCAACCTGCCTATAGGTCACTCCTTATAAAAGATTTCCCTTGTCTGTTATAACAGTCTGTTAGAACAGTATTTGAAAAAGCACAAAAAAAAACATTGACAAAAAGTTTTGGAAAATAAAGCTGCAGTCCAGCCTAAATATTAACCACTTGGTTGCTCATGTTGCTTTGGTACCTGAGACTTCTCCACTGAAGCAGTGTGTTTGTCACACATGGGGCTAATCTCCATGCCTTTGTCTCGCTCCCGGTCACCCTGGGTGAAATACTCCACCATGATGCGGTCTGTCCACTGCCTGTAGATCTCCAGAGGCTTTGTAGGGTTGCTTAGGTCGGCACAGTGGACCATGTTTTGGAGAACCTAAAGCCAGAGGATGGTAGAAACATGAGCTTGCAATTCAAATCAGTGGAAGGAATCTCTAGAAGAAGCTACAAAACTAGAAGCGTAATTCAGACCTGTATTCTGTCCGAGTAGTTGTCCAGCAACAATACTCCGAGACTGGTCACTTTCTTTGTCTCAACCATGGTCTTCAGGTCTGCTAGGAAATTCATGTGTTTGGACATGTCTGTGGCTAATACCTGTTTTAAAGTAAGTCATAAAATAAGTACATAGCTTCAAATAAGTGGAAAGGTATGGTGGAGGAGGTTTCCCATGGTTTATAGGTGGGAAAAAGAAACCATTTATATTTACATTACTTATCCACAAAAATAATATATCAAGAAGTTAATAATCAAATGTGGTTTGGTGTTTGTGCCATAAAACACCAATCCACAACATATGGTAAAACCAACTGAAAAACACATGCATATCACATTCACTCAACTCAAGAGAGATATATGTTAGAAAATATCTTAGCAAGTGAAAACATCTTGAATATATGTGATATATGCGAATATATGTGTTTATTATTTTTCCATGTATGATTACTATAAAATGACAGGTTATAAAGATCACTGTACTTAATCGAGTCTTACTGGACAGGGAGATAATTTCATCTTCTTTAAAAAAATAAATGAACAATTTCATATTGATTCAAATGAGCAAAAGCTTGTATATGCCAGGTGTATGATAAATGCGTTTTAGTAACCTTTTTTATTTTTTATTACCGTATATTAACATCCACTATCCACTATAATCACTATCCTCTGACTAGTTTTTGGTATAATAATATATACGTGATAATGAAGAGACATCAATCTAATGAAAGGGTCAAATTTCTTTGTCGTAAGGGTGCACACATACTGGATTCTGCCATCAAGTGTAAATGCTGATCGACCAAATACAAAGAAACATATGGGCTGCGTTCGGAATCACGTACTGTGACAGTACCGACTGCATTCGATTCAGACTACATCCACCATGTTGGCATTGTCATGTGACCTACAACTTAAAATGAGCCGACTGCCTTCTGGAATTTTTGATTCTGACAGCTCTTTTTCTGCGCCAGTCCCGTTGCCTTATGGGATAGTGCAGCATCCATAGTGCAGAACTCGACAGAAGCAGTTGGTCATCTGGGTATTTCTCGTCGAATGTTTTTTGAATACTGAGAATTCGGACATACTTCACTTTTGGTGTACTGCTGTTTGCCTACTGTAGTAGGGTAGTCGAGATATTCGGATGCAGCTGTGCCCTTGATAACATTATGTACAGTAGATTAGACTCACTGAAGGTAAATCTTAAATCAGAGTCTCACCATGTCGATGACCATCGTGCGAAGTGACTGCCGCTGCTTCTTGCTCAGGTTCCGGAAGATGTCACAGTTTTCCTCCTGTAGTAGTTTAAATCCCACGGCCAGGTGGTGGTTCTCCAGTACAGATGCATCATTGTACATCAGAGCCAGCTCAGAGTCTGAAAAGGAAAACAAAGCGTAAGCCGACTGAATGAAGCAAATGAAGGTGGTATGCACTGAATGATCTATAATTCAGCTACTTGGATTATTTTCTAATTGATCCTTGCTAGATAATTGATTATAGCTAATGGATTTATAAATAATTGTGGGTAAACGTACTGGTGTTGATGAGGAACTGGTTTGACACTCCAGGATGATCAACATCATGTATGGCACTAGCGAACAAAGCAGCCATGATTTCGAGGTCAGTGAAGACATCCTGGAATAAAGAACAGGTCATTGCTTATTATTATACTAAAACCTCAGCTCCTTTAGTTTGCTTAAGAATATAAGCAGAAAGGAACCTCTAAAGCAGGTGTGGAGAGGAGAACGTGTGTGGATTGCACAACGTCAGCAGCATGGATGTTATTGTGATAGGCGACATCAGTGTGGTAGTGGCCCTCTAGGGTCATCATGAAGGTGATGAACGTGTCTGCTGGGATCTTAAAGCACTTCAGCAGGTCTCGTTCCTAGAAAAAAAAGATGACACAGCGATATAATGACGTGCAGTAAGTCACTATGTATACAGTATATACAGAGTCAAGGAAGAGTCAAGGTAGGTTCAAGTTTTTATACCTGAAAAATCGTGTACATTATCACCGTCAGTGGCCGATTCCCTGAATGCTCTGCTATCTTAAAGATATCAAGGCCCCAGCGATTGATGTCCTCGATTTCCTAGAATTATAAAGCCTGTGTTCATATGAAAGCTCTCAATATGCATGCACCTTGTACTAGCTTCTCATGGCTCTTTCAGCAAAGGTGAAAATATTACGACCAGTTTGATCAAGAAGTCCATTTGATGAGACTGTAACACATCAGAAGAATGATGCAATCCTGTCATAAACATTTCATTGCAGAGTTGTGAGTTGTGACGTGCCATGACCGTTTATGTCCAATGATAAAGCAGTGTCATGTTTATATTAGTGCTGATGATTGATTATGATAGCTCATGTTATGTGTATATATTCATGTATACTCATGTAGCGCACTATAGTTGCATCGATACCAGACCGAGTATGAATATGAGTACATGTTTTTTTGGTACTCGTTGATTTCGTTGAAACAGATACCAAAATGAGTAACCAACATAACATTATCTAGGTGATTTTACATGAGGTGCATTAGCTAGCTCCATTAGTTACTGTGTATGGTTGGAGTAGGGTTCAAAGTAGGGTAGCAACAGCAGAGTTGCTTCACTTCTACGTCTTCGTATAGCTATACATTTTGTTTTATAAATAATGAATCATTGTGTCTGAATCCCTCATTGTCAAGGACTGATAGTGAGGTGTTATTTTCACTTATCTAGCAGTGTCTGTAGATATTTTATTTCCTAGCGTGAGTGTTGCTTACGGCTAGCAGTAAACTGGCTACTTGATTAGATGTTGGTATCGAATCATTTTTACGAGTGCCGGTCTGAGCAAAATCAGCATGGTGTCGTACCAATACGCATTTCTAGTATCGGCATTAATAAATCCCTAGTTATTATATTGACTCAATGATAATTGCTGTATCACTTGATACACATGTTAAAGATGGTACACTAGTCAGCATGTATGTTATGACAAATGTAATATATTTATGATGCTGTTATAGACTCAGGCAATAACGTGTCATTGGCAAGTCATAGTGTTTATGATAATATAGCTTGTTAATAGTAAAAATTCTCACCTAGCTTTTTTTTTGCATATGACACAGTAGAATGTTATACCATCAAATAACAATGCCAGTTACTGATAAACATAACTGGAAACAAACTGTCAAGAAAGCCTATTGTGGAATTTTACATCTGACCATATTACAGCTTTATATCTATCTATCTATCTATCTAATTATATATATATATATATATATATATATATATATATATATATATATATATATATATATATATATATATATATATATATATACATATATATACATATATATATAAACAGTTTAGTACTGCTTTGGATCTTTGAACAAAACAAATTGCTTTATCTTTAAAGAAGTCTCCCAGATGAGACTGTTTCGCCATAAACTTGTCCTTTGTGAGCGTGAATGGACTGACCTTGGCCAGCAGACTCTCGTGCTCGGTGTTGACCCCGAAGCGAGGTATGCGGCTGGGAGCCAGGCTTGGCCCGTGCGTCAACTTCTTCACACCGCTGATCTGAGACATGGGACGCCGCTTCTTCTCCTTCTCCTTCGGTGGCGGAGACAGGATCTCCACATCGTGCGATTTCTCTACACACATTATAACTTTTATACTGGAACACATACTTAATCAACATCTACCATATATTTCCAATTAGTCATTCAGCAGTAACTAAAACGTATTCACTTTTGAACATCTTTCACCAGACTTATTTCACTCTTCCCGTAACACAGTCCCATAGATTCCTCATAAAAGCAGGTAATATTAATATCAATAAAGTACCTTCAAATTATTAGTGGACTTTTCTGTTTATCATTTACAGATGCTTCCTTTTCACTGTGGGTCCTGTTCGTCACAATATTATTTAAACCCATACTGACGCACGATACACCCCGACGGCAATATTGCAATCCCCATAGCAACAACAGGCAACGTGTTTAGTATTGTTTCCAGCCTTTCCTTTGTTTTCCCTTCTACATGATTTCCATGCTACAGTACTTACTGTTACAGATATAGCAAGAACCGATCTAAACAGGCATTTTAATTATTCCGAAGGCAATTCATTCAATAGATGCATTCAAAAACATTCACGCATAACACCGAAAACAATTACAATAAAAGTATATTTCCATTCAAGAGAACTGCGTCTTACCAACAGCCAATATTTAAATTTAATCTTCCTTTTATACTCCTACTATAATCAACAAGAAACAACTGGGTGGTTTTCAAAATGTGTAAGATGCTTATTTGAAACCCAGGTTTTCAAACAAATGACTGTTATGTGTGATGATCAGTGTATCAGAGACACGCTCAGACTTACCTAAAAATGTGCTTGATATGAACTCTGACACTTGGTTTCCTGAGCGACTCGTCTCTGACAGCTGGGTAAGTTCACGGTTCAGCATTCTTTTAAACTGCACACAGGACACACAATCAATTACTTTCCCAACTACAATTACTGTAATTTAGGATAGCGCCCCAGCAAAGAAGTACCTAGAGGCAATAATACAACTTAATAGGAAATAGGAAGAAATACATGTATGTACCTCATATTCCACCAAAATACAAACAAAGGCAGTGAGGCATATGATAGGGTGTGAAGTTACAGGAAAATAATAAGCATCAGGGTGCTGCATTACAGCCCATATGCAGTTGATTATTTTTCTATAATCTCATGCCTCTGAGAGTTTTATTCTGCCTATAATCAGGCCAACTTGATGATGACTCAAAACACAAATTAAAAGCATGATAAAACAACCTACATTCCATGCACACTTTACAATTTCATGACATTGATTAGTATCTCATGGCTTCAATAAGTTGTGTCCACAAGTAACTTTTCTCTCGATATAACAAAAAACATAATAATAAGATGCACTGGATCAAGTGCTATTTTATAAGCTGTACGAATGATACAAATTTGCAGTGATTATACTGTATGTGGTGATCACAAAAAATCCTATTCATGCAACAATACAGTTCCCTCCACTAATATTGGCAAATATTAGCAAAGAAGGCTGTGAAAGATTGTCTGTATTATATAACCTATTGATCTTTTGTTCAAAGAATTCACAAAAGCACTCCTCTCATGGATATCACACATATATTTTGTTAAATATATGTGTTCTACAACTATTGGTACCCTTTTAGTCAATACTTTGTGTTATCTCCCTTTGCCAAGGTAACAGATCTGAGTCTTCTCCTATAATGCCTGATGAGGTTGGAGAATACATGGTAAGAGATCTGAGACCATTCCTCCATACAGAATCTCTCCAGATCCATCAAATTTCGAGGTCCACGCTGGTGGACTCTCCTCTTCAGTTCACCCCACAGGTTTGAGATGGGTTTCAAGTCAGAGGACTGGGATGGCCATGGCAGGGCCTTGATTTTGCGGTCAGTAAACCATTTTTGTGTTGATTTTGATATATGATAGAAGATCCAACCATGGCTCATTTTAAGCTTTCTAGACTTCAGCCCCAAAACATTAAAGAGTCACCACCATATTTAACTGTGAGGATGAGGTACTTTTCCATACCTCTGTGTGCTCCAAAACCACCTCTGGTGTTTATCTGACCATAGAACCCGATCCCATTTGGAGTTCCAAATAGTGTCTGGCAAACTGAAGACGCTTGAGTTTGTTTTTGGATGAGAGTAGAGGCTTTTTTCTTGAAACCCTTCCAAACAACTTGTGGTGATGTAAGTGACTTCGGATTGTAGTTTTGGAGAATTTCTGATCCCAAGACGCAACTAACTTCTGCAATTCTCCAGCTGTTATCCTTGGAGATTTTTTTGGCACTTGAACCATTCTCTTCACAGTGCGTTGAGACAATATAGATACATGTCTTCTGCCAGGTTGATTCATAACATTTCCAGTTGACTGGAACTTCTTAATTATTGCCCTGGTGGTGGAAATGGGTATTTTCAGTGCCTGTGCTATTTTCCTAAAGCCACTTCCCATTTTCTGAAGCTCAACAACCTTTTGCCACACATCACATCTATGCAAATTTGGCCTATGTGTTACCTCATATTTATGCCCCTGTGAGACAGGAAGTCATGATTGAACAATTTTCTGTTCCTAGTCACCGAGGTGTACTAAATTGTTTTTAAATATCAATGGGAATATACTTCAAATATATTTTTCTCATATGAATTCACAGGGGTACCAATAATTGTTGCACACTTATATTTAACAAATAGTTAAAAAAAAAAAACTGTGTTGTGTTTGCAATTGTTTGATATCCATGAGAGCAGAGTATTTTGAACAAGTTTTTGAACAAAAGATTGGCTTTTGCTTTTATTACTGCCGCTCAGTGCTGGAGGTATGACATACAGGATGTAAGTAGCCATCTAGCAACGTCTAGAGCCAAAAAATTCCAAGAAAATAGACATGAACTAGTCGTTCCTTTACTCTTCAACATTCTACACACACACACACACACAACACATATGAGTGTTTTGTGATTGCTATGGCAACTCGGGTACACAATAGCAGCAGCTCTATGTGGAGACAGGACCCTTCATTCAGACAGTACAGGCGTCTGAGAGGACAGCACCTGCTCAATGAAATCAACGAGCCTTCTGCATCTCTGCAGAGGCTGTTATGTAATCAGGCAAGTGTGCTATGAAAGAAAAGTCAAGTGAGGCCACAACACACACACACACACACACACACACACACACGCACAGGAATTCATTTCTATATCCAAATCTGTGCCCATTGTATCCTCGGATTCCTGTTCTAAGATGAGGAGAACCCGATGTGGTCTTCTGATGTTGTAGCCCATCCACTTTAAGATTTGGCGTGTTTTGCATCCTGAGATGCGTTTCTTCTCACCATGGTTGTAAAAAGTTACTGTAGCCTTCCCGCCAGCCCAAAGCAGTCTGGCCCTTTTCCTCTAACGTCTCTCATCAAAGACATTTCAGCCTGTAGAACTGGATGTTTTTTGTTTTTCACACAATTCTGTAAAAAGACCATTGTGTCAAAACCCCAGGAGATGAGTCGTTTCTGAACTACTCAAAACAAGCCCTTCTGGCACCAACAAGGTCATCGTCCTGCCACTGTGCCACATGCCAAAATACCTGAGAAAAATGACTTCCCCCATTCTGATGTTTGATGTGAACATTAAGTGAAGCTCTTGACCTGCATCTTCATGATTTTATGCACCGCTGCCACAGAATTGGCTGATTGGATAATTGTATGACATATGCCCGTGACATATGGTTACAGATGGTTTTGAGATCCCAACTCAGAATGAAAATCTTCTTAGCACTGTGGTGCATGTTTTATATTTCTAACCTCGCAGTTCACGTTGGAAAAGGTTGCACCACCGAGTCGAGCATTAGTGCACTTACCAGAGTGAAAGTCGCGGCTCTGGCACGAGAACATGTATAAAGCCATACTGAGATAGTACTACTGAACAGATCTTGTGGAAGGAAAAAGTGTTATTTCAATATCCGACACAGTCCTCTATAGAACAGTGCATGCAGTCTCATATCTTTCGCAGCTTAGAATTCCACTGTAGTCTGCCAGCACATGTAATCCAAGCAGAATAAGTCCGGCTGTTCCACGCAGCAAAAAACAGAACAGGATGATACAGATTCCACTTATATGCGTAGAGGCAACACATGTCAATGCTGGTCACTGTATTCTCTCAGTGTGTGTGTACATACAGAAAGATGAGAGAGTATGATGCTTCCACAAGCTACATCCCCCTCCCCAGTTTCCAGTATGCGTTAAGATCTTCCAATCAGCTACTCCTGACAACAGAGGTTGAGCCAATCTGATTGGCTGGTGAGCACGGAGGGAGGTGTGTGCATGCACATGGGGCTAGAGGTGTGTGTGCTTTGCATACATAATGTGCATGAAATGGGACGAAGGATAAATATGAATAAGGCATAAGGGTAACTCTATTCGTGATGGTGTATAAGAGAAAAAGAAGGAATCTGGAGATGGAGAAAGGATTAGAATGGAAGGTTTGGAAGATAAAGTATGTTTAGCAAGAGTAAAAACTCCTGAACTGCTTCAGCAAGCTACATGTGAAATTCTTAGGGCTTTTTTTGTGTGTGTGTTTTTGACAGGAAATAATGTATTTAATATATTTAGGCAGAGAAATATTTCAGGATGAACACAAAAGTAAAAATATATAGAATTTGTATAGAGCTCAACTGTGGATGAGAATTTAACACATATCCATTGGATCTCAGGAGAACCCGAGTATAAGAGGTTGTAGAAGAAGTCTATTTATTATTCTATACAGTTAATAAATCAATATAATTATTTTCACACAAGTACATAATATTCATTTCCACCCTTTTTTTATTTGCAGAAATGTGTGCACTGTGGTTCTGGATGCAGGAATAGGAGATCATGATATTGGCTGTCTATTTATAGCATCAAGCTATATATAGCATTTTCAGTACTACACACAGCAGCGTCATAGACTCATGGTCTCCCATGACATTAACTCCACATTTCCAGGCACACAACTTGGTAGTGTGTGTGAGTGGCACGTGATGGAGACTGAGACGGAAGCAAGAGCAGATTAATTAGCTTAACGCAATAAGTTCAAAGGATCAGGCAGAAATCAAGCTACATAGGCAGGCAAGGGTCAATCGATCAAACAAACAGTCCAAACTAGGCAAGACAAAGAGATGAAATCGTGAACGTAAGCAAAAGTCAAGATTCCAGAATAAAACAGACACGATATAAGGCTTGGTAACGACAGAGATAAGGCAACTGAGCATATACTTCACAAAGCGTGAACGCATAGGAAGGTCCTTTTTAAAACTATGGTTGTGACTGTGCTCTGAATTGGATGCAAGTGTGCGTGATTAGAATGAAGGTGAGTTTTCTGGGAATTGCGGTCCATGGCGGCCATGTTTGTAGGCCGCAGTGCAGGATGGGAAATGTAGTCAATGGTTTGCTGTGATATGACATTGAGTGAGTGAGTGAGTGAATTTGCATGTATGACGAATAAGGCACAAGTACATTTAGGCTTCAGCCAATGCAACTGTCATTTTTCAAAAACAAACAAACAAACAAACAAACCAAACACCAGGTCTGTGTGTCTTCACTCAACATTCAAAAAATACACCTCCAACTCCAGTTTTCAGTGCTTTTATCTTTATTTTTCCCCATGTTGTACTCAATTAGGTCATTTTCCAATTCCCACCCACCAGCCAACACTTCCCTGTCACACAACAGCTACTAGCCAAGGAGGGTGAAGACTAGCATGTGCTTCCTTCTAGACACATGAAGAGATCGCACCTTTTTGATCTGCTGTTCATGCAGCATCACAGGGCAGAGCAGAAAAGTGATAACTGCCCTCTTCAACCAACAATTGGCTAGTATGACAATGGTTAAAAAAAAAACCCACCCAATTGACTGACAAATGATACCTTATTGGAGGCCATCTCGCTGACTGAGTGACGTGTCTGCAGGGTCTCCAATTGGTCCAGACACCAATCAAGTTCTTCCAGGGTCTCAATGGCCAACTTCTGGTATGCCTCATCTGCAATGGAACGGTTATTGAGCTAGGAACATAAGGATGAAAAAAAACCAAAATACTATTCCTAAGTATGGACTTTTGCTAAATTCCTATGGGTACATGCATCACCACTGTTATGTGATATGAAATCATAGGGCATATATGAGGCAATATAAAATATTAGATCATGTTGCTCTAACTTATCCTGTCATGCAAGACACCTTAATACTCAGAACGTATTTGGAACTCGCATGAGGGGAAACAAAGCCCATTTTATGGCGCAAGATGTCCTTGAAATGTCCACAATCATCACTGAATTTATCAAAATATGAATAAAATATACCATAAAACATACCCTAACTAAAGCCTGAACTTAAATTATAAAGTCCATATGAAATTCACATCGCATGTTCTGCATAAAACTCCATCAGGAACCCTATTGAAATCAAATCATACTATATTCCAATGGGTAATCCATAAACAAATCCATAAAATTATCGAATTTTGCGTTGACAATAGTGCACTAGAAATTCCTATAAGAGTTAACAATGGGATTCCAACTGAATACCAATTGAACATGTTCATGGGAATCATATTGAGCTCTATGGATATAACTCAGTAAGCTATTTGTATTCATTTGTGGTTTAAAATTTAATACAAGATGCTTCTGTAAGAGCATACTTAGTTATTTATTTTGTATTTGAAGTAGTGTATTTGAGAATCATACACTGCTGTCAGTTTGTACGACCATCCTCAAGCTACAGGTGCCATCCTAATTTATTGCCTTTAAATTGTTCTATAAGGTGCCATTTATTATTATTTTTGGGGGTAATGAATCCCATCGCTTTGTTTGGCCCTTAAGCTAGAATTTGATCCTTCTTTATGTTTGTGATTCGGTTCACATACAGAAAAGAGGCATGAAGAGAAACTACTGATCAACATGATGGTGCTCACTCGTCTCTCTGGATTGATTCACTGCGGTCCATTACAGTGCAATATTTTTACTCAAACTTAGTAGGCTTGTTTACAAAATAAGCTCAGTCTCTCTCTATCTAACTACTAAATACATTGCCACTGACCTGGCACACCCTGCTTGCACATAGTGGGAGGATTACTGCCTGATGGCCGTCTAAAAAGATAGAGAGAAAGAAAGAAAGAAAGAAAGAAAAAGGCAGTAAGTGCAATGTATGAAAATCCTTTTATTTTGTAAGTGGCTGAATGTGGATAAAACAATCAAATAAAAATAAAATAAAATATGCCGGAAAAAATATAAACCAGACAACCTCTCTTACTTGCAACTTCCCCGATCTTGCAGATGAGTCAATGCTGCAAAGTTGGTCCGCACTGTTCGCAAACTGGCCAGGACCTACATGGAGGAACATGTATATGTACTGTGTGCACTAAAACCAGCAAAACACTGGACATAATGGTGAATTCAGTCCACAGAAACAAAACAATATCACTAACCTGTGCAAATGGTGTTACAATCATGTCTTCATGTCTGAAATAAGAGGAATTTTTTTTTGTTTTTACATTTATAGATTTCTGAGAAAGTAAATAAGCACAAAGGCCAATTTCTCAGTATGTTCCAGTTGTTTCATAGAGCCGGTAGTTCTTAATACTGTTTTGGGTAACAATTTATGCACAATGTAGTTCATGGAGACAGAGTGAGTTTATGGTCTAAACCGTACTATACACGGAGTAATTCAGTATTAAGGTAGCATGACTGGACGGTAGCAAACTGTGAAGTGAGAGGTAAGGTATCTGAACCACTTCAGTTTACAAGATATTATGTATTATGTATACATAAGATCGGCCATAAAAGTGCAATGTTAGTTCGTCAGATATTATAGTGTAAGTAAGTGATTATTTATATAGTTAACAATAATAATTAAAAAAACCCTTATGAATATATAAATATCAGCCATGTAAACTGAAGATCATATTGTTCCAACTGTGGGTCATGCACATGGACAAATTTTTTTACAATAAGGACAGAATAAAGGTGCATGCATCACATAAAATCAGGCCACATATCCTCGACTTCTGGTGAACCACATGGGGTTAGAAAAACGAGTGTGTGAGTGGGTCTTAGTGATCGGTGGGGATGTCAGTAGATGGGAAAGCACGTTTTTAAAAACAGTTTGTTAATGGAAAATAGAGTTGCCACACGCTTATCTCACCGAGGCAGGCAACTGACTTCCCACTGTTTCAAGCCCTCTTCCCTTGAGAAAACAAAACAAAACAAAACAAAACAAAAGGAGTCTCATGACCTCACTTGGATGTTTGTGCAAAAAAGACATGGACGTCAAACATGATGTCAACAACGAGGACGAATAGGATAACAGAATGACCTTAAAGGACATAGTTATATCTGTAAGTGAATATTCAGCTTGGTGTTTGTTAAAGGTAGCTGTTTTCAGCCCATTATCAAAAACAATGCAATACATACTACAGTAATGTGAACTCATCATGCTACGAAGCATCAGCCAAGAACTAAGTAGAGTTATAATACTCACAGCTCACTAGCAGTGGAGGAATTTCGGGACATGGCTTTTGGTGAGATGTCAAAGTCTGAATCGGACCGGTACAAGAAAGACTCGCGTCGCTGGCTGTGGGGGAAATTGCCCTGCAGGACCAGGCCAGAGCTTGGGCTGGCCTGAGAGTCCAGTGCTCGCCCCACTGACGGTCCATTCTCCACATCAAAACTGCAACAGAGAAAAAAGAGACAGAGATATTATTAGAACACAATTGTGCACATACTGTAAAGTTGAGTGCAACACGAAAAGGAAATGATTTTTTTTTTAAAATATAGCAACATAGCAATTTTTTTCATTATAGCTAGCAACAAAAATGGTGACACTATGTTAATATCTATGTGAAGATATCAGTTCAAGTATTAGCTGAAATGTTTGAATTGCTTTATATACAGTACATGGTATAAATATTCTCTAAATGACTTGCATGACCACCCTCTGCTTGGTCAAACTTTGCCCAATCTTCCTGATACATCTACAACTGCAATCCAAATTATTCAACCCCCATTGCAGGTTTATTGTCAAAATTGACGGACTTTCAGCTGTTTGCATTGAACAAATCAAACAGAAGCAATTGAAATAGTTCAACACAACAAATGCTTCAAGTGGTTTCCCCAAATTCAACTGAAAATGCAATTTATAATGACTTCTCCAGTTTAAAAATTATTCAACCCCTTCATGGCGAGCATCTTTAGTACTTAGTAGAGCACCCTTTTACTGTTATGACCTCCTGCAAAAAAGAAGCATAGCTTCTGACTGCGTCGCTGAGAAATCTTATCCCATTCCTCATGAGCGATGGCCTCCATTTCAGTAATATTCTTGGGTTTGTGTGCTGCAACCACCTTCTTCAAATCACACCAGAGTCAGGTGACTGTGATGGTCCGGTATAATCTTCCAGAACTTCTTCTGCAAACAAGCCTTGGTGGAATTTGAGGTATGCTTGGGATCATTGTCCTGTTGGAAGGTCCAATCTTCAGTTTCCTCACAGACGGCATGATGTTTTCTCCTAGGATTTCATGATACTTCAATGAATCCATCTTGCCTTCCACACACTGCAGATTTCCAGTGCCAGAGGATGCAAAGCAACCCCAGAGCATCACCGAGCCACCACCATGCTTGACTGTGGACAGAGTGTTCTTTCCTCATTCTTCTTCCTCCAGACATATTGCTGATCCATCATGTGAAAAGTTCAGGTATTTTACCTATTTTCTGCACCTAGCCAGTTCAGGTATTTCATGTGTTCCAGCTCAAGCACACCTGGTGCAACTAATGAAGCCCTTGATTAGTTGCCTCAGGTGTGCTTGAGACAACACCTGTTTTGCATATTTGTGCTGCTGTGAGGGATGCTATTCAGGGGGTTGAATAATTTTGAGACTGGAGAAGTCATTATAAGTTGCGTGCTCAGTTGAATTTGGGGAAACCACTTGAAGCATTCGCTGTGTTGAACTATTTCAATTGCTTTTGTTTGATTTGTTCAAGGCAAACAGCTGAAAGTCTGTAAATTTTGACAAAAAATTCGATTTTCAATGCGGGTTGAATAATTTTGATTGCAATAGTATTTTAAAGAGCATGACCTGTCCTGGTTTAATCCTTACATAACACTGCCTGATGTTATGTACAGCATTCTTCAAGCCAGGCCTGGGTCATGGACATTAATTCTGATTCTATGTATATTAAGTGCTTTGAATACTATAAAGTATTACACAAATACATTGTGTTTGTTCTCCGTTAATGATGGGATGGTAAATACAAAGCTAACTATCACACATAAATCTTTAGCTCTCGTGCAAGATCCACCTGTGGAACCTTAGGTTATTGCATAATCAGAATTATCATCTGAATGAGGCAACTTGACTCAGGAAGAAAGTGAATGGCAACTGAGGAGCCAATGAGAATGTGGCAGGGGACTGAAATGGGACAGAGCGGCTGCCGGACTGAAATCAGACCAGGACCATTTCTTTTCGCTTCTACTGGAATTCTCATCTGGCATTTGGAGGGAATGTTGATCTGTGTCTGCTTTGATGTGAAAGGACACATGGTGTAACAGTGAAAGTCACATGGTCTGACAGGAGGGCTATAAATAACCTATACAGCAGTTTAGGCTATTTATAGTCACTCAAGTGAAGCAGGTTACAACCCTATTTGCAATGCAGTACGTCTTCCCATCGCACATTCATACATCCCTGCATGCGGGTGCATCCAAAATAACCTCTTCTATTTTTATCAAAACCAACAACCACCATGCCTTGTCTATTAGTTGTTATTTTGATTGGGATTTCTATTCCATTCTTATGAAGGTGAGAACAATCTCACACTTAATTCACTACCAACTGTTGCTAAATTGTTCCACTATAACCCATGGTTTTCCCCAAGATGGGTCAACCCATCTTCAAACCTTCTTCCAACCACCTCAGGTTTTAACATGTAAGCACGTTCTGAGATACTTTGCTGCTCAGCATGGTCATAAAGAGTGGTTATTTGAGACTTCCTGTCAGCTCAAACCAGTCTGGACATTCTCCTCTGACCTCTCTCATCAACAAGGCATTTCTGTCCACAGAAATGCCACTCACTAGATGTCTTTTTTTTTTTTTTTGCACCATTCTGTGTAAACTCCATTGACTGATATGTGTGAAAATAACAGGAGATCAGCAGTTTCTGAAATACTCAAACCAGCCCATCTGTCAGCAACAGCCATGCCACTGTCTAAGTCGCTGGGATCACATTTTTTTCCTCATTCTGGCGATGTGAACATTAACTGAAGCTCTTGACTTGTATATGAATGATTTTATACTTTGTGCTGCTACCATTTAATTGGCTTATTGGATAATTGTGTTGAGTGCATTTCCACAGTTCTTTGTACACTGTGAAACTACCGTCCACTCACAGTTGAGTATAGTTCCACAAATGTATCTTCCCTTGAAACAAAACAATCATGGCTCCTTACTCAAGCAATGTGGATCTCAGAAAATGGATGGCAAGTTTTTTATTTTTATTTTTGGTGTACTGAACATCATTACATCTTAAAAAAAAAAAAAAAAAAAAAGTGCCACTTGTTTTTGTTTGAAAGTGCCACTGGGAGAAATGTTGGTCTGATCTTCTTAGTTTTGTATTTGTCCTGAGTTTCCATGGTTATGAACCAAAATGTGTCAGCACATATTATATAATAAATCATTAAAAAATTTTTTTTTGAGTAATATCATATACACATGTGCAAAATTTGGCAATAAGATATCGTTCTCCTTATTCCTGAACAAACAAGAAATATAAAAAACACCACTGTAACTCTAAATACATTACTGTATATGTGCTAGCACAGTGTGTTTACTAGCATCTTACCACCTGCTGATAATATCCTTTGCAACTCATAATGTAATATGTATTTATAATGTATTTATCCTAGTTAATTTATTTCATTCTGATTGTATCTTTACCCCACTAAAATATTACGAATGCTCTTTGTATCTTTAAGGAAGTAGAGTCCAAATTTTCAGGCCATGATCTCAACCTTTATGCACCTTATCACAGTAACTTTATGCTGTACAAGAGAAATTTTATAGCTCTTTGGGGAGCAAAAAGCTATTTTATTGGAGAATTGCCCACAAAATGAACTCTTATTTCTAGTTTCTTCCTTCTTTCGGAAAAGGTGATCGATGTGTTTGTGTCATCTTGCTTAGATCACTATAAAGCAAGCCATAGTCGAAACCTCTTTAGCTTTACACTTCGTCCTCTCAGGCACATTTGCAACTACTTTAAAATACTGCTGCATGATTAGTCAATGGTGTAAAGAGAAGAGGATCATATTACTCCAATTTTAGCTTTGCTTTATATGAGAGTCCACTACAGTTTCAGCCTTGCTCTTATTTTGACAATCTGCTTTATCACTAGACACTTGAAGTCTTCTGATCAGCTGCATTTCACTGTTGTTCTCTTAACAGAAAAATTCTGCAGTTGCTTTCCCAAGACTTCCAATCCACTGACATACAGTGAGGGGAAAAAAGTATTTGATCCCCTGCTGATTTTGTATGTTTGCCCACTAAAAAAAGAAATGATCAGTCTATAATTTTAATGGTAGGTTTATTTGAACAGTGAGAGACAGAATAACAACAAAAAAATCCAGAAAAACGCATGTCAAAAATGTTATAAATGGAGCTCTTTGGCGTCAACTCAACTCGCCGTGTTTGGAGGAGGAGGAATGGTGCCTATGACCCCAAGAACACCATCCCCACTGTCAGACATGGAGGTGGAAACATTATGCTTTGGGGGTGTTTTTCTGCTAAGGGGACAGGACAACTTCAGCGCATGAACGGAACGATGGACGGGGACATGTACCGTCAAATCTTGGGTGAAAACCTCCTTTCCTCAGCCAGTGCAATGAAAATTAAAAGTAATTACTAAGTCATTACCAAGTACTAAGTCATGTTTTGCAGAGAGGTCAAATACATATTTCCCTCATTAAAATGCAAATCAATTTATAACATTTTTGACATGCGTTTTTCTGGATTTTTTTGTTGTTATTCTGTCTCTCACTGTTCAAATAAATCTACCATTAAAATTTTAGACTGATCATTTCTTTGTCAGTGGGCAAACGTACAAAATCAGCAGGGGATCAAATACTTTTTTCCCCTCACTGTATCTTCTATTTTAAAAAGTACAAACTCCTTTATTTAGTAGTGTATGTAAACACCTGGATATGATCATGCTTACTGCTTAATTAGTTTTATTCGTTTCTGATTCATGCTACAATTAAATTATTAACATTTACATACTAACTTGCTTTGAAAGCTTTTTTTTTTTTAAGTGTGATATTCTACATTTCTTGAACAATTTATTTTCCCACACAATTCAACAGAGTCATGCAGAGTTCAACCGGCATGGACTTTAATCTCATGGCTTGGAATTGTATGATGGCAGTCAAGAAGCAAAATTTATACTGGAATGATTTTGCCCAAAATTTCATCAATATTTATTACTTGGTATGTTTTTGTATTCTGTGAGATTAATGCAAGTAAATGAGCACGTTTATAATACACTACACATTTTTGTTATGTAAAGTTGCAGATTAATTGGTTAATACTTATTGTTTTGTGCTGTGGCAATTGTTTACTTCTTATTTCAGGTGTAGGTTTTTTTTTTGTTACTACATATTTTTCTCATTTCTTTCTACTGGTGTATCTCCCATAATTATCCATTTATTAGCATTGTTTTATATAGATTATTGCACAAGTATTATAACACGAATTATATAGATTATAGTATTATAACACCTGGTTACTGAAATCACTATTTGGGTATTAATTATGTTCTATGTCCAGAGGAAGTCACTGAGAACATGTGAAAAAGAGAAGACAGGTCTGGCAATCTTTTTGCTACAGGGATCTGAGATCTTTTTGCAACAGGCATTGTTGTGCAAATCAGGTGTGTATTAGAACTAAAAAAAGTCTCTCAGTAGACACCTTTTTTCACTCATGCAGGCAGGAGCAGCCAGTCAGATAAGAAACTGACAGGACAAAAGAGAGATCTATTAGAGATCGATGACTATTTACCCCCATGAAGTTTTCAGCAATTTGTGATGTTACAACCTGAAACTGCAATGGACTTAATTGGGATTATATGCCATGCAGCTACATAAAATAGACCATAATACTGAAGTGGGTGTGGATATCTATATAGTATGCAAAATTATGTACTAATTAAAAAATATAAAAGTTGTGACCGCATAAGTGTTCATCCCATTGCTGTGACACCACTAAGTTAGTTCCTCGGCACCAGCTGCTACCAGAAGTCACATGAATGGAGCTGAATGGAGTCCATTCTCAAATTGTAGAACTTGGGACTTGACCGGTGACAGTATGTAAAAAAACAAACAGTTTGCCTGTAGCAAAGTCCAGAAGGTCTTTTAGCTTCAATAATAACTGTAGTTTATAGAGATTAATATTCCAAAGCATACTAATATGTCACAAATATGCTTTTATCTATTAGAGTTTGAGCATTATTAAGTGGGGGTTATGTACAGAGTTAGGTCTAAACCTAACCTAAATTTTTCCTCACATCACAGGAAGTGTAAGTCTTAGTAGACCAAGAACCATGCACAGACAAAATACAGCACCATACAGTCATACATAATTACCTTCTGAGTATTAGCTATAGCTTCTGTGGTGAATTTGCCAACTGCAACGAGAAAGAATTATGTTTTCAGTTAAGACATTTCTGAATCTCTTTTTTTATGATGTTTTCTTCTGGCAGATTTGAATTGGATAGGACTATATTTTGGTAGAGGTAATATAAATGCTACCAAAGTACCAGAATTAGCAATCGGGTTACATCAGCTCCCACTTAAACCATCCAGAAATACTAAAGTAAGCTTCTTTGCACCTGAGCAACCATGAGTGAAGTTAGAATTTTTGCATTTTGTATACACCACTTTAGTGGTTCAGTATCTTACATATTGTAATAGTTCTACCTATTTTTTTTTTATTTATTTAAAAAAAAAGTTCTACCTATCTTTTTTAACTGGTGAAAAGAATGACAATTAGAGTTCCTGCACTACTTTGCTGCTTTCTGTAAACAGTGTACAAAGAAATATGTGCAAAAGACACTTGCATCTAAAAAACAAAAGCATTGTGAAAGCTCTGCTCTGTTTTTACAATAAGCATTTCTAGCAGTAGCACTATTTACAACCTGAGAAGACATCACTTTTAGTTATGATCAAATCGTACTTAAATATGGTGTGTTATGTATAATTGTAATATACAATGATCATCCATAACATTAAAACCATATGCCTAATATTGTGAAGGTTCCACATGTGCAGCCAAAAAAGCTCTAAGCCATGAAGATATGGATTCCACAAGACCTCTGAAGGTGTGCTGAGATATCTGGCACCAAGATATTAGCAGCAGATCCTTTAAGTCCTGTAACTTGTGAGGTGGGTCCTCCATGGATCAGACTTGTTTGTGCAGCACATCCCACAGACGCTCAATCAGATTGAGATCTGAAGTTTGGAGAAATCTGAAATTTGGAGGCCAAATCAACAGCTTGAACTCTTTGTCATGTTCCTCAAAAAATTCCTGAACACTTTCTGTAGTGTGGCAGGGCGCATTATCCTGCTGAAAGAGGTAACTGCCATTAGGGAATATTGCTGCCATTAAGGGGTGAACTTGGTCTGCAGCAGTGTTTAGGTAGGTGGTACGTGTCAAAATAATATCCACATGAATGCCAGGACCCAAGGTTTCCCAGTCGAACTTTGCCCAAAGTATCACACTGCCTCCATCAGCTTACCTTAGTAAGTAATAGTGCACACTGGTGCCATCTCTTCCCCAGGTAAGTGATGCTCACGTACCCGGCTATCCACATGATGTAACAGAAAATGTGATTCCTCAGACCAGGCCACCTTCTTCCACTGCTCCATGGTCCAGTTCTGATACTCACGTGCCCTTTGTAGGCACAGTGTTGGACAGGGGTCAGAATGGGCACTCTGACCGATCTTCCACTAGGCAGCCTTATACACAGCAAGCTAA
Organism: Ameiurus melas; assembly: GCA_012411365.1. NCBI lineage: Eukaryota > Metazoa > Chordata > Actinopteri > Siluriformes > Ictaluridae > Ameiurus > Ameiurus melas. The sequence goes on along the minus strand of CM022762.1, from coordinate 21,960,561 downwards.
GATGCACTGTGTGTTCTAACACCTTTCTATCAGAGCCAGCATGAACTTATTCAGTAATTTGTGCTACAGTAGCTCTTCTGTGGGATTGGACCTTGGGTACCAATGACCTTGTCACCAGTTCACCGGTTGTCCTTCGTTACACCACTTTTGGTAGGTACTAACGCCTGCATACCAGGAATACCCCAAAAGACCTGCTGTTTTGGACGTGGTCTGACCCAGTTGTCTAGCCATAACAATTTGGCCCTTGTCAAAGTCGCTCAGATCCTTACACTAGCTCATTTCTCCTGATTCCAACACATTAACTTTGAGAACTGACTGTTTACTTGCTGCCTACCAGGTACCATTGTAATGAGATAATCAATGTTATTTACTTCACCTGTCAGAGGTTTTCAAGTTATGGTTGATCAATGTATTATTAGGACGTGCATTAAATATACTAAATAAACAAACATATTTGCTAAAATCTATGTGTAAATATTAACCTCTCAATTCTGATATACATTTTAAGCCATCCTTTCTTTTTGGTTTTAAGCATGGAGAATGAACAAGGCCATATATGTATGTTACATCCTTATAATCAACACACAGCTAACCCTCCAACACACAAGTCTCAACAAGCATCCAATGTATGGGAACATGGTGTCATGGCTGAACATTGGGACAATGGACTGTAACCAGCTGAGTGATCTGGAACAGGACATGGTCAGTAAGTGTTCCTCAAAAATCTGTCATTACTAGCCTTCTGGCATTCCCTGTCACCTCATACATTGATCCTCATTGCCAAAAAAGATACACAAATTACAGATATGACATGAGGTCAGGACCAAGACGTTTGCTGCTTGAATCTTCAGTCTATGCTGTACACTATATGACCAAAAGTTTGTATACACCTGACCATCACACCATATGTGCATTTTGAACATCCCACTGCAGATTGACTGCCCCTTTACTGTTACAATATCCTCCACTCTTAAGAGAAGGCTCTCCACTAGATTTTGGAGCATGGCTGTGGGAGTTTGCCCATTTAGCCACAAGAGCATTAGGCAAAGGTGTTAAGCGGGGTTGATGTTTGGGCTCTGTGAATTCTTCCAACTCCAGCATTGGCAACCCATGTCTTCATGGACCTCGCTTTTTGCACAGTGGCACTGTCATGCTGGAATATGTTTGGTCCTTTTAGTTCCAGTGATGGTAAATTGTAATTGTGCCCGGTGAAGACCTGAAGGTCGAAACGTTGCAATTTCAATAAAAAGTTGTTTGGAGCTGTAAATTCATTGTGCGGCCATCACAATTCTTTTTTCCAAATTGTAATGATACAGCATACAAAGACATCCTAGTGTAGTTTCCTCAAAACATTTATATTTGTTGACTTTGTGTGATCCATCTACCAGCAAATTGAAAGTGAAATACAGAGATGCAGAGATTTAGAGAATTCAGTTTAGAAAAAGGAGCCCAAATGGATTATATAGTAGGTGCTATGGGAAAAGTCTGAGGATGGCAGAATAAATTGCACTACCACGGATAAGTCACAAATAGCCTCTGTGTATTGGGTACATGGGGAAAGAAAGGAGTAATGAGATGGTGCAATCAATACGCTCTTCAGTGGTGGTCTGAGAAGACTGTTGCGCCGAGCGTGGCATAATTGAGGGTAGCGCTCTTCAAAATGAAAAACACACAGGGACTTGTGCAGAGCTCAACCTCTCTCCCGGATCCACTATCCCCACTGCTGGGCCCGATTAAGCTCTCAGCAGATCCAGGCTTTATTTGGAACGCTGTATTGATCCCAATTGGACAACGTGCATCACTTGTCAAGCAAAAGCAATTAAGTAGCGAAGTGTCTGGCCTTGAAGGCTTAATGCACAGGCTGGGGTGAGAGTCAAAAGCAGAAGGGAGGCAACAAGGGCTGGCCTTTGATTTGATCTACAGATGTGGGTTTAATAGGCACATTTCAATAAACAAGTGATTGGGACCTGGTGTGAAGCAGGTTCTACCACTTCCCCCTTTAATTAAGCACTTACAAGAAAAGGTGAAAGTATTAGCAAGTAATCTTAAGCTTCTGCAAAGGTGGTTATAGTTGAGCACATTGTTTTTTGGTGTCTGAGTGGAAAAAATATAGTTTTACAACTTACATAGCAGTGTTATGTAATGATAATTTGATGGTGTTTTCCATTATTTAAAGTCCTATTTAAGGCATGAAAAGTGCTTAGTTTACAGGGAGCAGTCATGTTAAGAGGTCTAGTCAAGAAGTTACAATCGGAAACAAGTGGATCAGAAAATACAGCTGTCACAACATTTATCTTTCACAGAGCAAGAGAATGGAATAAAAAGAATGTTTTTAAAGATAACATTTCCAACAGTAAAGATCATCATTCAGAAATGGGAAATGAGAAATGTGAAACGTCTTTTAGTAGGAGTAGGTGTATGATTTTATCAAAGTGGCTTTCTGAAATATGCTGTCAAGTTTCTTTTACTCATCTAATTAGGATTACCAGTAAAGATGATAAATATTTATGAGTATGACTTTAAAATCCCCTCAGTAATCAGATTATCAGCTTTTAAAAATATGACTTAAAAATCCTCACAGTCATCCTGACAGGTTAGCTCATGTTAACCTGCTAACAGATGATACAATTTTTACAAAATTACTTAAAATACAAGGTTCATTGAAGCTATTTTGGTGGCTCACGATGGCGCGACACCATACTAACCGACTTTATGTTGGTTTTTCCATTGTGACCTATCTGTATGTGACTTTATTTTTCAACGTCTTTATATATATATATATATATATATATATATATATATATATATATATATATATATATATATATATATATATATATATATATATATATATATATATATCTATATCTTTACCAAGATAACAGCTCTGAGTCTTCTCCTATAATGCCTGATGAGGATGGAGAATACATGGCAAAGGATCTGATACCATTCCTCCATACAGAATATCTCCAGATACTTCAAATTTCTTCAGTTCACCCCACAGATTTTCTATGGGGTTTCAAGTCAGGGGACTGGTTTTAATTTAATCTGTCGATATTTGATAGATTCCATGATGCCATTATCATAACAAAATGTCCAGCTCCTCTGGCAGAAAAAACAGCCCCAAAACATTAAAGATCCACCACCATATTTAACCGTGGGCATGAGGTACTTTTCCATATGGCTACCTGTGTGTGTGTGTTATAACCACCTCTGGTGTTTATTGCCAAAAAGCGCTAATTTGGTTTCATCTGACCATATAACCCGATCCCATTTTAAGTTCCAGAAGTGTCTGACAAACTGAAGATGGTTGAGTTTGTTTTTGGATGAGAGTAGATCCTTTTTTTTCCTTGAAATCCTTCCAAACACCATGTGGTGATGTAGGTGACTTCGGATTGTAGTTTTGGAGATATTCTGACCCCAAGACGCAGCTAACTTCTGCTGCTCTTCAAAAGATCCTCTTCAAAAGATACTGCCCAATTTGGTATCGGCAAAATCCACCAACGGTTGTTCTCTAGACCAGAGCACCTTCAGTGCGTTGAGACAATATACACACACGTCCTCTTCCAGGTTGATTCATAACATTTCCAGTTGACTGGAACTTCTTAATTATTGCTCTGATGGTGGAAATGTCTATAAGAATATAGCACAAGCACTGAAAATGGCCATTTCCATTTTGTGAAGCTCAATAACCTTTTGCTGCACATCACAGCTATATACCTTGGTCTTACCCATTGTTATGAATAACTAAGAGAATTTGGCCTATGTGTTACCTCATATTTATACCCCTGCGAAACAGGAAGTCATGCTTGAAAAATTTCCTGTTCCTAGTCACCCAGGTGTACAAAAAAAAGTAAAATATCAATGGCAAGATATCTCAAATATATGTTGCTTATATGAATTCATAGGGGTACCAGTAGTTGTTGCACACATATATTTAACAAAGATTATATATATATATATATATATATATATATATATATATATATATATATATATATATATATACACAGTACGCACTTTTGTTGCTAGCAGTTTAGACATTAATGGCTGTGTGTTGAGTTATTTTGAGGGGACAGCAAATTTACACAGTTACACAAGCTGTACACTCACTACTTTACATTGTACCAAAGTGTCATTTCTTCAGTGTTGTCACATGAAAAGATATAATCAAATATTTACAAAAATGTGAGGGGTGTACTCACTTTGCAGATACTGTGTGTGTGTGTGTGTTATATATATTTTTTTTTTATATATATATATATATATATATATATATATATATATATATATATATGTTAAATAGTAGTGACAAATTTTCACAGCCTTCTTGCTTATATTTACCAAGGGGGGCAATATTAGTGGAGGGCGCTATATATATATATATTTATATACATATACATTTACAGTGCCTTGCGAAAGCATTCGGCCCCCTTGAACTTTTCAACCTTTTGCCACATTTCAGGCTTCAAACATAAAGATATAAAATTACATTTTTTGTGAAGAATCACCAACAAGTGGGACACAATTGTGAAGTGGAACGAAATGGATTGGATATTTTAAAACTTTTTAATAAAAAAACTGAAAAGTGGTGCGTGCAAAATTATTCGCCCTTTCTTTCAGTGCAGCAAACTCACTCCAGAAGTTCAGCGAGGATCTCTGAATGATCCAGTGTTGTCCTAAATGACTGATGGTGATAAATAGAATCCACCTGTGTGTAATCAAGTCTCTGTATAAATGCACCTGCTCTGTGATAGTCTCAGGGTTCTGTTGAAAGCGCAGAGAGCATCATGAAGACCAAGGAACACACCAGGCAGGTCCGTAATGCCACCTGGGAGACACACCAAACGTCACACCAACTTCTGGAGTGAGTTTGCTTCACTGAAAGTAAAGGGGCCGAATAATTTTGCACGCACCACTTTTCAGTTTTTTATTTGCTAAAAAAGTTTAAAATATCCAATAGATTTCGTTCCACTTCACAATTGTGTCCCACTTGTTGGTGATTCTTCACAAAAAATTCAAATTTCATATCTTTATGTTTGAAGCCTGAAATTTGTTAAAAGGTTGAAAAGTTCAAGGGGGCCGAATACTTTCGCAAGGCACTGTATATGAGCAATTAGAGCAGTGCATTGGTTTACCATAAAATATCAGAAAACACAATGCATATTGGAATATCCAACATTTCTGACAGGGTCGAGAAAGGTAAATACAAGTTATTATCGAATATTTCCAGTATATTTCATTCAGCAATGCGGATATATGCCTGCATTAAATGAATCAGTAGTCAAAACAAATGGCAAGCTTTTATTTAAGTCCATTTCTCATAAACCTACATGACACCTACATAAACTCTCTATGACATAAACCTACATAAACATCTATAAAGGCTCCAAGATCCATAAACACTCCAACAGGTGTCATCTGTCGTGAGGAATAATTTTTAAAACAACTCAATCAAGTAATTTGTCTGAGATAAAGTTGTGTTATTGTCTTTTCTGGGCTGATTTATAATTAAATGTCATGAAAACTGACTTCGTGGCTCAGTTTATTTCTGTCACTGAAGATGATGTAAAATGTCAAACCTCAAAACTAAATTCAATCTAATTTAAAGTGAGAGGAAATACGTGTATACATAACCCTGTCATGACACTGTCATAGGTTTTCGTAAAATTCATATAAGCAGAAATACAGCAAAAAGATTTGCTTTATGACAAATATGATCTCACCTGGCATTACCATTATGTAACTCTGACATACCAATAGTGCATTAAGGTACATGAAAATGTCATAACACTTATATGTAATTTAGCCTGGAATGTGCCACTGCACAACCTTATGACAACAAAAACTGATGTCGAGTGACTCAAACTGAAAGTATTTATAATGCATTTAATGCATTATCCACATTACAATTACTTAAGCAAATGCATTACACTTTATAACAATGGTTACAATGTGTTATGAATTGCTAGAATGCATTTGAAGTTAGATCTCTCCTGATTTTTTAAACGAGTAACTGAATGTATGATACTTTTCATATATTAATGTAGAATATTGACGGACATATTTATACCTTTACCATAGCAAAAGAATACATAAAGTGAGACAAAAAACGTTCATCAAAATTTCTAGAAAGTGCAGGTCATTGTACATATGAAATAATTTGTCAGAAACATTATTCCATATGTTAAGATTCATACTGCATAATAAGGGCTGCGCAAAGTGTATTGTATTTTCATAAGTAATTATCACAAATGTATAATGCCTTAACAATGCATTAACACGTTAATAATGTTACATCATTCTCCGTACAGCCATGATAGAAACTGTTACTGAGTATTTTTATGACTGCTGTTGCCTGTTGGAATAAGCCTTTAGAAGTGTTTATGCAGGTTTAAAATCGGTTGTCATTAAGGAATCGCATTAAGTAAAGGTGTGCAAAACTTTTGCAGGATCCTGCACCTTGCATAAGCGTCCTCTTGTTAGTTTAGCTGTAAAACTCAAGGTAAACATAGTCTGTGACCAGTGGATTGTATTAAATGATAGATTCAGAAAAATGCCTATAACACTCACTCATTTCGCACACACTGAACACACACACTTTTTTTTTATTTTTTGAAAAGTGGTAAGAGAAGCTGTGACCACAAACGCCTGTGTCACCATGCACAGCTCTTGGGTTGACGTCAGTTGTGGCTCAGTTTGCACTCTTATCAGAGACAAACGAGCACAGCAGCGTTGGATGTGCGCAAGATAAGAGACTAATGTCTAAGTATCAAAGACACTGTTTTCATGATTACTAAAAACCGCTCCCAATGAGCCATCTGGACATTTATGGTGGAATATTTGAGCTAATATCGAGGCCATGATTCTTGCTCAGTTTCAGTCAACACCTCTTCTTTTCAAAAGGTAGTGGCACAATAGTTTGCACACAGCTTTGGCCTCGTTTCAGCGGCTTGCAGCAAACCTGCATGCATGCGTGAAGAAATTCCATCCGGATGGACGCAGACTGCAAATGAAAAGACAATTCCTGGTGCTCGTTCCATTCGTTTCCTGCCATTGAAAACATACAATCGCTTCTTAAGGAATCCGCTCCCAAACGGCTCCCCTCAGTGTCATTTTTTTTGAACAACTTGGGCACAGGCTTCTTCAACAACAGGAAATGACACAAATGTATTCATAAGAACCCCTTATGAGACATGTTATGCTGAATCAACTGTTTCCCCTGGTGAACCAGCTTTCACATAAATGAAGTATAACCTGTCGTGCAATTTAAGAAGAACAGACACATGGGCTTTTCATACAAAATATACTATCCAAATAGCTGGTTGTGAAAGTTCATGGCTGTATAATGCTTTATGCAGACTATATATTATTATCAGGTGTGGGAACCAAGGTAGTAATAAACAGCATGTATTAGTATTATTTATTTCAGAGGAAGTAATCCTATCTGGTTGTCCTTTGGGCAACAAATCTAAAGCCCTATCTCAGGAGACACACCTGAGTGTTAGACAGCAAAGGAATCATTTGACTTAGGTTTTACACCTCCTTTAATAAAAGTGAAAGGAGAGATGGTGCGCATGCTGGGAGAAAAGAACATCAACACCATGCTCTGTTTCGCAGATATGGTCAAACATATTTGGCCAGGTTTGAGTTTAAAACCGAATCTATAAATCTATTCATCAAGACCCTGCTAACCTTGAGTGTCTGAGGAAAACAAAACAGACCAAATTCCCAAAACAGCACACCAGATGGGCTTTAAAACTGTGGGGGGGAAGACACAACACAAGGTTGTAAATTCTGGTTAGAAACAGCAGGATAAGTCTCACTTCCTGCTTGTCCCTGAGGTCTTAAATTATCAGCGTCTTTATTACCTTATACAGTAAATCCTCATAACATATACAATTGCAATAAATAAATAAATAAAACATCTGCTTTGAAACCCTTTAACGTTTTTCAGTAATTAATTGGAAGGACATTTCTTCCAATACTTTGCAGAAAATCATCATGGGGTCGGGGGCTCGGGGCGGGGGGGGGTGGTAGGCATCTGTGTTCACTTGCTGCACAGTCTGTAAAATACTGTCCTGATATTTATGTGCTGGAGCACTGAGGTGCCCTATACTCTCAGCTTCTACGTTACACCATCCACAGAAAGCATAACTGGCAGAGCATGTGGTGCGACCATTACTTTCAAACCGGGAACGGATATTATCAAACACTAGTGTTAAACTGCACATGCGTTTTTTTTATCGTGTGGTTTCATTGAAAGAAAAGAGGGATAAGATTTACCGCCTGCGTTTCTGCAAGATGTCGATTGGACGGTTGACTGCGCACGGGGATCCATAGATATTCCCATTTCGGACTTTGAAAGCCCTGTCAGCAGGAGCGAGAAAGACACAGTTAGTCGGCAAACTCATAGTTCCTTCTATTTCGCTTTCTCGCACTTCCCGGGTACTTGTCCTCTGATTGCACTCTTAGCTTTTCCTTTTGTGTGCCCATGCCCTCTTGAAGCCACACATGGTTCCCATCTCTGACAAGTCACAAATGAAGAAGCCAAAGTCACATGAGTAATCAACTCCCTTTGAGTCACTCCAGAAGCCTTGACACTGAAAGTCTCTCTTGGTTTCAGCGTTCATCCCTCCTCAAGAAAAGCAGGTTGATACACCCAAGCTCTTTCAGCTGTGCTTGTTGTCTCGGAGCTGTGTATGTCACATGTTTTTTCCTTCTCTTCCTGAAATTAGGCTTTTTGTATGATTCCTGTGGTAAGCCTATTTTGCTCAAAGCACAGCCCACTGGTTTACATATACACGGTGACACGCAGAGCTTTAAAGAAAGATCTAACACCATCCAGACAGAAGGGGGGGAAAAAAAGGCTTTCCTCTATGCCACCACTCTTCCTGTGTTATTGTGTGGATCCGTAATGGTCTTGATCTTCACGCCATTTTCCCGCTATTTCTTGCATCTCACTTTATCTCTTGCTTTCTTCTGCAGTTTTTATTCCAAAGCATCCTCGCCCCCCCCCACGGCCCCGTCTTTCCCTCTCGCGGCTCAACCCCGGGCTGACAGCTGAACTCATTTGCGAGTCTCTGCCTCCCTGATATAGCGTGTATGTGTGTCTGTTTGAGGCTGTGTGCACGTGTTTTAGCGTTCTTGAACCAGTGCCAATTGAACAGTGAGGTCACAGCACTGAAACAGGGGGAGGACCCACAGGATGAGAGGCTCCAGCCTTCCTGGAAAGTCTCCAGTGTTAACTCTTTGAAGAAAAAGTACCACTGGGTAGAAGAGAGAATACACACACACACACACACACACTCTATGCAAAGCCTAAACAACATGCTTCACCAAAGTTAGTTTATGACATGGCCGGCTTGCTTAACTTGGATCAATCATAAATCAATAGCTTAATTAAAATAAAATAAAAAAATAAACCTAACAACAAGGCAGGTCACCTTCATGCTCATGCAAAATCATTGACTGGCAAAGAGTGCAGGAGTTGTGTACAGGGCTGACTGTTTAATGACATGATGGGATTTTAGTTCCCCTGGGGCTGAAATGGAGCCCTGCTGAAATTAGAATAAATATTTGCTTAGTCAGAAGTGTTAGTGGGGACTTGAAGGGGTGTTTTTCTCTTCTGTGGCTCAAAGCCAAACACTCACTGGAGACAGGACAACGAGCAGATTCATATAGACAACACAAAAACACAAGTAACACCTTAAAATTGCACAATACCTCACTTCATGTAAATATGACCAGAGTACATTTATCGTACAACAATGAGGATATACAATACAAATGATTTAAAAGCAGCCTGCAAGACTGTACTGATTAATGGGGCGGTAAAGTCTCTTCCATGACTAAGGGAATAGTGCCACCTAGTGTGTATATATACATAATTTTCTCTGACCTGGGTGATGCATGGATCAGCCTGTAGCAGGGAAAAGCAGATCTAAATTTAATGTAAAATAACCAATCCATCCAGCTTCAACAATTCAGACTCGGACCAAAACCATTAGAAAAGCTGTCTATTAAATTCATGATAAAAATGATAAAAGACTATCTTAGTATAAAATAAAATTTCAATATTAACCCAACACTGTTGAGCTATATTATTAAAAACCTAAAATGTTTTTGTAGACTTTCAGAAATACTAAATTAAAATCGCACTGCAAACTCCCTCATAAACACTGATACTTTACTGATTCAAAAGCTGTGCTGTATAAATGAGTCACAATCAGGGCACAGCACAGGAGATCTCTGAACAACCGAAAGAGACTTTTAGAAAGAGCTTACGTTCTTCATTTCACAGACATAGCCTAAACCTAAACATTTTCCCACTAGGTGTAATTTCATGTCCGGAATTTGTCATGTCCTGTACATCTGACTACAGAAGGTATAACATTACATACAGTTGCAATCAAAATGATTCAACCCCCAATGCAAATCAGGTTTATTGTCAAAATTTACAGACTTTCAGCTGTTTGCAATGAACAAATCAAACAAAATCAATTTAAATAGTTAAACACAACGGATGCTTCAAGTGGTTTCCCCAAACTGCAAACGCAACTTATAATGATTTCTCCCATTTCAAAATTATTCAACCCCCTGCTTTGCATCCACTGGCACTGGAAACCTGCAGCATGTGGAAGGCAAGATGGATTCATTGAAGTATCTGTGAAGAAGCTGAAGCTTGGGCATCACTGGACGTTCCAACAGGACAATGATCCCACACATACCTCAAATTCCATCAAGGCTTGTTTGCAGAAGAAGTCCTGGAAGATTCCACAGGGCCATCACAGTCACTTGACTTGAACCTCATAGAAAATCTCTGTTGGGATTTGAAGAAGGCGGTTGCACCATGTAAACCAAAGAATATTACTGAACTGGAGGCCGTCGCTCATGAGGAATGGGATAAGATTCCTCAGGAACGCTCCCAGAAGCTATGCTTCTCATTTGCAGCAGGTCATAACAGCAAAAGGGTGCTCTACTAAGTACTAAAGATGATTGTCATGAAGGGGTTGAATAATTTTTAATTTGGGGAAACCACTTGAAGCATTCGTTGTGTGAACTATTTCAATTGCTTTTGTTTGATTTGTTTAATGCAAACAGCTGAAACTCTGTACATTTTGACAATAAACCTGCAATGGGGGTTGAATCATTTTGATTTTGCAACTGTAGCTATAGCCAGGCTTTTGAAGACAGCAGGAAAATCAGTGCAGAAAGTATTTTCAATAAAATTCTGCAAGCAACAACACACACAATACACGTTTCTGGTAAAATGCAGTGTTTGGTTTTATTTTTACCCTAGGCTTCCTGTAAGCCGAAAATGCAAAGAACATTATTAACCATTACTTTATTTCATTCTAACTTGTTTCCAACGAAAGAGGTGGATCAGGAATGTAAAAAAATTAATTTCAGTTCTGAACAAAACAAAATGATAAATAAATAATTTTTAGTCCCTGATCAAGACAGAAAAAATATACACTGCATTGTATTATGTGACGTCTAATAATTCAGGGGGTTCACAACAATGGGAATGAATACATAACTAATATGATTTTAGAAAAATATTATTTTTTTCAACATTATGAATTGCTATAATGTATAAATTACCTATATTGTGTAGATTCCTTACATGCAATCCCATTTAATTGCATTTCACTTCTAGATTTTAACAGTACCAAGTGTGGAAAAGCTTGAAGGGGGTCAATACTTATGAAAGCCACTGTATGTTAGAAGTTGTGGCCAGGCAGAATAAGGTTTGGTATGTATCTTGTAAGATCCGCTCTAAATATCTTCACCATAAATAAAGATAAATTTGGAATCATTTGGAGAAATATCATTATAATGCATAACACATTCACAAACAGTAGTTTGATAAGCTACTTTTTTTTTTGATAGATTTGTTAAGCTGGATAGCTTATACAGAATGCTTACTAAAATAATAAGTGCACGCTAATAATATGTTTAAAATAAAGAAGACTGATAATCGTATCTTTTTGTTAAAGTGGAAACCTATATAGTAGAACAAACATTAAGCTGTCCCTGATTACAGTGTATTTCATAAGTATTAACCAACCTTGAATTTTACATGACATTTTGTAGTTTTACAACCTCAAAGTGAACTGGATTTAACTGGGATTATATGTATAAGGGAGATTTGTGTATAATATACACAAAATAGCCCACAAAATGGATAAATATGTGATGTGTCAAGACAGTTAGTTGCATAAGAACTAATTTAGGGGTTTCACACCAATGGGGTTGAATGCTTATGCAATTTTTATTATAGTTATTTTCTAATAAATTTTTCAGTCTATACATTCAGTATTAATGGGTTATTTTGTGTAGATTCATGACCTACAGTATATTCCAAATTGAATCAGGTTCAGTAGTGCATACTTATCCAAGTGACTGCAGATAGATATATAGATTAATCTGCAAATAGAATTTTATAAATAGATTATAGATAAATCTGCAAATAGAATTTTTTTTTGACAGACTCCAAAATCTGGCAAACTGCTAATCCTGCTAAGACTTCCAGTAATTGAAAATAAAGCCCTTTATTTCTTACTATATTTTCTTTGTTTTAAGAACACGAAATCCAGTTCTGCCAGTTACTTGCCAAAATATAATCAAGATGTTTTCTCTCATCTTCTGAAAACAATACTTGCAAGTTAAATGCTGTACTGCAGTTTAGTCTGCCAAAACGTGGTGACATTTAGTAGCTGTCTCAAGGCTATTCATAGGTACGTGTGAATAAACTGGTATGAAAATACATTTGATAATTTACTGCATTAGGAAATCTGCAGCATTACTAATGTGGGTATTAAGATCCACAAGTTCGTCTCAGAGTTCACAAGTCAACCAGAAGAGGTCAGTCATAAAAGCCAATACTACATACTCCATACAACCATATTACATACATACAAATCCTTTCCATTAGACTTTTTTTTTACATAAATATTTATGGATACAGCTTTCATGTTAATAACTTTACGAGAGAGAGAGAGAGAGAGGGAGAGAGAGAGAGAGAGAGAGAGAGAGAGAGAGAGGGGGAGAGAGAGAGAGAGAGAGAGAGAGAGAGAGAGGGGGAGAGAGAGACAGAGAGCGAGAGAGAGAGAGAGCACAGAATAAATATAATGTGCATTGGATTTGTTCATTAGGGATCAATTGGGAGGTCAACCATGCAGTGACCCAGGATGGGGCATTGACGCAGGCAACTGTAATCACACTGCTGCCTCCACTCTGGGAACTGTTCCAGACACTGGAGGATATTTTGGGACCAGTCACACACTCTGTTATCGTTTTCTTAATTGTCTCGCCTGCACCCCCCCCCCCCCCCCAGTACATGCTAAGTATGAGGCAGCATGCATCTGTGTTTGTGTATGAACTCTCAGATGATATCAGAGCATGTTTTATAGTAAGTAATGATATTTAAGCAGGAATACAGTCTGCTTATCTGTTACACATTTCAGTCTCTTGAACACATACTGCTGTTGTACTGTTGTACTTAAGGAGTAACAGAGAGATGGCGTGTCCTCTTCCGTCTGTCAGCTCTACATTCGGAAACACTTCTGAAATCTTGCGAGCTCTTGATTCAAGCTGTATAAAGCTCAATTACTTTAAGCATGATGTATGATCCAAAACAATCACTGCTGTGTGAGGATATGTGGGAATGCATTTGTATGCTAACATATTTGATACTTTACAGCATTATGAAATCTGCAGCATTACTTATGGGCCACTAACATCAGCGTATATCCTTAGGGCATCTGGTTGAGACTAGAGTGTACAGTGGGTCTGGTAGGCATCAGATATGAAGCTCACAGGACAATGAAAGACCATGTTCATTACCAGCATTCATTCAGTCATCCTTAGTAACTCAGGGATGCAGGGGTTTAAATTATGTTACTAGCTTGTGGGAAACAGAACCAAGTTATAGAAAATGACATGCATGTATAAGCAAACAAAATAATAATACTAATAACAAGAACAACAATAATAATAGTAATGATAATAATAATAATAACCCCTGAGTGTTTTCTAATGTCTCTGGTAGGGTTCATATTTAAATCCATACCCAGCTCAGGTTTAAATCTGAATACAGATATGGATATTTGGAGCAATATTTTTCCCCCTGCTCATTCATGCAATAACCCAATTATACACAGTGGTTCAAGCTGGCAGAAAGTCTACAGTAACTAAAATATACATTCACTGTGTGCAACCATGGTGAGCAGAAAAGCATGTCAGAATGCACAACTCACTGAACCTTGAATAGCAGAAGACCACATCAAATTCCACCCTTATTGGTCGAGTACAGAAATCTAAGTGGGTACAGGCTCACGTGGTCTTTTCCCAATCTTCAACTGTGGATAATTATTATTCTATTATAAATCTAAATATTTTCGATGTATGTTCAGTATAGCACTATAGTGATTAGTTCATAAACATAGATTTTAGTCAGAAGACCCGAACAATCAGTGCATCACTATTTACTACATACCAACAATTTCTAGGCAGGACATCAAGGAATCTTCACCCCCCACCCCCCAACCCCCAGTGTTAGTGCTGTACCTGATCCTAATCAAATTTCAGAACTCATCATTTATATTTGTCAAGCATTGTAAATTCTCCTTTTAGTTTGTTAACAATATGAGCATCTGTAGACCATCCAGTGGGGACAATCCAAATAAAGTAGAACCTAATGTTCAGGATGGTTTTTATCTGATGGAGCAGTAACCATGCAGCAGAGATCTTTATAAGGACAGAGCGAAGCACTCAGACAAAAGTGCAGTAGAAAACAGAGGCTGCTATCTCTCAACTGACTGCTATCTCTCAACTTGATTGGTCTCTCTCCCTCTTTCTCATTCTCTTGGGCCACACGTATGACGTGAATCACTGTGGGAATTCAAACCAAGACCTTGAAAATATTCACTGAACAGTTTGTTCGAAAATATTTCTGAGCCTTTATGAACTCTTGATTCATGTCCAAGCCATATAAACGTCAATTCCTTTAAGTGTGAAGTATGATCCATAATAATGATTGATGCATATTTGGTTTAATCTCTGCTGCCTGAATGCCTGTATAGTTGTTAAAAGTTTATTTTCGTTATGGGACACTTTTTGTTGGAAGACTGATACCCTGAATATGGCAGCTCTGAAGGAATCGCTGTTCTCTCCTGGGGTGAGTAATTAAGTCAGAGGCTTGTCGTGTGCAAGTCGATACACTTTGAAGTCTCCGGCTTTGATGCATTTAAGTCTGTGACATCAGCACATCTGGAAGAGATTCGAGAAGGAAACGGGATCTGGAGAGGAAGAGTGGGTCGGCCTTTCTCTAAAAAAGGCCACATCTTAGAATAACCCAGCTGGCTGTGGGCAGTTTTATTATTACATTTGCCTATTTTACTTCAGGAGTAACAGAGCGATGGGGTGTCCACTCTGTCAACTCTACATTCTAAATGCTTTCGGGATGCCCTTACTCAGCATTGAGTTTATTAGTGATGTCACACTCTACATTAGTGGTTATTGGCTCATATAAAAGTAGACACTCCGGGTTCGAATAATTTGCACTTTGTGATAAGTATTTCATTTTTTTTTTTTACTTAGCCTACTGGGTTTAAATATTATAACTTTACTGTGGCAGTTGTGCACCATGTTTTACTATATATATATATATATATATATATATATATATATATATATATATATATATATATATATATATATATTATAAAGGCTTTAATGTAGCAGTCTGTTTTATCTTTGTACCAGTGTTACTGTGGAGAAGTGTGAATTATTTGCCCAGCAGGGGGCTCACCCCCCCTTTCCCATCGACCCTAAACCCAGCTAAACACATATACTCTACAGACAGAAACCCAACAGTGTCCTGACTAATCTTATGACAAACTTGCAGCGATAAAAGAATTCATTTGTTTATACTGATCGAAAATGTCTAATAAGTCGATTTCCATTCCGCTGTCTTAATTCTGTAAGAACTGCAACGAGATAACAAATAACCTAAAAAAGAACTCAAACAAACAAAACGAACCCCTAAATCTGGCTATCACAAAAACAATGCAGGAGGTAGTGAAGAAATCCCAGTTCTGGGCAAGTTACATTTTTGTTTCTAATATAAGCAAATCAACTTAAGAGGAAATTCTCGGACCCTTCATAAGCTAATAAGGTAACAATGATGCTGAGATAACTCTAACTAGCACATCTGACAATACACTACAGAACTCTTTTTCTTCTCGTGCCTATACAAATGTTTTTTTGGCATCATTTTTGCATAAATTTACGTTTTCCTGCAGCACCATGGGAACTTAAAACAAGGTGACAGGACAACACTGTGCTTTGTGTCAAAATAACATGAGCACATTGGATATTCTCTCGGAATCTGACATCACTGCTTTTTTTCGGCTGTGCCAGGCTGCCAGTGGGACCATGGTGTGCATGTCATTATCCTAAGCAAACCCTTCCCCCAATACAACCCCAGAACCACAAACACTACAGGCGCTGACAGCAGCCAAGCATTGATCTCAATCTCCATACAGCCCATAAAGCAGTAGGCACACATGCAGACAAAGCAAACAAACTGTATATCAATTATCATCCACTTTTTACAGCCGTGTTGAAGTGGGTCAAATGGAACAGGCAGATACACAATTCAACTGATAATACTTATAGAAAACAATATAAGTACACACACGTGTTTCACTCAAACCCTAAATATATAATTATGAGTAATCTAAGCAGAAAGTAGCTTTTCACTGTGTGGCACACTTCCTTCACTTTGCAAAGTCGTTCGTTCACTTAACACAGAAGCGAACGATTCGTTCCTTTTCCCTCCACAAATATTAGAACAGAACCATAACAACAGCGCATCTGCTCATGAGCTTTCACACGTTTATATCCACTTTAACAAGAGTAATATGACAGAAATCACAGAAGACACTTAAAATTGCAACGGATGAGAACATGTCAAGAGTGTAAGCTCTTAACAAAAAAAAAGAAAAAAAAAAAGGAAAAAGCAGCGCAATGAAAGAACACAAGCATGAAATGAAAACATACCCAATGCAGGAGTGTCTTCTTCGTCCAGAGCTGAAGTTAAACAGAGAACCTTTACGGAATAAGCGGTGGTCTTTGTGCATCATTTCGACTTTCAGATGGCCACACGGAGAGTTTTATTACCAGGGGAGTACAAGCGTGCGCTTTGCAGCACTCGCTGGATCAAAACACATTTTGTGAAGCTCCCCAAAAAAAGCTCGTCTGACCCGAGAGACGCATAAGGTCAAGAGAAGATTCAGTCAGGTAGCGTGTCCGAGTCGAGCCGAATGACTGCTTCAGTTGCACTTTCTGTTGTGTTCCAAGTTTTTCATTATGTATTCTAGGGAATACTTCTAAGTCAACTCCAAATCCAGGCAGAGGTTTGCATCGCCTCGCAGCCGTCACATGGAACTTTCCCAGCGCGGAGCCCTTTGCTTCACAAACTTGTCAAGAATCCTCTTCCTTGTTTCCCCGAGCATGTGACAGAGATGGGATGGATATGGAAAAACGAGTTTTACGGAGCGTCGACCTTTTTCCTCAGCGCAGGGAATTGTGTGATCCCAGGAGATGTCTGCTAGGGGTACGAGGTCCTGCTAAATTTCCATATTTGTTTTGGTCAAGCTGTGTATCCAAAGTTGGGAAACAGTAAAGGCCTTGGATTATATAATGGGAGAGAGAGGAAGGAGAAAAGGCGGCAATCTCTTTTTCATCCAGGACCAGTTGCACATATTTGAGAGTCACTAAACTGAAGAAACACAGTAAGCTTAAAGCACGGTGCACAGTCGCGCTGTGTCTGTGTTTGTGTGTGTGTGTGTGTGTATGTGTATGTTCTGACTTGTTGGAGCCAGCACTGGGTGTCTCCTCTCTGCCTGCCTACACTGGCCCAGCCTAACACACTGAAGCACGCCGCATGCCCATGAGGCACAAGTAAAGCACACACACAATCCTTATGAGGACGTTCCACTGACAGGATTAATAGTATGCTACTGTATCAATAATTCACTTGAGTAAAAGTAAATGTAGGCATCAAGAAAATAACTCAAATAAGAGTAAATAAGTCATCCAGTGAAACTCTACTAGAGTAATTACTTTACAAATGACTTCTTTTTATATGTCTACAGCTGACACAGCTGACATCGGAAACTGTTCTATATCAGACGAATCCATTTTTGTAAAACAATTATGCTTGCTAACCATGCTAACTGACACTCAACTATTCTGAAGAGAACACCACCTCGAACAGCATATAATGAAATACAAACAAAGCAATATATCAAGAGGAGAACAATACAAGTAGTGCTACTGTACAAGATCTTTAAATTGAGTGCTAGAGAAGCAAAGTGTGCAGAGTAGAGGTGTAAGTGCCAGAGTAGGGTTTTATTTATTTATAAATGTTTTTTTTTTTAGGATAATGTGGGGTTGGAGTTTTAGGGGTTAGTTAAGTGTTCACGGAAGAGGTGGGTCTTTAGCTGTTTTTTGAAGATAGTGACAGATTTTGCGCCCCGGATTGAGGTTGGAAATTCATTCCACCACTGAGGGACAGTTAGTGTGAAGGTTCTGGAAAGGGACCTTGAGCCACGCTGAGTAGGCAATACTAAGCATTGGTCATTAATCGATCGCAGATCGCATGAGGGAACGTAAGCCTTCAGGAGACTGTTGAGGTAGGAGGGTGCTGTTCCAGACAAGTTCTTGTACATGACCATCAAGGCCTTGAATTTGATACGGGCAGTGGAGGGAGATGAGGAGGGTTGTGACACTGGTCCTTTTGGGCTGGATGGAGACAAGGTGATCTGCTGCATTCTGAATCATCTGAAGGGGTTTGATGGAACTGGCTGGGAAGCCTGACAGAAGTGCAGTGCAGTAGTGCAGTTTTGATATAGACAAACAGCTTTCCTCTGACATAATGATGAAACATCTCCATACCCTCCTAAACCTCCATCTTACTCATTCCAGTGGAATTTCTCAACCCTATGCATCATCCTGTTCTCAAGGAAAATGCCACGTGTTTTTATGTTTAACCCAACCGCAGGTCTATTAGTCAGTAAAACAGGTTTGCTGATGAGCTCAAAAGATTGAGCTTTTTATTTTATCTGATGCCGAGCAGTATTCCCAAAACTCTTCAGGGCAAAAGGAGTCATATATACATCATAATTAGTGACTAAGCCAGACACACATGCACATGTACAGTTAGAAATCAAACCATCCCATTAGCAGGGGAACATAAAAAAACCCCACCATTCAAAATCAGCAGTGGGAAAAAGTACAGGAAAATAGTATTAAAGCCGAAGTAGGGTTAATTGGTCTTGTGTCAACATGTTCACCCTCAAGGGTACTCGCGTATTTAAAAGTGAAAGTACATAACCAAAGTACAAAGTGAAAGTTAACAGATATTAGAAGTCAGGATAGTTCTATAGCGATATGTTTTGCATCATTCAGTTCACAGGAAAAGTTAATAGGGTTAAAGCTGCAGTTAGGGTAACTTCGCTTGTATGAAATACTGCAAAATCCAACCACATCATCAGTGTTCAGTTGAGCTTGTATGAATTTTCCTGAGCACAGATTTTTTCTTTATTCCAATTAACGAAGTAATTTGAATCAATTAAGAGCAAATTAGAATTGCGCAAAGGTGACTGGTCGTGCTGTCGATGCAAACTGGTATGTATTTGAAGACAGCACTGTAAAATTCTTGTATCTGATTAATCAGATTGTTAATTAATTTTCCATAACAGCACAGTTCTGATAATAGAGAACTCATTCTAATACATTAGTGTTTCTATAGTAGCACGTAATTCACAGAGACTCATTGACTACGTATACATGGACAGCAGTAATCTAATTATTGACCTTATTCTGAATAAGACAATATGGTTATTAAGTTGTTTACACGAGTTGCTTTCAGAATATTCATTTCATGTTCACATTTTACATGTTATAGAACATAGATCGATTAACGGCACACGTCATTATGTCCCCACGCCACGCTGTCCAACGTTCCCTCCAGCATCTGACGCATCTACATCCAGTTCATCTTCGTTATTGAACCGTATACAGTTTTGGGTTTTTCATTTTTAATTTTACAAAAGCTTCAAGTGCAGTTAATTATTAGTCATGCAATACACACAAATAGACGACTGCTTGAAGCCATGGGATGCGTCCAAAACCGCGTACTTAGTTATTATATAGTAGCCAAAATATATGAATTTCACCTACAATATAGTAGGTAAGTACGCAGTTTTGCACGCAGCTGTGCTCTCTTGTTTGCCTTCAAACGGTTGAGCGCTGCCGAGTGTGATCGTGTCCTGCCACAAAATGCGGTGAAAACTCCCACACGATGTTAATAGTGTGATTAAGGTGTGTGCATGTCTGTAATTCACGTCGATAATGCGACTAAAGCAGGAATACTCCACACGTCTTAATTCGATTTGGTGTTTACTTCGAGTATGACTTTAATCGGATTAAGGTAAGATTTCTTAATCAGAATATCCTCTTAATCTGGTTAATATCGGAATATTGTTGTACATGTAAACGTACTGAATAAGACTAGGGATAAACAGATTAAAAAGCATGATGTTATTTAACAAAGGACAACATATAATCATTGATCTTCTGAACCTTTCTGTAATGTAGACATTTATTTTACATTTATGGATGGAGTCTCCAGGGTCAGCACATTGTACTCAGTCAGAGGTAAAGCTGCCATTTCTGCCACATGAAATTGTTTATACGGTATGCTTCATGGATGTTCTGCAACATTACATGTAATAGAAAGACATACAAACATACAATGCGTTATTCATTAAAATATATTCATTAAAATGTTGGCAAAGATCAACGAAGCTTTGGGATATTCTGTTGTAGGAAAATAATTCACTTTTAAGATGGTTGCTTCACATCACACCATACGATTATTTTCCTATAACAGAACCCTATATTTGATTCCTCACACACCAAGAAGAAAACTATAAAGGTCACAGCCACATAATTAATAGAACTGGCAACCCCAAAACTGTTAAATATTTAGAAGGGTGAATGGAAATATAAGGAGTTAAAAGTATAGATTTTTTCATGGACATGTAATGGCACAAGAGTACACGTATTAACTTTTAATCATATGTAGTCGAAATACAAATGCCATAAACGGAGGCGTAGGAATAGTAACAAAGTTAGTTCTTTCCACTTCATATCAAATCATATTCTTTTTCAAAATCAAGCAACACAAGCCAGAAACGTCTCGTCCTGATAGTGAAACTGATTTGTCGATTTGCTCAGAATAGAGACGCCAATTCATCTCACACCAACACTTTCCTATATGGCAAAAGTAGAAATAAGCCAGCTGCTAAAACACACATATAGCATGGTTCCTATAAGAAATATTTATTTTTAGCTGGTGCTGTTTGCGTTTCTCCTTAAGAAGCAAATGCTCTCTTTATCTGTTCTGACACTAGAGCTAATCACTGATAATGGAGGCACTCTACTTAGCATGTTTCCTCTATTTAAGTGCTTCTCTGAGGTTGTCTTTTTTTTTTCTTTTATCTTTTTCTATAGTGTGTTGCTTGATTTCTATAAATGTGCATTTCATACGGTGCGTTTGTAATTTGGTTAGAACAAGCACAGAAAATGAACACGGCTCCATTTTACTCCATTGTTGTAATCATTGTTCATTTGTGGAAAAAAAAGGGTTGAGCCAGGCCTAGCTGATATAAATGAGCTAGAGAAACTAATTCTGTCTTCACCTTCAAAGAAAAAAAGCTTCTTCTTTATTGCCATGAACATCTTATAATCCTTAAACGATGGATATATATTAAATTTTAGCCCTGCCATGTAATATCACCTTCTGCTTCATTTGTGCTTGAGAAGAGAATCATAACACAAATTATCTATCTAATCTTACACCCGACCAAAACCCACAACACCCCCCTTGATGCCAGACTGATATCTAGACATTCTTTGAGCACATGACTGAGAGTGTGTGCAAACACTCAGGAAAAAAAAAATCTGTGTCACCATCTCGTTCACCTTCAGATGAGCATGTTAATCATCCATTTACGTTCTGTTAATTCACAACCAAAATCTGATTGATCTGAAGCTCTTTTGCTCCCCTGACCAGTTTCGAATGAGATCTAGGAGCTGGAACGCTCAATCCTCCAAATCGTTTGGCTCTTCTTAATTTCAGACATTTTTTGACCATGTCTCTCTGATGACTAAGGAGGACACTTGTGCATAGTAAACTGTGTGGAGTTGATTTACGTGAGAACGATTCAAGAGCTGTCCAAGTCTAAGATGATGTCTTATCTAAAGCCATCAATTCCACAGCAATAGAAGTTAGATCTACTTAAGATACAGAGTCAAGATAGCAGATGGTGATGGAAAACATAATGAGGAAAAATATCAGCAGGATGACTGATCATGTTACTTCTTACTATGGTATATACCCAGTATGCATTAAGCAGACAGACATTTCTCATCAAATTGCATTATAAATTTCCATATAGTATTCTGGACAATTCAGTATTCTGCCGGTCATGACCTCAGTGGAAAAAAAACAACCATCTCTTATGTAAGATTCCATGGAAACAGTTTAAGAGCATCTGAGCAATGGAAATGTTTATAGGAAGATCAGAGAGACGTCTGTACAATTGTACTCATCTGTAAACTCCAAGAAGACTTACACTGTCTCCAAAGACAGATTGATGGACTGCTACTTTTATGATTTTTGTTAATCGGAAAAAGTTGCCTCAAAGAAAGAAACATGCCTTTAAATTGAGGGTTTTTAAAACCATGTGCCACTGCTTGAAGACATTATATGTTTAATTAACTAAAATGATATGTACATCCAGGTAAGTGTTGCAGTTAGTCTCTCTATCCCAAATAACTGGTATATTAAAAGGCATAATATTAATCTGAGAAGTTAAGTGAGGCTTCATGGAATCCACAAAGGTAGATCATTTCTTTTCAGATTTTCATATACAGATAAGAAGGGCTAAACAGTGCCTGGTGATATTCTGTCCTTAGTGAACACTGAAATCTATCACTTAAGGCAGAAGAAAAGATCTGAACCTAAGACAAAACAAAAGGCTCTTTTCTTTGCTCCACTTAACAGCTTACTGCAGAAACACGTCTTCTGCTTTTACTAGCAGATTACCTAAGCAACACCACAGAGCCTTGTGTCTGCAAGCTTCCTCGTGATGCTCAAAGTTGCATGATATGCAGAAGCAGACCGGCAATGTGACGCTGATCAAAACAAAGGCCCTACATATTTCAAATCAAATGAATAAGGTGAAGATTGTCTGCTTAGAGAGCAAAAGTTATTAGGCAATACCTGGGTGTATGGGCCAGAGTGAAGCGCCTCTGGACAACAATGCTGCGATTCATCAGGAGTTTCCTGAATAGCAGCGGCGAGTTGCGTGGAGAGTTGCGGGGAGACTGTTTTGTGGTCGGAGATTCACATGGAGAACCTCCTGAAGATCTCGGCTTCAGCTTGATGGCCTGGGCTGTGATTACAGAGCTGTCCTCTTCTTGTGTCTCGCTCATGGTCCTGAGGTTCTTTGATCTCCAAGCTGAACTAAACACAATGGCTATCCGGTATTCCCTGATAATATCCCCACAAACCCCAGGAAGCCTGCACAAGCTCGCACGAG